>JAHWFO010017185.1:5838702-5881612 GCA_023313115.1 Rhysida immarginata
AAAAAAAATTATAAAAACTTGAGTGACAAAGATGGACAAACAATAAAAACTATGACTATGAGATTTTAAAATTATTAATAAATTTAAAAACAGACATTTTTCGCCAGGGTTCGCCCGTAATGAGAAATATTAGCATAGGGCTGTGTAAGTCATTAGTATGTAAAGGGCACTAACTGACTATAAAATAGGTGATTAAAAACTATTTCCTTCTGAGTTGACCCCTAAAAAAAACTGATGAATATGATTAGTGTGTAAATGGCACTATACTTAATGATCAAATATATACAATGCAAAAGCAATAAAAGGATGACTATATGAATTTAAAAACATGAATAATTTTTAAAAAAAGAAACACTTTTTTAAAAATTATGGGGTTGTTCCCCAACAAAAAATCTAAGGAATGATTCAGCCCTAATGAGCGTCGTAACTTAGTGTGTAAAGGGCACTGGGTTAGAATATGCTTAATAGTCAGCATTGCTCCACAAGAACACAATGGCGCTGGTTCTTTTTTTAATAAATGGAGGTGAGTAAGACGGCTATGACCAATCCTAAGCCGAGTAAGAACGACATCTTCTCGCCTGTTTGTTAGACAAGGTAATGACCACGGTGTGATGGCAGGCTTTATTTCAAATAATTTATTAGCAGGGTTCAGAGGCCAAGAATCCTGCCAAGAAGATCTGAGTTTTTTGGAAATCTCCGGGTACAAATGCTCGGGGATTGAAAGCAATTCAGAGATCGGTAAATGAGTAACCGCGTGTTTTGCCGCCTTATCGACCCGTTCATTTTGTAGGATACCCATGTGACTAGGGATCCAAACAAAATGAATACTGGTATCTTGAGAATCCAGGTAATGAAGATATTCCTGGATTCTTTGAACGAACGGATTTATAGAATTAAATGATTCCAAAGATTGCAAAGTGCTCAGTGAATCAGTGAATATCCAGATGTTTGAATTTGGATAATTAAAAGCGAACTCTAACGCTTTGGCTATGGCTACCAATTCCGCTGAGAAGATGGAGAACTCGTTTGGCAAATGATATGAAAATACACTGTTATCTATAAGGAACGCACAGCCAACCCCGTCCTCTGATTTGGACCCATCTGTATATATGTGGAAGCCGTCAGGAAGGGTTTCTAAAAAAACCTTGAAGAGTGCGTTAATTTCAGCTTCCATAAAATTTGATTTTTTCCCAGAAAATAAGTTATAATTTATGTCTGGTTGGGGGAGGATCCACGGAGGGACCTCTCTGACCTCTCGGCTATGCATGGCTGGAAATGGGAGGTTCAGGCTCTCCAGAAGATTTTGGAACCAATTATTAATGCTTCTAAAAGAGTGATGGGGAGGAATCCTAGGTTTATCAAAAAAACAGGCAAAAGCTGGATGTTCACTTTCACCATATACGCGAAGAGCATATTTGAGGAGGAGTTTGGCTCTTCTAAACCATAATGGGGGTTCAGAAGCCTCCACATAAAGGCTTTCTACCGGACTTGTGCGGAAAGCTCCTGTGGCAATTCTTATGCCTCGGTTATGGACGGGATCTAACAGCTTCAAAGTGCTCTTTGAAGCTGAGGCATAAACAATGCTTCCATAGTCTAATTTAGATCTAACTAGAGAGCCGTATAAAAACAAGAGCATCTGCCTATCAGCGCCCCATTTGGTAGCGGAAATAGAGCGCAAAACATTCATGGCTTGTAAGCATCTCGCTTTTAAATTACGAATATGAGGGAGCCATGATAATTTTCTATCAAATGTCAGACCCAAGAATTTATGTGAGTCCACCACTGAAATAGGGGATCCATAAAGTGTAAGGTCTGGGTCTGGATGGAGACCTCTCAAAAAACAAAAGTGAACGGCCCTTGTTTTTTGGGGTGAAAATTTAAATCCTACTTCGTTGCTCCAGGTTACGAGCTTGTTGATGGCCAGTTGCAGTTGACGCTCAATAAAGAACATTGAGGACCCTCGACAGTAGATGGCAATAGTTCACAGTGGATGGAAGTTGTGAACAAGCCTCATTCATAGCAATGAGGAAAAGAAATGGACTCAGCACACTTCCCTGTGGGACACCATTATCCTGCGTAAAAGGGTCTGAGATCGTTGACCCAACGCGAACTCGGAATGTTCTGTTCGCCATGAAATTACACAGGAAAGAGGGAAGGTGTCCTATAAGGCCATACTTCCGCAAAAGTATTGCTATTCCATGCCTCCAAGTTGTATCATAGGCTTTTTCCAGATCGAAGAACACCCCTACAACATGTTGTTTATATCTCTGTGCAAAATGAATCTCATGCTCCAACCGAAGAAGGTGATCAACAGTTGAGCGGGATTTGCGGAAACCGCACTGAAATCTGGACAACAGGTGGTTTTTTTCCAGATACCACATAAGTCGGACAGAGACCATCCTTTCCAGGACTTTGCACATGCAGCTAGTTAGTGCTATTGGTCTATAGTTTGAAGGACAAGAGTGGTCTTTATTTGGCTTTGGAATAGCAATAACAATTGCTTCTCTCCACAAAGTTGGGATCTCTCCTAATGACCAAACGTAGTTAAATAACGAGAGAAGGTGAGCATAAGCTTCCCTCGGTAGATGCTTCAAGAAAGCATATAAGATTCCATCTGGGCCTGGCGCAGAATCACTGGAGCAACGAAGGGCATAATGCAGCTCCCGTAAAGTAAACGGGAGATTGTATTTCTCGAGGTTTCGGGATTCGAAATTTATGGCATGCGATTCTTCCATACATTTTTGTCTTTGAAAGGAGGCTGAGTAATGTTTTATCTGTGAAACCTCGGCAAATGTCCTTCCGAGGATATTAGCTACCTCCTTTGGGTCAAAGTATGTATGACCATTTTCAATGAGAGAAGGGAGTTTATCCGGGAGTCTTTTTCTATTTATTTTCCTAATCATGTTCCATACAGTTTGAAGGGGAGTGTTTTTATTAATGGAGGAGATATAAGCTCTCCAACAGAGCTTCTTATTATTGGAAATGATTAGTTTACAACTGGCCCTTTTTTTCTTATAAGTAATAAGATTCTCGATAGTTGGTTGTGCGGAAAAAATGCGGAGAGCTCTCTTACGTTCTCGAACCGCTAGGGCACACTCTTCATTCCACCATGGCACTGGGATTTTCGTGGACGAGAATTTACACTTAGGAATGGATTGTTCTGCCGCATGGAGGATGCGGGAAGTGAAATCCTCTACAGCCTCATCTACAGACGGAAAGGGTGTTTTATTCTCAAACTGCAGATGGGATTGGAAGACCTGCCAGTCTGCTTTATACAATTTCCAACGTGGTAGAGGGTTGGAAAAAGTAGAAGAACTCAGGGAAATACTTATCGGGAAATGATCACTACCATGTAAATCTGAGAAAACGTTCCAGGCTAAATTGGGTGTGAAAGATGAAGAGGATATAGATAGATCGATGCATGACACAGAGCCGTTGGCTGAGTGGAGAAATGTTGAACAGCCATCGTTTAATAAATTGATGTTAAAAGCATTCAGAACTTTCTCTATCATATATCCTCTTTCAGAGAGCTTTCTAGACCCCCAAATGGGATTATGGGCGTTAAAATCACCCAGAATAAGGAAGGGACTTGGCAATTCACAAAGCAAGGATGATAAAGAATTTTCATCTGTATATTGATCCGGAGGTAGATACAGTGAGCATACAGTTAGAGGTGAGAGATCTTTGAATAAGACTCTAACTGCTACCGCCTGGAGATTAGATGTTAAATTAATGGTAGTAAAAGGCAAAGATCTTTGGACTAAGATGGCAACACCACCACAGGCTTTATTTCCCGATGTATAATCCTTCCTAATAAAATTAAACCCTTTTAGGGTAGGAGACTGGGATGGCAAAAGGAACGTTTCTTGCAAAGCCAATAAAGAGAAGGAGAACTTATTGACTAAGAGCTTGAGGTCTTCTAATCGACAAAAGAATCCATTAAGGTTCCATTGTAACAGTGCCATGATGGAGGTTTAAGATGAAAGTTTAAACTCCCGGGATAACTCCATCTCCTCAGTAGGAGACACGTCTAAGTTTAAAGGGAAGTCTGGCCCTCCCCCCAGAACTGGAGAATTTGGCGTAGAAACTACTATACGTTTTTTGGAGGGGTCAGAGGAAGGTGACACCTCTGACGAACGTTTCTTGCCCTCTTCCCTTTCCGAAGTTTTTGGAGGGGTTCCAGGTGGTGTAACCAATTTCGAAGTCCGACTAGTGCTAGCAGATGGTCCTGTGGAGGTGGAAGTTCCACAGGAAAAGTCTGCAATACTTAAATCAGTCATTGTTCCAACAGACTTAACAGAAGTACGACTCTTAACCACTGCTGCATAGTTACGGACTTCATTTTGTTCTACCTGCCTACGTGCTTCCGGAAAAGACAAATTCCCAAGGACACGAACCTCTTGGATCTTCTTTTCCTTCCGCCAAATAGGACAGTCTCTTGAAAGGGCAGAATGGGCTCCCTTGCAGTTACAACACCGGAACTCGTTAGAACAATCTTCCATCTCATGTCCTGGTAGGCCACACTTACAACATACTGCATTAAAATGACAGTTTGTTCTGGTGTGGCCGTACTTCTGACATTGGAAGCATCGCAACGGGTTGGGAATAAAGGGTCTCACATGACAGTATATATAACCGATGTAAATGGTATCCGGCAAAACTGTACCCTCAAAGGTAACAATGAAGGAGTGCGTAGGATGAGGAACACCATTCCTCCTTGGAGCGATCCGGCGAATGTCAACTACAGATTGATCATCCAATTCGGCAATGATTTCCTCGTCCCCCATTCCTTCCAGGTCCTGGCACGTGAAGACACCTTTCTTATAATTCAATGTTGCATGGGGAGAAACCGAAACGGCTTTCCCTGCAAACTTTTTCAAGGATAGCAGGGTGGTGGCTTGCTTATCCTTAAAGACTTCGATAAGAAGATGGCCGTTGGAAAGTCTTTTAACATGTTTTGTATCCCCAACGAGGCGTTTCAGTTCTTTTGAAATTAGAAATGGGGAGATGGTCTTAAACGACTCCCCACTTGCCAATTTCATCTCCAAAAACTTCGGATACTTTGGCGTTCTACGGCTAGATCTCTCTACACGGTCGTTATTTTGCTTGCAATTTGCTTGCTTATTTGTTTTACCCATAGTAAGTAAAATAAATTTTCATCTCCCTCGCTCCCCACCCACCACCGAGCCCAACAAGGGGATGCACATTGGCACCAGAGATACGAGGAGGATATAGGCAGCGCCTAACCTTATGGCCGAGGCTCCAGAGAGCAACGACCAGCCGATTGATCTGGACGGGCTCATCCAGACCACCCATCCTTCCGAGAAGCAGGGGCCAAAGTGGTGTGTTGTTCCGGAAAGCCTTCACTCAACCACCAGGATCCCCGTTTCCCCAGAAGTAGGGTCGCTGCGCACGGCAAACACGCAGGTGGACGTACTGGTCGTAATGGAGGCCATGTCAAAAACATGCCTGCATTGCGAGCACCGGTCCCTTTGGGAGGGTCCACAACCGACCGGGCACTTTTAGTCTGGCCTCTCTGCTAAGGCCTGTCTGGCATGGGTGACCCGATCCAGCATAGCCCTTAGCGTCACTGAGGCACTCAAGCCCCTCCACCACGTCAAGGTAGTGCCCACGGAGGGGGGATTTAGAACGATGGAACGAAGAATGGTAACATTGAGCTTGTCATGGACAACCACAGACATAAGATGCAAGGATGCACAGTGGACTATGCTGTTGTATACTTAGGACCAAACCTCTTTCAAGAAGGTCAAATATGCGTAGCAGACACAGGTTAATGTCGTGTACGCTCGCTAGATAGCTTATGCATCGAAAAAATAGATTGCACAACGCTATGTTTGCACTATAGCTCCCTATTTCACGTGTACCAAAATACACGGGTACACGTGTATTTAATACGTCCGTGTATTGACCCGTGTACCGTGTATTTAAGTTACACGGATACTCAAGCGTTTAAATTGTTGAATCAGAAATCAGAAAGAAAAACACAATAAAAACAATATTCAAGAGAAAAAAACAATACACTTACATTATGTACAATTGCTAATTATAACAATCGAATGATCACAGTAATACGTCTTTTTTACTAAAATCATAAGTTATAAAATAATGGTTCACTTCATTGATAAATATACTTAAAATTCTACCGTGGTCTCATGTAGAATTTTGTAAATTTATATTTGCATAAGAGGAATAAACCATTTAAGCTCAGTGGAGTGTTTTATACTAACCAACTGCTGATCATATATCACACACTTTCATTAACAACTGAAAAAATTGAATGCCAATTCTCAAAATTTTATTCACAAAATTTTATCACAGTTCAATAAAAAAAAAAATGGAAAAATCGTCATATCAAATTTGCTCAAAAAAGCAATGTTTTAATGTACAAAGTTAACTTAAAACAGAAAATAATTTACAGGATAACTGTTTAAAAAATAAAAAATACTCTTTATGTAGAAGTTATAGTTTTATTAGACTCCTGTTTTTCAGAAAATAAACATATCGTTTACAACGTGATTTTAGCTTGAATGTCTTGAACGGATACGTGTATAAAAAATACACTGATGACGGTACCCGTCTACACGGATACACGGGTACCGTCATTCATATTTACACGTGTATTACCTAACCGCGTTTACAGCTCGGGCAAGACTTGCAATAATCAAGCATTGGCTGAGCTTAGTACAATGAGGAAACATTGCACAAAATAAGATAAAGACTAAAAAGAATAAAATAAAACAGAGTAAAAAAAAAACTTTTAAAAACAACGTTTTTAGATTTTATAATATAAAATGCACTCAAAAGCAGAAAATAATTTATCTTTGTTTAATATTTTTTATGAATAAAAATAAAAACATTTTGGGCGCTCATTGAACACATTTAATTAAATTTATATTAAATTTTCAAATTATTGAATGTATAAATATCAATTTCAGTACTTTTAAAATTCAAAATTATAAAAGAATGAATATTCTACATGTTTATTAATACATCATATAAATTTATACAGAATTTTTAAATGATTCTACACGGGGTGCAATGAAAATAGTACGCTTCTTATACCGGGTGTTTCAAAAATGACCGGTATATTTGAAAAATCAATAAAAACTAAACGGGCAGCGATAGAAATACACCGTGTGTTGCTTGGGACAACAGTAAATTTTCAGGCAGACAAACTTTCTAAATTACAAACGGTGTATTTCTATCGCTGCCCGTTTAGTTTTTATTGATTTTTCAAATATGCCGGTTATTTTTGAAACACCCGGTACATAGTTGGTTTCTACAAGTAAATATAAAGACAAGCTTCTTTTTTTTTTGCAAGTCCGCTTTCCAATTTTGCGGTGACAGCGACGATACCCGTACTGGCCGCCTGTTGTTAAACCCAGCTCGGTGCAAGTTGCGCCGCACCGTGTGCTCCGAAATGGGTTGGGATGCTCCCTCATTGAACTGCGCTGCAATTTGTTGGGCTGTTCCCGTCCTGTGCCAGTCGCCGTTGGCCTCGTTCATCCACGGCCCTGTTTCGTCCGGAGTTGTGTTTGTTGGAGGTTGTTTTTTGGCATAACTGCCATTCACGGAATACCCTTGACACTGTTGCACCAGAAAACCCGAGGAGATTTGCGAAATGCTCAACTGCGTCCGTAGAGCTCCAACGATCATGCCTCGTTCAAAGTCGGTCAAATCCTTGGATTTACCCATATTCAGTCCACTTCTGCTGCTGACTGCAACTTGTGATCCAATGCATACCTTTTATATACCGCTTCGGCCTGTTCCATTGTTTGGGTGTCACTGGGAAACCGATCCATTTTCCGTAAGAGGTGTCTCTAATAAACTGGTCGTTCAGTGTACGTAAAAATCCATAGATTAAGATGAAGTGATCTAGCAGGCCATGCTACAAGTCCTCAACTTCATATATCTATAATTCATCAAGGAATTATTTTAGAACATAGCTTTTTACAGGGTGTTTTTGAATTGAGTACAGATTTTTTGGGAGATGATAGAAGAGGTCCTTAGAAGTATTTTTTGTCATATGAACACGGGGTCCCCGCAGCTCCGTTTACTTACAATACTGCATTGAACAATCAAATGACACCGGGACGCAGTGTGCGTTGGTAGGCCTAGATTATTTTATTTTTAACAATTAACACAAGCAATCTACTATAATAACTTTTAAAGTAATTGTTTGCAAAGAAATTTCAAGGTGCACGTGCTTGTTTGTTGAAAAGTCTTAGGACAAACTTCGTCAAGGAGATTCCATGGTATCCAACCCCTTTGTAAAATACGATTAGTCCATATGTAAATGAACTAATCGCATTCCGGGAAAGCAGTAGGTAAAGATTTGTTTTAAAAAGTTCACTTGATGTACTTTTTACATGTGTAAAGTTAAACAAACAGTATGAATCGTTTTACATGGAATGATTATGCAGACATGCATCTGTGTCTCGGTGCTGCTGGTACCATGGATGGTGCAAGGCGTTTGTATGCTGAACGTTATCCCAACAGAATTCTTCCCAATTCACGAACATTTGGTGCAGTAGATCGTCGTCTAAGAGAAACAGGCGCACTCGCTCATGATAATCATCAGCGTGGACGTCGTCGGTGGTTACGCTCCCCTGAATTAGAGGATGAAGTTTTGGAAAGGTTTAACCGAAATCCATCGACAAGTACTCGTGTGGTCGGAGCTGCTTTGAATACTAGTCATGCCACTGTATGGAACATTTTACATGACAACCTGCAACATCCGTTCAAGCTTCGAAAGGTGCAGAAATTATGTCCCAATGATCATGGTCCCCGGCGTGCTTTCGCGGAATGGTTTATGCAGCAACAGAATAGGATTCCAGACTTTCCTTCCATGGTTTTGTGGACAGATGAGGCAACGTTTACGCGAGAGGGAATGTTCAATAGCTACAATAGTCATCTGTGGTCTCATGTCAACCCATGTGCAACACATGTTAACAGTTTTCAGCATCGTTTTTCGTTGAATATTTGGGCTGGGATGATTCACAATGTCCTGATTGGGCCATATCTCCTACCATGTCGTCTTAACGGGCAAACATACCTTGGTTTCCTGAAGGAGGAGCTCCCTGGTCTTCTTGAAGATGTTCCACTAATGACCAGACATTTGATGTGGTTTCAACAGGACGGCGCACCTTCGCATTACACAAGAGCAGTTAGAGATTACCTAAATGAGACATATCCTGGTCGTTGGATTGGTCGTGGCGGACCAGTTGCTTGGCCACCGAGATCGCCAGATCTCACACCGATGGATTTTTTATGGGGAAGCATAAATTCAATGGTGTACTCCGAACCCGTAGATACCGAAGAAGAATTGGCGGCTCATGTTGTCGCGGCAGCAGGTGACATCAGCGACCGTGCAAATCAACTGTTTCCACGCGTACATCAATCCATCATAAGGCGTTGCGAATTGTGCTATGAAGCAAATGGCGATCATTTCGAAAAATTACTGTAAAAGTCATACAGTAGATTGCTTGTGTTAATTGTTAAAAATAAAATAATCTAGGCCTACCAACGCAAACTGCGTCCCGGTGTCATTTGATTGTTCAATGCAGTATTGTAAGTAAACGGAGCTGCGGGGACCCCATGTTCATATGACAAAAAATACTTCTAAGGACCTCTTCTATCATCTCCCAAAAAATCTGTACTCAATTCAAAAACACCCTGTATAAATATATTTCTTTATTTTAATTACAGAAACCGAATACGTTTATCCAGGCCATTATTTTTGTTTCATACAGTATATTCAATGAGCGACCCCAATGTTTTTATTTTTATTCATAAAAAATATTAAGCAAAGAAATATTATTTTCTGCTTTTGAGTGCATTATTATTATAAAATCTAAAAGCGTTGTTTTTAAAAAGCTTTTTTTACTCTATTTTATTATCAAATATGGTTGTAAATTATTAATTAAAAGGGGATGGAAACATCTATAGGCTAATGTAATTAAAAAGAAAAAAGTTCATATATGAGTTTAATCTTGTAAAGTTCCAAGTCTGAAGTTTTAATGAATTTTATAAAACAAGAAAAAAAATAGCTATCCCTAAATTAACTTTTAAATTGAAACAGCTTAATTCTTCACGGCTTGGGCTATCGATTGCATAGATTCATTAAAAAGCAATTCGAAATGGTAAGATACATTTTAATGGAACCTTTTTTGGCGGTCCATTCAATTAGAGTTGAAAAATTTATAACTTTAATGTCACAATTATTTTATCTTTTAGTATCTAATGAATCTGAAAATTTCATTAAAATTTGGCTGAATTGTTCCACTCCCAAGGGAAACGAGTGTCACTTGATACGATGGCAAAATTTACGAGTCTGTTGATGCCGATGCTTTTTCGCAAAGAACAAGCTCTTTGATCAGAAAAGCATTCCCCATTATTCATTTTCAGTGAATAATGGTATATTGAAACTTTTATTGAAACGTTAAATGTTCTATCAAAATATTTCGAAGCCCTTTAGAGAAAAGAATTCATTTTCTTCATTCACCAGTTTCAACTGAATAAAAAATATTTGGCTTTTGTTCTGGTCGCACACAAAACAAGACGGTGAATTTATAAGCTCCTCTGCCAGAAGAAAGTTTTCAGGTTCGGCTGCCAAAACAGTTTTATGGAACTTTTGAGATCACATTCTTTATGCTTCCGATAATTTCCCGATAACTTCCGCTAAGTTACGAGGATGGAATAATTATTTTTAATTGTTTACGAGAGACGATTATAAAATCTTACAATCACCATGGAAGTCTGGCTGCAGCAGTGAAACTGTAACAATAGCGTTTAGCCGGCAAAGACGCCCAAACCAATTTAACCGTCCTGTATTTCGTAATTTCGCCGCCACAGCACTAAATACAAGATGGCGCAGTCTATTTTGAAAATCGAGATGCGCTACGTTTCCTGCATCTGAAAGGAAGCAACGCCAACAGATCCATGCCCAGTTGATAATCGTGTACAGGGATAATGCCCCATAGACGAGACCAATGGCAGCGACGCTTCCGAAGTAACTACTTCGGCTTAGCAAATCATGCAGCAAGTGGGGCCCTTGGTCTTTGATGACCGAAGAATCAGAGTGGAGCATATCGATCGTAGTGGAGCAGATCGTTCAGAAGGTCCGCATCAGCCACAGAACTGTAGCATCTTATACGCAGAAGGTTACCTCAAGGTGGGTATCAAGATGAGAGCCAGAATTGGCAACTCTTGGAATTCGCGATTTATTTTTAAAGGAATATTCATCTACTAACATGCTCTTTTGATGTGAGCTTTCTCCCTTAACGTAACAAAACTATTGTGGGAATTCAATGGGATTCAATGCTATTTTAAAGAAATTAAACCATCTATATAAATAAAGAAGAATGCTTGTTTGTTTCTTATACAAATCTACCGTTTTATTCTGATCTTGATGAAATTTTGCACACTTGATCTTCAAAGCAAGAGGAAGGTCGCTGTCTACCTCAGATTTCGAAAAAATATTGATGGCAAGAGGTCGCTGTCTACCTCAGATAATAAATCGAAATTCATAATGATGGCAAGGCATATTAATAAGAGGTATCTCATGACCAAATGCAACCAAAAGTTTGTGCTTTATAAATAAGGTTCAATTTGTAACAATGCATAGTTTCCTGTTGCTCGGGCTTTTATTAGAACTGATAGTTATTAGAACTTAACCATTTTTTGAAAATCTTTGCAAATGAGCAATAACTGGAGATAATGGAGAGTTAGGACTATTGAGAAAAATGGAAAGGTGACAGAGGCAGCAGTCCCTTCGGTCGGGCAACAGTTGACGACATAACCGATAACAAAGCATACATCAACTCGACTGTTCAAATCAGCAAGCATACTGTATTATGCCCTATAATAATCGTTCGAAAAAAAGATACATGTTAAATCATATCTATCCGAAATGCCAACGAAGAAAAGAAAGAGTATTGATCAGAGAAGACAAAAAGTTATCCGGGCGTCGGAAACATGTGAACAACGGGAGCTTCGTCTACAGAAGAAATTATAGAATTTGAGTTATTTAACTTCTTGAGGTTGTTCTGCTTACCTAAAAGTGTAATTATACCGGGCAATGCCGGGTACCTCCGCTAGTATTTAAATAAATCCGCGATAAATGTAGCGTTGAAATAGGAAATTCTGAGCTATTTTTTTTTCTTTTCAGTGCTGAGATGGAGCAGGATTTTTCACATTTTCCCTAGATGTTAGATCAAGTGCTTTATTTTTTGTGCCTGCTTTTATTGAGAAATAAATATTAATTGATAGTGGAAGTTGATTTCCAGAAACGCTCAATATTGAAAAGTTTCATTGAAACGACATTTCAAAGCAAGTTGAGATAAATTTAAATTGTAATGGCGGAATGATACACTCGCACATGAAACCCACTCAAGAAAGGAAAAAAAATTCTGTTGGGGGGGGGGGGGCAAGTTGGGTCATTAAAACCTTAATTACCCCAAAATGGCTCTTCGCAGCCAAACAGTTTCTTTACAAAAAAAGGTTCGTCCTTTATTTTCGAATCTGATTGATGATAACTGATTTCCGTTCTTGTCTCTTTTATTGCATTTGGGTCGATGAAATGAATGCTTCTGCCATTTCTTCATTTTTAGAAAATAAATTAATTTCTCTAAAAAGGCTTAGCCTATTTCCATGAAAATTACGCCAATGAAAAGTTTAAGTTTTCCTCTAAGTACGACTTAATTTTATATTTAAAAAAAAAATCTGTCGGGAAGGGGGGGGGGGGGGTGGGGAAACGATAAAAACCCCAAAACGGTTCAAACGAGCTAAACAACTCATTTAAAAAAAAAAAAAAAAAAATCGCCTTAATAAGAGGAGAGTCTGTTTTAGAAAAAAAATTAATATTTCTAAAAAGGCTTAACCAATTGACATAAAAATACGCCAAGCACAATTTAAGGTACCCGCAATGTATGTATAATTTTTATTCAATGCTGCATAAAATTGGTCACATACAGACGGAATTTTTTTTTCAAAGTTTCAACATATCTTTTCGAATCATGAGTTTTTAAGTCGATTTTAGAAAAAAAATTGAGTTTCGGAAACGAACAAACAGGTCTTCACTCTTAGTGAGTGGTTTTCCAAGAAAGAGATTTGCAGGTATACCACTTTTAAAAATTGAGAGAAATTTCTTTGGTATTGAGCCGTTTTTTTTAACTCAATATGCTGTATATCTTTTAACATCGTATTGATTTTCAAAATTAAATAACAAAAAAATAGATCAACTACATTTCACAATAAATTTTCTTATATTGCTCAACCCTATATATTCCTATTGCTATATTATATTACATTATATTGATCTGAAATTCCTAAATTGTTTCTTGATCTGAAAACGATCGATTTCTAAGTTGTTCATTTTAAATTGTATCTAATTAATCGCTCTAGTTCAGATGATATCACAAAAATCGATTTGAAAATTAATGATTTTACTTTTCTAAATGTAAATCTTTACCATTTCAGTTTTTAAAAAGAAGCTAATGAAATGTATTCAGTCGAAACGATTTAAATTTTAATCGGATTAAAAAGCAATTATCGACCATTAATCGACGGAATTGTTTCGGCGGCCGTTGAATGCCTGAAACAACACTGATAAGCGATTGTTACTCAAAGTGTAACAAAGCGGCCCAAATCCCATTGCAAATATTCTAAGTGGCTTATAGGGTTATTGTCAAGGGGTTTTTGAAATCATAATTTGACATGAAAATCTATTCAAGTAAATAAATTATAGAAGAAAATATTAAAAAAATATTTTATTTTACAATGATAAACTGCGCAAGTTTTCCCAAAAAGAAAAATCTAATTACATTGGATAACTTATTATTCGACAAATATCAGACTTAAAGTGCAGTAATTTTATTAAGAAAATTAAAAGATGATAATAAACTTCCGCGTTAATGCTCACGAGTCCTCTTTCAATAAAAGCTTAGAAACTAAAAAGAAAACAAATAAATTTAACTCACGAACAAGTTTCATTTTTTCAGGTTAAACAAGGAAAAAGAAAAGGAAACCTAACATCAAGTGTCCAAAGTTCTTTTGTCTTCTGATTGGTCGTGAACATAAACGACCACGAGCCAGAGTTTATTTATGAGGACTCTCGTTAATGTTGTTTACGGCCTCTTTCATGGCTTTCGTGAACGGTTCCGCGAGTCGATCGTCATTGACAGCACCACTTACCAAGTACATTTGTTCTCCCTTGCTCGCTCTCAGTACTCTTTACTTGATAATAAAATTGGTAATTGCTATTTTTTATTTTTGTTATTTTTTTTTAACCGAAAGTATGGGATTCCTTGAGCCCAAGAAATCCATAAGGAATTCAAAGACTTTCTCTCTTCGCTTTAGGTGATCGTCGAAAATGACTGATAATAGATTAATAATAATTCAGAAAGGACATTAGAGAAAGGAGGGAAAAGTAGATGAATCTAAATAATACAGTCACATTTCTTGGTGAAATCTGCAGAAACAGCTTCTGGGACAAAAAAAAACGGTCCGATGAATCTAATGGAGAGTTTTTTAATTACTCGGTGATGGGAAAGTGATACTGTAATGTATATTTTAACTACTATACGGTCTATGTTTGCAATACTGTTATGTTTACAGAAATAATATAGGCCTAAACATATATACGTCGAGGAATAGAAAAATACAAATCACGAACAACATTAATGTCCAATTTATATCACTCTTCATGCAATATAGCTACTAATGCCTTGATCGAAGCAGGCGGCGGAAACCTTCTCCTAACCACGTTCTCCAGATAGTCCCATCCAGGCCCAATAGTATTCAGGTCCGGCGACTGGGATGGCCAGGGTAGATGTTTTATTTCACTGTTATGCTACTCCAACCACGAAGGGTGCGATGAGAAATGTGAATTGGAGCATTGTCGTCCTGGAAGATTGCAGCACTAGATTTGGCTATATTAACCCTGCCAAGAATTTTGTTTTTTTGCAGTGCACGCCGAACGGTTTTCACTGATACAGATGCACTTAAACTTGCATTCAATTTTGCACCCAAAAATTGCCGTCGCCGTACCTTTATGTTTTCGGATTACAATTCGATTAAGTGTTCTTATTTTCTCATCATCTAGCTTTGTCTTTCGAATCATTCCTCTTTGGAAGTCTCTTAATTCTTCGATGTACATCATAAACAATAAAAGTACTATCGTGTTTCGATAGTGATGTGCGCTAATGATTTATTAAGAAATAGGACGTTACCATTCATTGTGTTGGTGTCAGGAAGAGTTCAAAAGGACTCTGTCAAAATACGCGTGCTCGAATTTTTTTTGTGCAATCCCCGCACACACCCCATTGTGATTATCATTCAGCAAGATTAAATATCTAACCTCAATCTTGCTTAATGATGACCACAATATCGTTGAAATGTACATACAATGGAGTATAAACTACGTGATGACAAGTGGGTTTCGTTCCTTTAATTGGCTATACATTGGCAACAATGTATTGTTTCTGCTGGAGATTCCTTTCGTTAAATAAGCATGTTGATCTGTACCTTTTTGATTTCCTGTAAGACAAAAAACTAGCCTGCAGACGGACAAGTAATATTTCATCATCCTCCTCCTAGACGAAGGCCTGATAACGAAAACTTCACACATTGTTACATCATCAATAGTCTACCGTAGCCCACGAGAAAGACAGGACCTGGATAACACCACTTCTACCAACACCACCTCTACTCAAAGTCTGAGCGCGAAAATTTCATACATTGTTACATCATCATATCTAGTCATAATTTAGGGCTTATTAATGATAGAAATGCGATTAAAGATGACTACCTATGACGTTTTAACAATGTATGACTTATCCGCGCTCAGGCTTTCTCTTTAGGTGGTGTTACCTCTATTCAAAGCCTGAGCGCGAAAACGTCATACATTGTTACTTCACCTACGGTAGGGTATTGTTAATCGTATTTCTACCAATAATAAGCCCGAAATTGTCCCTACCGTAGGTGATGTAACAATGTATGATTTTTCCGTGAGCAGGCTTTCTCTCTAGGCGGCATTGGCCAGGGCCTGTCTTTCTCGTGGGCTACGTAGTCGACCCGAGGCAACGCCTCCTAAAGATAAGGCCTGAGCCAACACCTCCTAGAAATAAAGCCAAACAACTGAAACGTCCTACATTGTTACATCATCATATTTCGACCATTGTTAACCGCATTTCTACCAATGATAAGCTTTAAATTTGGTCGACTTATGATGTGTAACAATGCATGACTTTTCAGTTGTGAGGCTTTCTTTCTAGGAGGTGTTGCCTGAGAGCGAAACGTCATACATTGTTACATCATCACCCGAAGATCGAGGCCAACGAGAGACAGGCCAGGGCACTCAAAAGTCACATGATCGTTGGGGTCCGGCCAGCAATTCATCTTTCATTGTCTCCATGTTGGATATTAACAATCAGTCCTTTTCCTTTTGTTGGAAACAATGAAGGTTGGATTGTTGCTAGCACCCAGTTGGTCAGGTGACTTTTTCGCTTCCAGGCCTTGTTATCTCGTTGGCCTCGTAGTCGACCAAATTTAGGACTTATTATTGGTAGAAATAGGATTAACAATGGTCGACTAATGATGATGTAACAATGTATGACGTTTTCGTTATCAGGCCTTTTGTCTAGGTGGTGTTGGCTATACCCAGAGATCTTTAATACCAGCGATCCTTAATACTAACGAGATATGACAACCATTGTTGTTTGATGTAATGCGCAGATTTGTTTGCGCATATGTATTTTATCCTTCTACACCAGATGGCAGCCTCATTTATGACGTTATTGCGACGTCACGGCCAATTTTATGTCATAAACTGTTTTCATTTACAAATCTGACTTTTAGTTTCAGTTTAATAACGGAAGTGTTAGACCAAGAGCACATGTCATTTATTCCTGGATAGGCTTATTTTAAAATGCAAGCTTAATTTAAAAATGGCCAAAAATCAACGATGTGCCGCGAAATATTGTTTAAACAAGATGTTTTGTATTGTTCAAAGTCTATCAGCACAAAAAACTTAAATTCTTAAAAGAAAATTCTACATTTAGTGTAGTGGAAATTTTGTTGCTCATTTTAAAAATTTGTTGGTTTCTTTTTAATTTTCAATCTAAAATATTTCAAATGTAAAAATGAGGTTAAATTATTTCAGAGATTTTCATATTTTAGTTATATATAATAAAAACTGTAAGAAATAATAAATTTATATAATTTTAAGTTTATAAAATAATTTCATTATTAATTTTATTATTTCTCTGTATACGTGTATTATATAATTATACTTCCGTTTCTAAAATGAATATGCTTGTAAATAATGTGCATTTATTAATTTTTAATTGCATTTTATTCATTTATTTATTATTTATTAATATTTATTCTTAAATACTGTTAATTTCTTATTGTATTTTATTAAATGTATCTATTTTATTTCCTAAGATAGATGGCTTTCTCATTTAATCTAACAATAACACGGATAAATTTCCAATATTTTCTTTATTGATTCAATTCTTTATTTCAATGCCAACATTAAATAAATCAAAATTCGAAAGTAAAGAGTTTATGAATGCAATTTACGTCACTAAGCTATAAAATTGCGAAATGAAGCGACGTCATTTATGCATGTTACGTAATGACGTCAGTTTCTCGCGATGCTGGCAGGAAACGATATCTGAACGATACTTTTGCTTTATCCTACTACACCAGAGGCCACTGCTATCACGGTATTACAAAGGCAACAATGAAAAATGTGTTAACGTCATATCTCGTTATTATTAAGGATCTCTGGCTATACCGTAGCCACCGAGAGAGAAGGCCTCTGCGATGAAAAGTAATACATTGTTACATCATCATAGTTATAGTTGCCGCCACGTAAGTTGAACGATCTTTTTGACATGCGCAGTAAGTCTCTCATCAGTATGTTTTTTCTGGATTTTACCCATGATGCACTTGTTCTACTATAGTAATGGTGGAGATATCGTTGAAACGTGGAAAGCCTATTAAAAGTCATAATATAAAACAAATTGTCTTCGAGTCGACTATTCTGCGTCATACTTACTTACTTACTTACTTACTTACTTTTCAAACCCGCTTATCCGTTAGGGTCGCGGGGGCAGCAGCCCTATGGAGGATTTCCAGCGATCGCGATCTTCCGCCATCCAGTGCATGTCCTCCCTGGTAATACCCAAGCGACTCGAACTCAGATTCTCCATGTAGTCTAGCCACCTGGTTCTAGGCCGACCCCTTGGTCTCTTACCTACCGGCTTGGAAAATAACAACTGCTTAGGAAGACCAGTTTGCGGCATCCGTATCACGTAGCCATACCAGCGCAACTGAGATCTCTCAATGCAGAGAAATAGCGGCTCAACGCCTAAAGACTCCCTTATTGTGCTGCTGTGCACTCTATCTAGTAGGGTAACACCTGCCACACCTCTCAGAAATCTCATTTCGGCCGCTTGTACCCGAGATCGCACTCTTTCGGTCATTACCCAAGCCTCATGACCATAGGTGAGAATGGAGACAAAGATAGATTTGAAGATGGAGAGCTTGGCTTTGTTACACAGCTTGCTGCACCGATCCGAGCATCCAATTATTTCTCCTGCCGTCCATCACTCGTGAATGCAATCCCGAGATACTTGAATTTCTCCACCTGTCTCAATGAGGCTCCCCTAACATGGAGAGCGCACTGAGCAGGCTGTCTTGAAAGGACCAGAACCTCAGTTTTAGCCACACTGATCTTCATCCCAGCTTCTTCACATTTGGCTGCAAACCGGTCTAGTGCATGCTGAAGGTTCGTGCGAGAAGACCCAAGGAGGACAAGGTCGTCAGCAAAGAGCAACCTCTCCACCAGGCAGTCACCCACACAAACACGCTCATCGTCTCGGCTGCCCCTGTCTATCCAGTCCATAAAGATAATGAACAAGAGGGGCGACCGTACGCACCCTTGGCGGAGTCCAACACCCACGGTGAACGGTCTTGACTTAATGCCATTTATCCGGACACACTTCTCAGAGCTTTCGTACAGACATGATAGCAACCAGTAATTGCCCATCCACTCCATACTCTTGCAACACTTGCCACAGCTTCTCCCGAGGAACTCTGTCATATGCTTTTTCGAGGTCCACAAAGCAAGCGTAGACCTCTTTTGCATACTCCCAGGATTTCTCAAAGATTTGCCTTAGAGCAAAGATGTGATCCGTCGTGCTTCGGCCAGGTCGAAAACCACACTGCTCTCCCGACAGTTTGGAGTCGACTATTTCCCGACTTCTCTTCTCCAGACACTTAGCGTACACTTTCCCAGGAATGCTGAGCAAAGAGATGCCTCGATAGTTGTTGCAGTTCTTTTTGAAGATGGGATCACAATTCCTGTCTGCCACTGCTAGGGGCCTGTCCAGATATCCAAGCAACCTGACACACTCGAATCAGCCACAGGATACCATCCTGATTTAAGGCCTTTAACATCTCGGACCGGATTTCATCATCACCTGCAGCTTTGCCAGTCTTCAGGGACTTAATTGCCCATCTGACTTCTGCTTCAGTGATACCACCGTGACTATTCTCCGCTCCAAGGTGCACCTCATGTGCCTCAGTTGTTGCTGTCACCGGATTAAGAAGAGATGCAAAGTATTCCTTCCACCTATGCAACACGCTCTCCTCCATTTTCAGAAGCCTCCCATCTGAACTCTTAATAGTTTGTGATGAAAGAGACTTCTTTCCACGGAGGCGGCGCACGGTCTGCCAAAATACCTTGTTTGCCGAACTATAGTCTGCCTCCAATTTCTCCCCGAACTTCTCCCAGGCCTTGGCTTTAGCTGTTGATACTGTCTTTGCTGCTGCTTTTCGCGCCTCTGTGTACCGCGCTCGACTCGAAGTTGACTTATTTGCAAGCCATAGCAAATAGGCTTCCTTCTTTGCTTGACAGCTTCTTGGACTTCACCGTTCCACCATGCAGTCCTTTTCTCACCGCCCTGCGCCACACTCAGCCGCTTACGACCACAGCACAGTGCAGCCGAAATAATCACAGCAGATTTAAACAACTGCCACTCCTCTTCAACAGTACCATGATCAATGGGTAGTTCTTTGAAACTTGAAGATATGTTATCTGCAAAGGTCTTCCTCACAGCTCTATCCTCCAATGCCTCCCATTTGATGCGCCAAGTTTGTCTGAACCTAGTATTTCGCATGGTTGGCATGGGTTCAGAGAACCGCAAAGTGCAGACAACAAGGTGGTGATCAGTTGATAGTTCTGCCCCTCTTCTCACACGAGTATCCAACACTGATCGGAATAAGTCGGCTGAAACGATTACAAAATCAATCAGTGACTTCTGGTCCATTGCATCCCTGTTCCAGGTATACTTATGGACATCCCTGTGCTGGAAGAAGGTGTTTGTGATGGAAAGTCCATTGTTGCAACAGAAATCCAACAAGCACCTCCCATTCGCATTTAAATCGGGGTCACCATTCCTCCCAATCACGCCTTTCCACGTTTGGTCATCAGCCCCTACGTGTGCATTGAAGTCGCCCACCAGGATGACAGAATCTGCACTCCCTCTCCTACTAAGAGCAGCATCAACTTCATCTAGAAAAAGTGGGTACTCTGTGACTGCATTCGGAGCATTTGCAACGAATAGAGAGAGAGACCGTTTCCCTATCTGAAGCCTCAGGAGACGCAGTCTTCCACCTAAGGGGGTACAATCTGCAACATAATCTGCCAGCCGGGGACTTGTGAGTATTCCCAATCCCACCTGGGCAGTAATGTTAGGGTCGACACCAGAGTAGAAAAGCTTCCACCCTCCTTCTAAGTCCACAATTCCAGAACCCGGACGTTTCGTAGAGGTAATACCTATGATATCCAGTCGATACCGTTTGGCTTCCTCCACTAACTCTGATTCCTTTCCTGTCATGGAGAATACGTTCCAAGTGCCGATTGACAGCACCCGATCCCGTTGTCGCTTTACCTGTTTCTCCTCCTGGGTAAAGGCATGCGCTGCCCCCGATCGTTTCCCCAAGCGCATAGCGAGTGCACTGGTGGGGCTTCTCGGAGGCATTGCTCTGAGATAACAGCCGGGAGACTGTCGACTATTTTTCGAACGAGAGCCTCTGCCTAACTTCCGAACACGGGTGACTTTAACCTGGGCCACACCCGATGCAGTATGAATTCTCTCAGTCGTCGACATCATAAGATATATGTTTGTTTGGATACTCTTCGTCTCACTTCTCAACCATGACCTTTCTGGTAAGGGTGACCCTAAAGTAGCAGTACTACAACCAGTATAGCTCACAGAATCCCTGAAGCACCCAAACCCCTGACCCACGGTAAGGGGGCATCCACTCAGGGTGAAAAATTCTGCGTCATTTTTTAATTTATTAATTTATTAATTTCATTTATCTATTTAAAAGAAAAAACGAAAATAAAAACTACATATAAATACGAAAACAATGTTTCGAAAACGAAAGCGGACGTTTCATGGAATAGCTAAGCGATTTACTTCCCGTTAACGTCTATTGGCTGGCGTAAGAAATGACGTCATCCTGTCGTTCAACTTATGGGGCGGCAGCTATAGGGCAAATTTATGGTTTATTATTGTTAGAAATACGAATAACAATGCCCTATTTATGATGATGTAACAATGTATTACGTTTCATCGCAGAGGCCTTCTCTCTCGGTGGTCACGGCCAATGACGTATATTAAAGATAGACTCCGAATCCTATTGTTAACAGCGGCAAAAAGTGAAGCAAATTGAGCCATGATAGTTCTGGGCAGGAGTGAGCCGTGGAGTAATTAGCTGTCTGGCTGCTATGTTTTTGAAGATTTTGGGCCTGAAGAATAATTAATTCAAAACCATTCCTCAAAGTTAAACTGCGTACAACTGTACAAACAGATAAGAAAAAGGATCAGGAATCATTTTCCAGAAAAATAAATCAAAAATACGTAACTATAATGAAAATACGTAACTGAAAGACAATCGAAACGAAATTGAAATTGAAACCATGATCGAAAAATTGTTTATAAAATGTAATAAAATATTTCAAATACAAAGTAAACGAAAAGATAAACTTATCACTCCGTGATCGGCGTGTGAAAGAATTATTAATCAGCTACTCTCATGTTTAGCCATGTGTTTTGCATCATCTTCACTCACTTTCGTCCATGACAGTTTTGGGCATGGAGCTTCCCAATTTGCTTCAAGTTACAACAATAGGATTCGGAGTCTATCTTTAATATACGTCATTGGTCACGGCTATACTGGCTTTAACTGTTAGCCTTTAATTTCCCTCTCGTGGCTGTTCCTCATTGTTACGCGGAGTTTAGTTCGAGTAACACGTGTTTATAATGGCTGTGCCGATCCAAAATCTCGCCAAATGTGAAGTGCGCTCCGTCATACGTTTTTTTCTAAGCACAAGGTAAGCGCATAGCGGATATTTACAAAGCCCTACTTCCAGTTTATGAAAACATTATGAGTCGAAACATACAGTATAACGAAGTGGTGTCGTGAATTCTCTGGAGGCAGGACCGATATTCTTGACGAACACATGGGCGGAAGGCCGTCTGTGGTCTCTGATGAACTTCTGCGTTTATTTCTAACATGAAGTAACACTTTGCTGGACAACGCTTCCACGACGCTGAAGAGATCAAGCACGAAGTTGAAATGTTGCTCCAACAGCAGGTGCCAGAATTATATGTCTGTAGAATACAGACTCTAGTACCTAGACTTAACAAGTGTTTGGACAATGGCGGTAACTACGTTGAAAACTAACCCCTATATCACTAAATAAGTTGTGATGGACATTTTGTCAAATAAGCATTTTTTGAAAGAATACTAGCCGTTGTAACCTTACTTTCCGGACACGCCTCGTAAATAAAACATTAAAAAATCCATTTTACATGTTTTTATTAATATTTTTATCGTTCATAATAAAATTACATTTTATATGCATTAAATCATCAATAAAAATTATAACAAGACATCTCTGTCAAATAGGAAAATTATATCTTAAAAATAATAGTTTGCACATGTTTCTGAATATATTCTGATGATAAATTTGTTATCTAAATTTTAGCACTTTCTTAATTTCTCGTCCAATTGGCATATTTGTTGGAGAAAGCCAATGTTCGGATGAACGTCCCTTTTTTGCCGGAGAGTTTTTAACGCTTTGGTCGCTGTCAAAAATTTTCGGCTCATCAAATATGCAATTGTAATGGCAGCTGACCGACTGATTCCACCCGCGCAGTGAATCAGAATTTTATCTAAAGTTTTAACAAAAGAAATATATATGAATATTGGCATTTATTTTCACTTAAATAAATAAAATGCAATGTGAACGCTTTAGTTGAACCACAATCCTCCAAATCCCAAGCATATTTCCCATCGTTTGAACGCTAGTTATTCTTGTTTTGATTAGTTCTTATATGTATGAACGAAACAGACTTAAGGTGGTTTCATTTCAAGTTAAAGCGCGAAATTTAACAAAAGAGCCAACTAAAGTTAATAATGAGCGAAGATACCTTTCGGGATGACAATTGTAACACATCTGTTGTGTTGTTAAATATATGTCCTCGGTTTTTGTTAATTCTTAATTTTACTGGAAACTTCTTCATTGAAAATATATCATTTCTTCAAAATAAATATTAGTTAAAACCACTCCAAAGAATAATTCGCACTTATAATAATCAGAAATGGATCTGGTGGCTCGAATTAGTTTATAGTCCTTGGCAGAATTTGTCTGCTTAAATCATGACTGAATATCCATCATACTTAATCTTTGGTCTATCTGATTCGTAAGCTTTTATAGTCGCTTTATAACAAACATGTCCAATGGTAGGCATTCCTCGCCTATATGATATATTTGACTCATCTACTTTCTAGGATTGCACATTGTGCCACTGTTTTCTCCATCTGAATTATCAGTAGCTTGGCGATTGCAACTCGGCCAGAATATTCTGATTAAGAAGCTCCCATCAATTTTTTCATAATAATGGGAAGAAGGAGATTAGCTGTGCAGTCACTTTCGCAGAAGATGTCTTCTAATATTTCTCAATCCTTTTTAACCCGCCTATCTTTACAATACAGATTTTAGTTTTTCCATAAGGCAGTGCTTCTTAAACTTTTTATCTGGAGACTCCCTTTCACACATAAAAATTCCAAGGGACCCCTAAAACATGGGTACCCTAATATACAGGGTGATCCAAAAATCAGGAAAAACTTCAAAACTCAATAATTCGCACACGAATGCAGATAAGAAGATTCTGTTTGCACAGAAACGATTGAAATGAACTCAGATTTTTCTCCAGGTAAAAAATTAATGCTAGAATTGTTCGGTTTTTGATGAACAGATGGCGTTGTCAGGTTACAGATATTAAAGCTCCGTACCCAGAGCTTTAACAGACATTAGTTTATGCACATTTCTCAGACGGTAAGATTCCGGAATAACTTTACAAATGTTCAATGTGTTGTCCGTCATTCAGTGTCCTGCTCTTTTTATACCGTCTGAAAATATGCATAAACTGAAATGATGTCTGTAATCTGACAATGCCATCTGTTGGCCAAAAACTGAACAATTCTGGCATTAATTTTTTTCTCGGGAATAAATTCCGACTTCATTTCAATCGTTTCTGTGCAGACAGAATCTTTTTATGCGAATTATTGTTTTAAAGTTTTTCCTAACTTTTGGATCACCCTGTATTTATATGTTCCATGTTTTATCCATATGAATACGAATATTTACACATAGAAAATTTATAAATTAAGTGAAAAATTAATTACTCACTTTTCTTTCTTTTCTCTGATCGATTTTTTCGATGTTATAAAAAGGGTTACAAAATATCCTTCATCTAAAATTTGTAAATAATTAATCATTTTTGGAGACATCTCCATTTGTAAAAGAGTTCATTAAGAAACACTGCCCTATATTCAGAACAGGTTCTACTTTTAACAGTGTACACTGTTATCATTTTCGATACCGTAGTTCTCTATAGGTCCTAATAAACTAAGGTTTGTGTTATCAACAAGGAAGACGTGTACCAATAATCAGTTCTCTTTGAAAAATCAGACGTAATGGTCATTCACCACAAGATCACGACGACGATAGATGATTACTGCTAGCAGGTGATCACAGGACGAAAACAAGAACAGTTAGCGAACCATACAACTACGTTTCCATTCTTTGAATTTAATTCTCAACCATTACTGATTGAGGACATATTTTGTTAATACATATAGGACTTAAGTTTTCTTCTTTCTTCTTGTCTAGACACACGATCACGTTCGTCCATAAGAAAATTTGGCTTTGTCCACAAGGTGATGAATGAATTTTCGTAAAAACAGTGTTGCAAATGTTTTACCAGCAAGTTGCTTCTTAAATTTTTCAAATTAAGACAGTTGTAGCAGAAAAGGACCGCTGTTGGATGATCCTGCACTTTAAGGCCTTCATTACTTGCAAATTATTTTTATGAACGCGATTCTCTCTGAACCTTTTAAAATCAATTGTTAAGCCGGATTAAGATCTATTCCTCTTGGATGTAGACTCTGTGATATATTGTGATAAATTTCATTTTCACAGGGACACAGTTTTGGATACAGTAGGATGAGCATTTTATATCAATGTCGATTAAAATATCGAATTGTGATCGAAACTTAAAGTTCACCTACTAAAATAAGTTTCTTTCCAAAAAAATTCCTTGAGTGTATCATCTTTATGCTCTTTATTTTCCTTCATATTTTTATGAGCCTTCAAGTCATTTTTATTCGTTCAACTGATGCGGATTCTCTCCTCTCCCCAGTAAAAAAAATATAGTAAATAGAAAATATTTAAAACCTGAGTTTTCTATGGCTGTATCAATGAAGTGGAAAGCGCCATCTAAATGCCCAAAGATGTCTGAATCATTATTATCTAAAAGGGCGAGTCCCATAAATTTGATGTCACTTCTCTGATAGAATTCTTCATCGGTGTTTCCTTGATCGTAACTTGTTCCTGTTTCTTGAGCACAGTTCAGTACATAACCAATCCCGCGACTCTTAAGAAAATCAATATCCTCGGCAGCGTATCTAGAAAAAATAATAATTCACATTACGCTCCAACTTCTATATAGAGATTAATGACTTAAATATATGGAGTTTATAAATGATTTCAGCGGTTTCACCAATTTCTTGCAGCCATTCTATTTGGATTGTGATGAAATTTTTTAATGTAAGAGAAACCTTTAAATTTTGTTTGAATTATCCGCCATTTCAAAATTCAAAAGTTAAGGCCAGTTTCATTGCGAAAGAAATTGACTAGGTACATCTATCTGGATATGAGTGAAACTGGCTCATGTCACAGCTGCTAATCGAGAGTGCAGAATTTCTTCTTCGACAGTGTTCCGCGCGGCATTTCTAATGCCAAGTCCATGACTTCTTGAACACCGTCCTATCAAATCTACTGGGATGGTTCAAAACCGTTGAAATCATTTGTGAACGCCCTGTATTTTATGAGTAGTATTAAATAGTATTAAATACATTTTGGTCATGGATGTTTACTGCATTGCTAAGAAAATTGGCATCATTAGTATTATAATTTTTGGGAAGAATCCGAACTTAAAATTTATATACAGGGTGAGTCAAAAGTCTCTACCCCCCCCCCTTTAAATTGGATATAATTGTAGTTATGCAAATTCCAATGAAGTGAGTGAATAGGAAGTTGAGGGTGCTCTTTCTCTTGGTGGCACTTAGTGTTGTCAGCATGCAAATTAGGACATATGCAAATCGTATTTACAAAAACCGTTAGAAATACACAAAAAATTACAAACTTGTTCATCATCAAATAACAAAAAAAACATAAAAAGTCTCAAAATCCGATGAACGGATCATCCAAAAACCTCATTGCAATCTCTGCACTTGGACAATCAGCTCTTATACGTTTGCTACAAACAGTCAAGTGTACAAATTAAGTCTTTACAGTCAATTCAGGTGTTGAATGTGACGCTCCCTGCACCATAACATAATTCTGCACGGCATTTCAACGATGCCATTACGTTTACAAATGTGACTGATATTATTGCCATTGTTGCAGAGATTGCAGTCAGGTTTTTAGAAGATCCGTTCATCGGATTTTGTAAATTTTTTGTGCTTTGTTGCTTATTTGATGCTGAACAAGTTTGTAATTGTTTTTTTTAGTGTATCTCCTACGCTTTAGTAGATACGATTTGCATATATCCTAATTTGAATGTTGACAACACTGTACGTGCCACCATGAAAAAGAGCACCCTCAATTTCCTATTCACTCCCTTTATTGGAATTTTGCATAACTACATTTTTATTCAAGATAGAAGGGGGCCTTTTACTCATCTTGTATGTTTAAAAATTATGCAATTACATGTTGCTGTTTTGTTCGCGATATTAAATATGAAATGTATCGAGGGAAACGTTTATGAACCTGGGCAAAATAAACCTGAATGTGCATGAAACCCGAAATATATTATATAGTACTTTTTCCAAATAAGGCTGACTTACTTTTCAAACCAGCTTATCCTTTTGGGTCACGGGGCTAGCAGCCCTGTGGAGGATCCCCAGCACAGCGATCTTCTGCTGCCAAGCGGATGTCCTCAATGGTAATACCTAAGCAACTCGAATGTAGATTCTCCAAGTAGTCTAGCCATGGTTCAGGCCGACTCCTTGTCTCTTACCTACCAGCTTGGAATAATTAAGGATAATCCTTTACAGAGGGTTAACTGCATTAACTATTCTGACCTTCTTTCACAATTTCTTGTGATCACATCATGCGTTACTTTTACCAGACCTCGTGAAGAGGAGGTGATTGATTTTGGTGAATAAAACGTTATGTTTCAATTCAATTTTCTATCTGTTTTTAATCGTCTGTCATTTGTAACTTTATATTGTGCAAGGCCAGATTTTCTCCTGTCGCCGACATTTGCATCTACAGAAAATTTTTCGCGAAATTCCTTGTCTCATATTTTGGTTTGTCCCCTTACAGCCTTAGTTCCATTTCGATTGATACCTTGCGCTACAGATGTCTCCAAATTATGTCAGTTGTAATTAAATTAAAAACACTTTGTAAATTGGGATGAAATTAATGAAATCAATGAAAGCTCCGGATATTATCAGACATGGCCTAGCTCTGTCGATGTGCTCAGTGTTTACAGTGTGCTCGGCTACTGGCCTTTAACCACGCAGGAATGACTACATACTTCTATGTGTTTACCGAAATTCGTGAAAGATAATGACAGGTTTTAATTAACTCTAGGATTAAAACGGTGCTATTCCTCTGTACAGTTTTAATACCTAAACAGATTCGCATTACTTGTTTTTCTGGAAAATTCAGTACAGAACCTCAAAGTATAATTGGCAATTTTTGGACTCACCTATTACCAAGGTACATTCCTGGGTAGACTTCGTCTGCGCTGATTTCGCCTTTTTCGTAGATACTATTTAAAATCTTCATGAGTTCGTCGGTCATTTGGCCAGTCTCATGAAATCTCTTGGCAAGCGGCAAATACTCGGGTGGGAACAACAGTTTCGGGGGTTGCGTTTCGTCTATGATTCTTTGAAGGATCTCCACTGAACAAGCCATTCTAGGTAGGGGAAAGAAAAGTCAATTGCATGGTTAACCAAATGTATGAGAATTAACACCGCACTCTAAACACACCTTATGTAGGTTGGTTGCTAAGTAAAAAATAAGTGGCCGATAAAATAAATAATGAAAGTGAGATCAAATTGAAAAAAATTTACTCTTCTGTACGCTTTCCGGATTTTTATGAGCTTATAAACTGGAATAAAATAGAATTAGAATTGAAAGTATTTTTCCCTGAAGAGTCTTATAATTAGTTTGCGGCAATAAAATTTAAAATTTTAATTTGTCTCTCTCTCTCTCTCTCTCTTTCTCTCTCTCTCTCTCTCTATTTTTTTTCTTTTTCTAAACATCATTCCTATATTTACGCAAATTAAGATAAAAATGTAATTATTGAGTTGAAAATTTATCTTAACTGTTGATCTGCTGGTGACATGAACTACATGAACTATGTAGATTTACGAGTATTTTTAATGGTGAAAACGTTTTCATAATTCAACGTTTTTTAGCACATGTTAAAATTGAATGATAAGAAATAAAGTAAATGGAAATCCAGCAACGACTGATGCTCGCTCTATCAAGTCACTGTTGCTTACGGTTACGCAAATAATACAATTTTGAGGAAGAAATAAACTTTGCATAGAATGGAAACATTTTAAAATTTTAAATAGAATAAAAAAGAGTTTCTGATATTTCAAATAATGATTTGCCATTTTTCATTTAATTTATAATCGGTTCTCTCTTCTTCGTTCGAACCAGGTGAAATTAATCAGGTCTAAAAAACCTCTAAATTTTCATTTCAGGGTTTTAATTATTGTCTTGGTTGCCTAGTCAGGCAATGCATATGGGTCATTCCACGTCAATTCAGGCAGAAATTTTATAGTTTTGGCACTGACCTCTCGGATTTTAATGAAATTTGGTATATACAATTGCCCTATAGAGTTGGTAATGAATGCCAAATATTTTTTTTTTTCATTTTTATGGAAGTTACGGACATTTAAAAGTTTCGAAATTTGAATGTGGGCCTTATCTATGAAGTACTGAAACTTCAGTTATATTTTCCTTAGAAAGATGTGATTGGTGATATATGAAAGCTCTTTAACTGTAGATTCTATGAAATTTTTAAAATTATATTACGCATGCGCAAATATTTGAATTTAATAAAAATATATTATTTATGCAAATTTCTCAAAAGATGGGTATTTTTTTTCGTTAAAAAATTATTAATATCTTACACATGCTTTCATAAAAACAATACAAAAAATTCAAAACTATGTTTTGCTCCGTTTTGAAGATATTAATTTTTAAAGCTTGAGCTCCAAGAAGTGGGAGTCAGGTAGTAGGGACTTGACTACTCGTACATGGAAGAGAAAGCGTGTAACCTTGGGACCATTCATTTATTTACGTTTTATTATTTATATAATAATTATTAATTAAAATTACACGAAAAAATAAAATCAATAGTAACATTACAATAATAATTATATCAATATGAAAAATGTTTCTTAGAACTTCAGATTTTTTTTTTTCATAAGTCAGAAAAGAATTGAGCACCTGTTAAATAAGAAGATAATTTAGTAAGAAAATATAAATTTGCATAATCATGTCGAATTATTAGTAATAAAGAAAGTAATTTACTTTACAGTTCCTCAGAGTCAGTCACTTCTGATTTACCCTGAAGGACGAGATGAATTGCAGAGGCAGCTGAAATTGATACAGGCTTCATTATACAGGGCAATTCAAAAGTTAGTGTGCAGTAGTGCATGGAAACGTGTACAGCACACACATCAATGCACTTTCTGCAGGACGTCTTTGCTGATCGAATCATCTCGCGTAACACGTGGCCTGCACGCTCGCCGGACAACACACCTCTCGATTTCTTCCTTTGGGATGCCTTGAAAGGTAAAGTGTATGCAAACAATCCGCAAATTTTGCCTGAGCTGAAGGAGGAAATCACAACTGAAGTTCAGCAAATCTCACCAGCCATATAGAGCAGAGTGTTTCACAACGTGCAGCTGCTCTTTTATCTCGTCATAAGGGATTGAATGTCTCTTAAGGTGCTTTTTCTTCTTTAGGAAGTGGTGAAAGTCGCAAGGTGCAAGATCTTTTATCTTTGAACTGTAGGCGCTGCAACACTTGTAGTGTGTGGCGACTGTTTGCGGGTCAACGTTATCGTGCTGCAGAAGATGGTTCAAAGCTGCCATTCAATCCTGGTGTCGACAAAAAGCCCGGGCTTCCTCTCCGACGGGTTCTCCCGAGAGTTCACACGTTGGTGCAGTGCGTGGAAAGGAATGGAGATGATGTCGAAAAGTGAATAGTGCATTACATTACAAATATAAGTTTCAGATACAAAAGAATTTTGAAAATCGGTTAACAAATATAAAAGTTACAGCTATGGAGGCATTACTTTTCGATCAACCTTCGTATCTTCTCTACATTTATTGAATTTTCTTTTAAAAACTTAATGAATTCACATTGAAAGGAATAAAAAACAGCTGTAGAATGCTTAAGGCAATCGGATATTACTACAAAATTTATATTTCTTAGGATGTCTTGTCCATCTGAAGAACTGTAACATACAAACGGATGTATTGTGGATTGGAACTCGAGCTTTAAAAATTAATATCTTCAAAACGGACCAAACATAGTTTTGAATTTTTTGTATTGTTTAGGTTTGGTCAGGTGTATTTTTTGAATCAGCACGCGAGATGATTCGATCAGCAATGACGTCCTGCAGAAAGTGCATTGACATGTGTGCTGTAAACGTTTCCTTGCACAACTGAACACTAACTTTTGAGTCAGCCTGTATCAACTTCAGCTGCCTCTGCAATTCATCTCGTCCTTCAGGGTAACTCAGAAGTGACTGACTCTGAGAAAGTGTAAAGTAAATATACTTTCTTTATTACTAACAATTCGATATCATAATGCTAATTTATATTTTCTTACTAAATTATCTTCTTATTTAACAGGTGCTCAATACTTTTCTGACTTCTGAAAAAAAAAACTGAAGTTCTAAGAAACATTTTTCCTATTGATATAATAATTATTGTAATGCTACTATTGATTTTATTTTTTCGTGTAATTATAATTATTAATACTATTTATAAAAATAATAAAACGTAAATAAATGAATGGTCCCAAGGTTACACGCTTTCTCTTCCCTGTACGAATAGTCAAGTCTATCTGACTCCCGCTGCTTGGTGCTCAAGCTTTAAAAATTAATATCTTCAAAACGGAGCAAAACAAGTTTTGATTTTTATGTGTTGTTTTTATGAAAGTATGTGTAAGATATTAATAATTTTTAACGAAAAAAATACCCACCTTTTGAGAATTTGTATAAATAAAATATATTTATTAAATTCAATTATTTGCACATGCATAATATAATTTTAAAAATTTCATATAGAATCTACAGTTAAAAAGCTTTCATATGTCACCAATCACATCTTTCTAACTTGTAAGTAAAATACAACCGAAATTACAGTACTTCATAGATAAGGCCTCCACTCAAATTTCGAAAATTTTAAATGTCCGTAACTTCCATAAAAATGAGAAAAATTAAAAATATTTGGCATTCATTACCAACTCCCTAGGGCAATTGTATATACCAAATTTCATTAAAATCCGAGAGGTCAGTGCCAATGCCTGCCTGAACTGAAGTGGAATGACTCATATATATTTTAATCTCATGCAAGAAACTGTATTAAGCATGTAGGCTATGGAAATAAACATATAAATCATTACTTGCTACATTAAAGCAATAACAACGTTTTTGATTTTTCTCTTTATCAAATTGAAAAATTATCGTTTTAGGCATTATCAGAAGAATTAAAGCGGAACTTATGAGCTAACTGACATACAATTTCTCTTATTAGGAGGGTTAGCAAAAAGCTACTTATAAGAATGCACGCTTGGTCTGTACGTTTATCCGGCTGTCCGTCCACAGTTTGCACGATAACGGTGTCAAATGGATGGACACGATCATAGTCTTTAGATAGTAGATGGTCATCGAATTCCACTGAAAAATGAAGCTAAAGTTTCTAGCTCCCGATTGGGGGGGTAACTCAGTTGAAAAATAGCGCTGCATGTACAATCGGACTAAAAACGCACGCAGCGCCCGCCCTATCGTGAGCTAGAAATTTTAGTTTCATTTTCAGTTTCAATGCAGCCTGAATTATTGGCATAATACTGCCGAAATTAATGTATTATACGTAATCTTAAAGAAATAATTGACAATCCAACTATTGAATGCATTACATAGCTCACTATTAATTTTGGGCATCAACTAAATAAATAAAATAACTTTACAAGTTAGGAAATTCAGATCACGCTAGGTGACGCATAGAGCGCAGAAAGTCCATTGCGACTGTGCGGCTCCTAGCGTAATCTGAATTCCCTAGTTTCACTAGCGGCTAATTCTCGAATTCCTCCGACCAATCAGAAGCGGCAAAAGGAAAAAAAGGTTTCAGTTTCAGATTTCCAATCCAAGTTCAGAGAAACCTCGAAGAGCCAACATGATGAACTCGCTTCGCATCGTAGAGAAATGCTACATGTTAAGCACTTTATCTTCGCATCGAGCAGCTAATATGAGATAGGATGAATATTATGAATGGCGCTGACAATCTTCAATTCAAGAAACTCCACATTTCTATTAAATATGCTAGATCACATGCGTGATGCGTTTCGATGCATCCACCCTCCTCCCCAAGCATTTTTACTCATTCTGCTCTGCTCGCATCGCTCTTTTTTAGTTTATTTCATGTAATATTATCACAGATTTTACAATTAGTGCTACAAACTTGGAAAAATTACAATTTATTACAATTAATAAAACTGCTGTAATAATAATGGCGTCAAACAAAATATTAATAATAACTAAAAATAATCAATGTTCATAATAATAACGAAGTATAAAGCCAATATGTGAGGAAAATATTAGCTATAAAGTCGTGTAAATTCATAAGAAAATCCAATAAAGTTAAAATTATTACAAATATCGCACAAATTTTATAAATGTTGAAACTTTATATAGCATTTATAATAAAATATACTTAATTTATAGCCCGTGTTAGTTTTTATTTTAAATAACGTCTAAATGAAAAAATATAATAAAACGCTTCTTTTCATTTACGTAGTGCAAGAAAATAAGTGTTAGCAAATCGAAAACAAATTTCCATTACACAAAAAAAATTACACAAAAGTGCAAAGTTAAACTAAACAAGATAAAAATGAAATACTAAAAGTTAGACAAATCAAACTGAAAGAGAAATTCATTTTAGTAAAATTATTTTATTAAATTACGTAATCTTGTCAATTCGTCATTGAATGATTTTTTTCCTCTTTATTCTTGTTCTTGAAAGTTTCAATGAAAAAAATCAAGCTAGCCAGATTACGCTATGGTTAAATATGGCAGAAACTGATTAATACTAGCAATATTAAATAGCAAAACTCGTTTTCTTTAGCATTAGCAGTGATTTACACTAGTGATGCAAGAGATTACATTTTTTAAAAATCGATGTTATTGTTACGATGTATCTATGTTTTCCATCCGATGTTATCGAAAATTTTATTCCGATCTTACTGAAATAACTTCACTGAGTCCGCTAGTAGCAATTGAAATTATCGTTCTTGCAATTGAAACTATATTCATTGAACGTTGTTTTTGCAATTGAATATTCTACTGAAAATACTACTACAGAAATGCATCGATGTTTTGATCCGATGTTGTATCCCTATATCCTTACAGGTTTAAACATTTCACTCAGGTCATCAGAAAATACGCTTTGAATCGCTGCTCATCTTACATCATGGTCTTCGAGATATTAGGCCTCTGCAAAGATCGACAAAAGAGGGCGCAACACGTACGTTTGTTTCTGATTGGTCGGAGGAATTCGATAATTAGCTGCTAGTCTAGTTTCCCTTAACAATGGAAAATGACGGGAGTTGAACGACCATTTACTTCCATAGACCGTGACACGATGGACGATTTCCACGTTAGAAACTGCGCTTGCGCAGTTGTTTTACTGACATCTGGTAGCTTATTTTGAAAGCGATCAGCGGGTCGTCATCTGATCTACCAACACTGAGAACTTGAGTTACCTCACAAAATATTCATCTCTGATACCTCTGATACATTAATTTTTTTTTCTTGACTTAGTTTTCCACAGTGAGATTCTCTGTTTGCATTTCTAGCCTGTGTTCATTGAGAAGCCTTTAATGCAAGCTCAAGCTAAAAAAAAAAAATAAATTAATTAAATTTGACATTAAGAAATTAAATATTCACGACATATTTAAAGTTCATTAATTTCTTCATGAAATATATCCATTCAATCTATCATAGCATGCTTTTTTTTTCGTTTTTCGTTTTTGTCTGTTTTTTGGGTTTTTTTTACCAAATTTTATAATCAGCCATTTGATTATAAGATGTTGCTTATTATAATAATAATTATTATTATTAACTGCATATTATAATAATTATTATTACGGTTACTTTTCTGCTGGACGTCTCAATCGTGCTCGTTTAGGTCGTGCAGAAACAGAAGTAGGATTAGATCGTTTACGTGAAACCATTTTTTTTTGTAGCTATTAGTTTTTCCTTTAAATTTTGTTTACTGCATATTATAATAAACCATTAATGAATGATATAATCAAGTACCGAAAGGCTAAATGAATACTGCTATATAAACCATTGTAGAACTGCGTTGTTTATATAACAAACTTCTAATTTGTAGTTTGTGTATATTTGTAATGAAGAAACTGGTCGTAACGGAGGCGTGTGCAATCAATACCGCCTAGAGAAAAAGCATGCTGAAGGAAAAATCATACGTTGTTGCCTCCTCAACGGTAGGGACAATTTCGGGCTTAATATTGGTAGAAATAAGATTTACATTACCCCACCCCCGTGCATCAAATTAGCGCCAACAGTGAGTGAAATATTAAATTGTGTTCGTTCGTGAATCGTCATTATGAAATGATAGCTATGCAATTTACCTATCCTTTCCTTTTCCTATCCGTTTTCCTGCCCGTTCATTCGTTTCTTACATTATGAATTCGTCGACAAAACGCACAACTCGCTTCTATTGTTTGCAAATAGATGCGACGTTTATATTATTCTGTTCCGCACTTTTCTTCCTTGTACTTGTGAATAAATTGTGAATAAATTTCAACTAGCTTATAATTATGACTAAATTTCTTTTTATAACTTTCGAAAGTATTCCTAAGTTATTTTTCATTGTTTAGAATCGGACGACCGCAAGCTAATGAGGCAGACGCGAGCTAACGAACGCGCGCAAGTTAAGGAAGTGTGCACGTGCTACAACAATCCCTTCGAAACGGGCGAATGTTCCAAGCTAGCTTAAACAATGCTCGAAGAGTCGACATATAATATTTTATTTATTTATTTATTTATTTATATATTGACGGGAAAACCTATTTAAAAAAGAAATATTAAATATAATCATAAATACAAAACAAAAACAAAGAAAGAGGAAAAGATAATGACATAAATAAAGCAATAAAATCATTAACGAAATAAATTAACAAAAATGATTTTACTGCCAAAGCAGATAAAGGGAGCACATTTTCGTATTATAGCATCATAAAGATTAACCAACATTTTAACACACTTTAGAGAAAATATATAAACATGAAAACTAAATTGTAAATTACTATTTAAGTAAACAAATGTATAGAGAGAATATAAAAGAATCAATTTGAAGAACTGAAGGATTATACGAAGAGTGAACTTATTCTTTATATATTTGAACAAATAAAAGTTCTATAATTTGTAAGACATTCCCACATAATGTTAAACGAAGTGAGCCTTAATTGCTGAAGCGTTATGTGTAACCATCTATCATCTTTTCATATTCAATTACTAAAGTGTTTCTACGTAATAATCTACTATTGAAGCGATTAACTACTACTATTTAGCATTATGTCTCACAGTATTTAATTTTATATACCATTAAGCCAAAGGCAACATATACCACCATTCAAACATGTACTACTAAACAAATCCGACTACCATTGACTACTCGTTATATTCACTCATGACACTTTGTTATGAGTTGTTTGATATATTAATTGCCATATTTTTGCATTGAAAATTCCAGCGTTAGCATATAGTTCTACTAAAGCAATTATTCACTCATGAGAAGTTGTTACGAGTTGTTTGATATATTACATGCCATATCTTAACATTGAAAGTTCCAACGGTACTATATGGTATCAAATGGTACCGTTAGAGCACGTGCTACTTAACCATTTCCCACTATCATTATTTACTCGTTATATTCGCTTATAGCACGTTGTTACGAGTTGTTTGATATATTGCATGCCATATCTTAGCATTGAAAATTTCAGCGGTACAATATGATAACATATAGTAACATTAAATCACGTACTACGCAACTATTTCCCACTATCATTATTTACTCGTTATATTCATTCATGACACGACGTTACGAGCTGTTTAATATATTACATGCCATATTTAACATTGAAAGTTCCAATGGTACAATATGGTACCGTACGTTACCATTAGGGCACGTGCTACTTAACCATTTCCCACTATCATTGTTTACTTGTTATATTCACTCATGACACGATGTTACGAGTTGTTTGATATATTACATGCCATATTTTAGCATTGAAAGTTCCAACAGTACCATATGGTACCTTACGTTACCATCAGGGCACGTGCTACTTAACCATTTCCCACTATCATTATTTATGCATTATATTCACTCATTACAAGTTGATACGAGTTGTTTTATATATTACATGCCATATCTTAACATTGAAAGCTCCAACGGTACCATTTTGTACCATACAGTACCATTAGGGCACGTGCTATTTAACCATTTCCCACTATCATTATTTAGTCCTTATATTCACTCATGGCACGTTGTTACGAGTTGTTTGATATATTACATGCCGTATTTTAGCATTGAAAGTTCCAACGGTACCATATGGTATCTTACGTTACCATTCGGGCACGTGCTATTTAACCATTTCCCACTATAATTATTTACTTGTTATATTCTCTCATGACACGTTGTTACGAGTTGTTTGATATATTACACACCATATCTTAACATTGAAAGTTCCATCGGTACCATTTAGTACTATTAGGCACGTGCCAGTAAACCAATTACTACTATCATTATTTACGCGTCATATTCATTAATGATACATCCTTACACGTACACGTGCTGTTAAACCAATTTGTGCTATCACTAGTTACTCTCATATATTCGTTCAAGAGACGTCGTGACGATTTATTTTATATATTACATGCCATATCTGGTTAGAGGAAATTTTTAAGGGGATATCGTAATGTTACCATTAGAGCACGTGCCATTAGAGCACGTACCTATGCCGGCTATCTCAGGTTCGTACTTGTTCGTGCTCTGTCCCATATTAATGGATTGGTGAAAACAGAGTGTGAAAAAGTTAATTCGTTTTCTAGTTATCGTTATAAATAATTAGCTCCCTACGAATAATAAAATTCTTTTGATTTAGAGTCCGTTCTGCCCTTTCAATAATCGTCAATCTCGTGTATCCTGCACGCGCACCATCTCATTAACGTTTAGAGCACGCGCTGAGCCGAACCTATATGCTTATTACGCGTTTTCCCCAGTGCAATTGTACCGATTTCGGCTATTTTCGAACTAAATTTATCAATTGGCTATGCAGTATTTAATAACGTTAAATTCGTTCATGGCTCGTCGTTACGAATGATTTGATATGTTACTTACTATATCTTAACATGGAAAAATTTTGAGGGGTATCACAATAGTACAATTAGAGCGCGTGCCACTGTACAGATTTCGACCATCTTCGAACTCGTTCGTGCCATTTCCCATATCTATCGACTGGTGAAAACAGATTTTTAAAATCTTTCATACTTTCCGAGAAAATCGAGTTACGGACAGACGGACGGACGGACGGACGGTCGGACAAGGCCAAAGCATAAAGCACCTTTCGGTACTTAATAAACTGGAGATTGTCTCCAAACGCAGGTAATAATTTTTCGATTGAAAAATGGAAGGAAAAATTCTGCAACCTGGGTTCGAACCAGGAACCTCGGCTATCATGGCCGACACCTCTACCATTTGGGCTATCGCAGACACCCGGACAGCCAAGCTGTCGCAAGGTGTCTTAAAGACAACCAAGTTGTCATGGTTGAAACCCCAATGGGAAGCGGGCTCCCGGCTCTCAAATCGAGAATTTCTCCTATCCAAACCATCAGAAAGTTTTTTGGACCTCATGCATCAACTTTTCAGGATTTTTCGTGGATCCCTTCAAGTCGAATTACGTGCTAAAACAGCGACCGTAAAGAATACCAAGATAATGACATGTGTCTTATGGTAAAATGATTAGAGACGGAACACAAAGTTAAAATAAAATCTTGTAAACATTCCAAGAAGGAGCTTTAACTGTGATGTAGAAGTAATATTAAATTCGAGAATTTAAAATCTAGCTAAAGTTACTAATAACCAACGGAAATTCATTTAATTCTTTACAAATTTACGTCTATATTATTGCTCAACGCAGTACAATTATTGAGTGATTGCGTTATTGAGCCTTAACTAACCGATTTCACGTGCGCTTGCCCATGTCAATAATGCTTAAAAGGTGAACAGCAAGTAACAGTGTACCCGTTCTTGACGAATCGATTGTTATATAACGTGACATTATCTTGGTATTCTTTACAGTCACTGTTTTAGCACATGAATTCGACTTGAAAGTGTCAACGAAAAAGCCTGATAAGTTGATATAGCCGAGCTAACAATGTAAGACCTTGATTGACATATTTCTGAAAACAGAATTTGAAAAAGTTAATTCGTTTTCAAGTTATCGTGCAAATAGTGGACGGCCAGATAAACATACAGACCAAGTGTGCATTCTTATAAATAGCTTTCTGCTAAAGCTCCTGACAAAAGAAGTAGAAAACTTTATTTCATAAACTACAGTGGAAGCTGCAAAAGTACTTAATGTGCCTCTTGGGCAGAAAATAATTAGTTCAACTCGAAAAGGAAATCAAAATAAAGGTAAACTCTAGGTCTCGAGAATTCAGGTGATGATAATAGAATACATTTACTTATGCTGTCGCATGACGAGATTTACGAAGCGAAGCAAGAATACGCCGTTGAGTGACGCAACAGTAGGCAATTAAATTCCTGTCTTTTTGAGGCAGGTCTCCCGCCGAAATTGCTGGTTGCGAAGAAATAAAACAGGAGCTCGAAGCCTTTCACTCGAAATCGCAATTAATGCACTTACACCAAAAACTTGAATAAATATGCACTGAACCACAAACACTGAACACTAGCGATCGGGTGACCCCGACACAAAATTCTCGGAAGACCATGTAGAATGACCTAAGCTCGGTCCACTGGACTTCCGTAGTGATGAAGCACAAAGTAACTTCCTTGCATGTACAAATACATAAAAATTGAGGAGCCTGAGCTGGCTCCCTTATCTCGTCGCACACAATTAAAATTCCTTACCACGGCGAATTGACACACGTTGAATTAAACGGTGGATGACGGAGTTATGCTCTAGCAAGTGGATATATGGTTCCACTCGTTCCTTATCAATCTATAGGGAATAGATCTCTATTAAAGTCTTGGAACAGGGAACGACTCGCGTTCGCCTGCACTCTAACGAAAAGATAGATGAGACATTAAATATGCATTGACTTTCGCAGAAGGCCTAGAAGATTTATGCCAAAGTGAGTGATCTAGAAACTAACAGTCAAGTTCCTATAATTGACACAGCTAGGTCAATTACTGGAAATTAAGAAGTCACACTTAAAATCATCATGTTTCCTTTATTATTACCTTACATTCTATATCAAATAAGTATATTTTTGTTCGTTTTTTTTAAACACAGAAATTATCAATAATTGACAGGTTATGTCAATTACTAGTGACACTACATATCTGGGTTCAAGTAGTTGACGGTGGACTAAAACAATTAACACATTGGTCATCTGAAATTCTGTTACTACTAGAACTATGGTCCATTGATCACACAAAAAATTTCACATAAAATTAATAACAAATATTGCATAACATTCATGAAATAAATTGAAGTAATCAAACATTCGCATAGTAGTACATTAAAAGATTTTTCCGACTCGGTAAGGAATTGAACAATCAACATGTTTGCGGCCATAATAGGGAGCAAAGTTCCTATTTTTTACTGTTCTGGAAAGCCTAATACATTGTTTAATTCGAAGTGGCAACACCAGTCCCTTTTCTTGCCTTGTTACTTTATTAAAAGCTTTTAAATCGCGAATTGTCAATTACTGGTGCACTGTCAACTTGACCAATTTATTAGACACCTCTTACGGAAAATGGATCGGCCTCCCAGTGACACCCAAACAATGGAACAGGCCAAAGCGGTGTATAAAAGGAATGCATTGGATCACAAGTTGCAGTCAGCAGCAGAAGTGGACAGAATATGGGTAAATCCAAGGATTTGACCGACTTTGAACGAGGCATGATCGTTGGAGCTCGACGGGCGCAATTGAGCATTTCGCACACCGCGAACCTCCTCGGGTTTTCCCGTGCAACAGTGTCAAGGATATTCCGTGAATGGTAGTTATGCCAAAAAAAAACCCTCCAGACTAAACAGGGCCGTGGATGAACGAGGCCAACGGCGACTGGCACGAATCATCCACAGCAACAGGACGGGAACAGCCCAACAAATTGCAGCGCAGTTCAATGAGGGAGCATCCCAACCCATTTCGGAGCACACGGTGCGGGGCACCTTGCACCGAGCTGGGTTTAACAATACGGGTACCGTCGCTGTCACCGCAAAATAGGAAAGCGCGCCTGCTATGGGCACTCAGGCATCGCCACTGGACACTGGATGAGTGGAAGAAGGTCGCCTGGTCCGACGAATCGCAGTTCCTACTTCATCATGCGGACAGCAGACTGCGAAGACAGCACGAGGCCATGGACCCATCCTGTCAGCAGACAACCGTATAGGCGAGTGGAGGAGGAGTGCTGGTCTGGGGTGTCTTCTCTTGGGGCACACTGTGTCCTCTGATATCCGTAGACACATCCCTGAATGCGACATACTATCTGAACATTGTTGCCGATCAGGTGCACCCGTTCATGATGACTGTGTTCCCTGGTGGTGACGGACAGTTTCAGCAGGACAATGTTCCCTGTCACCATGCTCGAATGGTCTTGGACTGGTTCGAGGAACCAGACGCGGACTTCCACCTGCTTCAGTGGCCAGCTCGGTCGCCCGGTCGAGCATTTATGGGATGAAGTGGAGAGAACCATCCGACGCCTTCCCACAGTACCATCCAACCTGCACCAATTACGGGACGCTGTGATATCAGCCTGGGCTGCTATTCCTCCGCAACGGTTTCAAAACCTTGTTGAATTAATGCCAGCACGTATTCAGGCAGTTCTCGCCGCTAAAGGAGGCGCAACACGCTATTAGCGGGGTGTCTATAATAAATTAGTCCTTCAGGGTGTAATAAGATTATTTGATTTAGGAAGGAGCAATTTTCGATCAGCTACATAATGATTATATATTATCGTAGTAGGTGGAAGAAGCTCATTTAATTATCATCATGTGTATTCAATTTTAATTCGGTTGTAAATTTTGCAAATCATTTTCAAGATGTTTCATAAACAGAATCATAGACAAAATCGCAAGCATACACATACAAGACAAAACTATTTTCTAGTAATTACTGATCGTGATGAAGCAATGAAGTAACATTACCTTCAAGATTCCGAGAAATTATGCTTTCTCTTGACTGCCAAAAATGTACCAATAAATAAGTTTAAAAAAAAAAACACAAGTACATGCAAATGTTTAAAATCATATAAAATGTAGATATCTTATAGAATGATTGTAAATTCTTTTTAGGATACCTATCGATTATAAATTTTCAATCAAATGAAAAAGAGACTTGTCAGCAACGCCTGCTGGCTATCCAACACGCGACTCTCCAAATGTCCGACAGAACGAAACGAAATTATTCATATACAAAACTCATTCAGTGTTAAGATAAAATTGTAGTTTTAGAGGATGGTACGGGTGGACTTTATTTTTTGTATTCGTAGTTGCGTTAAATCGTATTTTAAGATAACGTTGAAAGCAAACAATGACTTTTATGCTCAAAAAAAAAAAGTCCGAGAGAGAAGAGGTAAAAAAAAAAAAATCCGAGAGAGAACAGGTAAAAAGAAGAAAAAATGAAGCAATTTTTTTTAATACTTTCACATTTTTACTCATATTCTTGAAGTTGCGAGAATTAAGATATATACTTATTTATTTATTTATTTA
>JAHWFO010017185.1:5901413-5914664 GCA_023313115.1 Rhysida immarginata
TGTTCCACAAGAAATGTCCAGTTTTTTTAACCAAAATTGGCCGAGAAAAAAAATATATACTTATTGAACTCCTCGCGTATATTATTAAAAAAATCACTTTATTTTGTGAGTGATTTAAAAACATCGGATAACAATCGATGTTTATAAAAAATAATTATAAAACACGCAAACACTTCAGAGTAAATAATTCAAGCTAATTTTATTCTAAAAATTAATTTTCAAAACTTAACATTCATGTATTAAAATTTGATATTTATTTTTTTTAAAGTAAACAAATGTAAGCAATAAAAATGTGGAAAAGTTTATACATAGTCCTGGCATATAATTTGCCATAATACATCTGGTGGTATGGAACTCATTACTGCAGATTGATTTAAATGTTCTGGGGTTAATGAAGTTCTTAAACTATTTAAGTAAGAGTACAACGAGAAAAAAAGTCTTTCAGAAATAACAGACGTGGCTGGAGGTGTTAAATTTTTAACAGCTACTTTGGACAGATGATAATTCACTGGAGTCATCTTTCTTATCATTCAGTGGAGCATCTAAATACATTTGGATGTAACCCCGAACTGAGATTTGATCTACCTTCTTTGATGCTAACTCTTCTTTTACCACAAAAAGGTTGACTATTGTTTCATCACACTCACTGTTATCAAAATTGAGAGAAACATTTGGCAATGGCATATCTAATAGCTCTGCATTAATTGTCGCTGCAGAACATGACCGACTTTTAAAATCATGCTTTTTATATCTTTATGATGGCCTTACTGTACATAAGCTTAGTTTCTGTGCTCCTAAATCCGCTATCCATAAATTGATAGGCCTTTGCAAACAACTCCTCGCCAACAGTAGTTGTTGGTGTAATATCTCCCAAATGCAGACCTAACATGGTTAGCAATGGAATTATTTTACTGAGGCTAACATGTTTTTCACTTGATACTTGCCAAATAGAATGGTTCCAAAATTTTCATTGCATCTTCCAAAATTTTCAATTCTGCCCCAGCCAGCATATCGGGAGCATTACTTAGCTTTTGTAAAACCAAGGTCAGACTCTCTTTAATATTCAGAAATCTCAATTCAGAATTGATAGTTATTCCTTTTCTCAGATAATGCAAGATTTGAACATCTGTCAGTGTGTTGACATCTTTCATGCGGAGATTTTAAAATTTGTTGCTAATATCATTAATGGAAAGATTGATAGTCCTTTTTGTTTGGCTTACTTGAACTTTAACTGTAATACGCGGTTTAGAAAACGAGAATTGTTTTATATTCCTTGCTTTAATTTTCATTTATTATTTAAAATTTTATCTTGTTTTAATCAATTGCATAATGCTAAGAGTAATTTTGATTGTTTTTTATAATATTATCCAGTTTTGGTCTTTTATATAATTATATAATTTCATCAATAATTTCATCAATATACAGGGTGATTACAAAAGAACTTCACACTTTTAAAAATTTATTACATCAAAGCTATTCAGAATATTGACACACCACTTACGGATTCTTAAAGAAAAACTCTTGAAGTTTATTGTGACACAGTTAAAGATTTTCAATATGCCCCCCTGTCGTGCCAAACCCGCATTAACATGTCTCCATCAATCCCACGTATCGCTAGCGTAATGCGTTCTTTCAGCTCGTCTAGGTCACGGGGAAGGGGTAGGGTGAAGACCTTGTCCTTTACACACCCCCATAAAAAGAAATCACAAGGTGTGAGGTCGGGGCTCCGCAGTGTGCACTTTGCAAGTTCCAGGTTATTGTTTGCTCGACCAATCCACCGCTGTGATTTCTTTTTATGGGGGTGTGTAAAGGACAAGGTCTTCACCCTACCCCGTCCCCGTGACCTAGACGAGCTGAAAGAACGCATTACGGTAGCGATACGTGGGATTGATGGAGAGATGTTAATGCGGGTTTGGGACGAATTCGACTACAGGGGGGCATATTGAACATCTTTAACTGTGTCACAATAAACTTCAAGAGTTTTTCTTTAAGAATCCGTATGTGGTGTGTCTACTTTCTGAATAGCTTTGATGTAATAAATTTTTAAAAGTGTGAAGTTCTTTTGTAATCACCCTGTATAATTAAATTTTTTCCTATGCATTTTTGTTTTGTGATTTTTTTTTTGTCTTTGTTTTCGGTACCTTGGTGGGGATTCCTGTGTGGCACCGAGCTACCTTTATGCTTATCTTTGGTAGCAATCAATAAATCAATCAATCAATCAAACTTATTGAGAATATTTACATTTGACTAAGTTGTACTCGTTTGATTTTACCAATATTCGGTCCACTATATATATGGTTTCGTGTTTGATCACTGCATATCCAATGTATCTTTATGGAGTATATAAATTCTATAGTGTACGGGGTGATTATAAATGATTCATCGGGTTTTGAAGTCTAATAGCTTAAAACCCGATGAATCATTTATAATCACCCTGTATATTACAGTATTATCCTAGAATTTGAATAAAAGGTGTCAAGAACAGATGACGGTATCATCAATTCTTGAAGATGTTGATTTAGCCGTGACACCGAGAAGATTTTATCACGGGCGGACTTCCCCCTCGCTCCTCTCTGGGTACGCCACTGGATAAAGATATCACATTGTTTATCGATTGTAGATGCAAATGAAATACTTATATCAGGAGCTTTCATGTGCTCTTGCTATGTTTTTATGAAACGAGATTTTATGTACAAAATATTATAATAAGCACGAAGTGTTTCCTCAAATAATCAACAATCGCTATAGAAAACTTACTACATGTATTACAGACGGTTACGTAAAAAGTGAATGCTCACTTTCCTGTCATTCTGATTGGTTAAATGAATTGTAGTCGTTTACGCATGTGAAATAGTGAAAAATCACTGGTAACAGGTTCGAGAGTAGCACTTGTGAAAAGCACTGGTAACGGTTTCGAATGTTCGAGAATAGCAGTGATTACCTGTGAAATTTCACTATCAGTGAAAAAATCACAGGTCGTGAAATCACGCAAATCACTACTACTGATTCAACTACTCAAACTAACTCAACTATCGAAACAAGCAACACGATGGATTTGCATCGCATAATTGAGAAATAAAACGTTTTAAGCACGTTTTTCTTAGCTTCGAGCAGCTAATATGGGAAAGAATGAATATCACGAGTGACACCAATGACTGTCAATTCAAGAAGAGCTACATTTCCTTTAAATATAATAGATCAGAACATCGGTCATTGAGTATCGATGTCTCCCTCCTTCCCTTTCCCCAAGTATTTTCTTCTCCTATCAACCCAGTCAAAAGAAGGTTCATCTGTTCCTTATGTAATCTTTTTGCAAATTATTCAAGGCTGCCGCGTAGATATGAGATGCCCCCCAATCAATCTTTTGAGGTACAGATATCTGCTTCGTCTTTATTTATTTATTTATTTTTGGAATCAAACTATGTAATATTAATAAAAAAGTTAAATTTTTTATATGTTATTGAAGAAATGGTAAAATGACATGTAAAAACAATTATTATTTATAATAAAAATAAGAAATTAATATCTCGTTGTTCCCCATATAATAATAATGAATCTATTGCATTTTAAATAAATAAATAATTATAAATACATTATTTATAGAATAAAATAATGTTATCCGGAGCTAAAAGAAACTTGATTGAATGTTCCTGCTATATATGGGGAAAACGCATTCGCCCATAGTGACAAGCCGCTTGAAAAAATCGTCCGGGTCAGCCTGACACAGGCTCAAAAGCTCGGAAACTATAGGAACCTTATCACGGCTCGCACCTCCAATTTTCTGACGGGGTGCCCCATGTTGCTTTCGACGCCCTGGCGGCGCTTAATGGGTTTGTATCCAGCACTTGAGAGATGTCGTTTCCCAGTGGCACAACATATTTTCAAAAGCGATCGTTCTTTCATGTTGATTGTAATGACTTTATCCCATTGTACTTTTGCCCATTGTACTTTGCACAAAGATTACATCAGAATCTCCTTCATCTATTCCTGATTACATGAAATAAATTGCAAAAGAGACAAAATGTAGAAAGCAAAGCTATCAGAGCTGACTGGGTTGACAGGAGAAGAGAATGCTTGAGGGGCGAAAATGAACGCAAACGCAATGAAATGTATTTACTTTGGGGCGTTCAGAATTGTAAAAATAAGGGTTGTCTCTCTCTCTCTCTCTCTCTCTCTCTCCCCGCAGAAAGTGGTCCTTGAAAGACAAAATAAAACAGCTCAGAAAAACATCTCGTTGACATTTATACTCGCCTTGCGTCTTAACGTACCTTAACATGCATATGTTCGATGATCTTGTACCCTCACCAGACCTCGTGAGAAGAGGTGATTGATTCTGCTGAATAAGATGTTCTGTTTCCATTCAATTTTGTTTTTATTATTAATCGTCTGTTATTTGTAACTTTTTATATACCACAGGACCAGATTTACTCCTATTGGCGACATTTGCAACTACAGAAAATTTTTTGCGAAATTCTTTATCTCATATTTTGGTTAGTCCCCTTACAGCCTTAGTTCCATTCCGATTGATTTTTTGCGCTACAGATGTCTTCAAATTATGTCAGTTTAATTACAAAAACATTTGTAAATTGGGATTTAATTAGCATAGTGTCACTGAAATTAATGAAAGCTTCGGATATTACCAGACCTGACCTAGCTCTGTCGAAATGCTCGGTGTTTACCGTTTGCTCGCTGCGACCAGCGAACCGGCCCAAGTCGTGCTCGGCTACGAGCCTTTAACCACGCAGGACTGACTACATATTTAATTCTAATTGTTTACCCGAAAGACAACGACATGCCGTATTTTCAGCTTCCATTCAGAAAAAGAATCTTGAGCCGGTCCTCAAACAAATTCATTTCTTATTTCTTGTATCATCATTTTATACATCGAATCGCAAAGCACTTTACACAAGCTGGCCAATTAGAATCATTCCGCTTATTCTATGATTATAACGGTTTCTTTCCTCTGTATAACTTTAACTACAAAACAGATTCGCATTACTTGCTTTTCTGGAAAATGTGATATAAAACCTCAATAAAAAATTTACAATTTTTGGACTCACATGTTACCAAGATAAATTCCTGGGTAGACTTCGTCGGCGCTGATTTCGCGTTTTTCGTAGATACTGTTTACAATTTTTCTGATTTCGTCGGTCATTTGGCCATTCTCATGATATCCCTTGCCAATCGACGCAACCTCGGATGACACCAACAGTTTCGGAGGTTGCGTTTCGTCTATGATCTTTTGAAGACTCTCCACTGTACAAGCCATTCTAGAAACGGGAAAGAAAATTCGATTGCATGTGTTAAACAAATGTATGAGAATTGACACCGTACTCTAAACACACTAAATGAGGGTTAGTTGCTAAGTATAAAATAAGTGGCCGAAAAAATAAAATAATGAAAGTGATATCAAAATTAAAGAAGTGTATTTCTCCTAAACGTTACCAACATATTTTTCAACATAATCACCATTTACTTCTACACATTTTTCCAAACGCGCTGTTCATCTTTTCGATCCAAGGAGAAAGTATATGATTTGTTTTTGATCCATTTGAGCACAGCAACGTCAACATCTTTTTCAATTTTGGGAACAACAAGAAAGGTTGTCCTGATCTTTGCACATCACTACACTCATTTCACCTTTATTTAGCACGTTGAACCAACTGGCAGACATTTTATACATTTTATACAACCGGAAATTCAAACGTCTGAGGACTTCGATTGACGCACAATCGTCCAGTATCAAAAACTATTGCTGTTCGCTACTTTATACATAATTCGGAGATAGTACTCATTACTGTCGTACGCTATTAATAAAAGACTACAAACAAATGTGAACTGAAAATAATCTCATGTGCACTAAAGTGTAAAAGCTACCGAATGCATGCTCAGAAGTTTTTATTTCCAACTACCACTGATATCACCTGGAAGGCGACCCTGCGTAAAATTCAATCCTCGTATGCACATACGGGGCTTGACAAAACTGTTAGCCTGTTAGACAAACGCTACTGAATATTCCTAGGTGGCTACTGAAATGTACTTTGTGTTAGCCATTTGGCTATTTTACTTCGTAGTAGCCATTTGACAGTGGAGTGGTAGAACTACTGTCCGTTGCTCGTAAGATAAGGTTCGACATTGAAGGAGCGCGATTATACCATTACGAAAATGGGAGACTAAGACTCAGGGTATGATATTACAGCGACCATCTGAAGCCAAAGTGAAGTTGCCGGTTCCATTGTTACATAACGTTTTAATAATTACGAGGTTGAAGATCGATTTACTGCAATACACAATAAGAAGGTACCGGCCCCCATTCCAGCAATAGATTAGTCGCACTCCTTCAAGGTCGAACCTTAAATTACATAGGCTCCATATCTTTCTACAAAGAAAAGCTGAGATTCCAGGGAATTGTGATGAACAAATTCTTAGTGAGTGGATTGACTTAAAACTAACAGTTTACAAAAAAACTCCAAAATCTTTTAATGATGTGTACCTCACTTTATTACGGACCATATTGAACGTTATCCTACAATCTTTACAATATTTGTAGCTGTTTCTAGTGTTATTGGTCTAGTGCATCTTGTGAAGGCACATTTTCTGTGCAGAAACAATTCAATACATGCCAAAGGAACAGCTTGGATGTTACCGTCTACACTATCAATACGCATAATTGCAATCATTGTTGTTCTACAATTGAATTTGGTCCAAAATTAGCAATGTACAAGTGGTTATGGACTAAATATGTAATGCGTTCGCCATAAACTGTAATAAGCTTTAGATGCCCAGTGTTCCACAAGAAAATGGACAAAAGTAAATGGCCATAACTTTCGAACTGCTCATCCGCACATTTTGGTGGTTTTCGGTGGAAGACAGCGAACTTTGGCAAAAAGTGTGCACGAAAGTTTCTGAATTCCTTCGTAAGAACTGCTAAATAAGCAGAAAACATAAGATTTTATCATCATGATTCGATACACATTTACACTTAGTTCGCACCAAAAAGCACAGTTCACGCCACATATCAGCCACTAAGGTGTGATGCGTTGAAACGCTGTTAGGATTTTCTGCTTGATCTCCCTTAACATCTTGCAATCAGTTGCATGTTGAACATACATCGCATTCTTGATGAAGCGGCGAGCGATGAACATCCCACACGAAGCATACGGCGGAGTGAGATCAGGAAAAGGAAAAAGACAACAGCAAGCAAATCGTTGTTCTTCCTTTTAATCAACAACTTAACAACTCAACAAAATTGAAATATCGTTTGATTTTTAAAAATTCCTATAAAAGCAATTTGGTGGCTGTGAAATGGACGTCCTCGGCACATAAGTTGCTGTTGAAATGAGCTTTCAGTCCGGAGCATAATGCGGCGGGGCTTTATCTTTTTAAAACAGATCCTATTGATGTCATCGTCTTCCAGTGGCGAGATTAGAAAAGACTGGAGTATGTCAGATAATTTTCCAGCGAAAGGTCGAATGATCCGTACATAATTGACATTTAGATTCGCTCTTTTCAACTCGTAAGAAGCGGATGATCGCAGCACCCTTCCAATACATCACACCGCAGATGCTGCTTGATATTTGACATGAAGTGTCCTTTCCGTGCGAGCTGTGCTTCATACTCGTAGGGGGTATAACCAATTATGAGGCTAAAGCATATTTTCTGCATACCTATTTAGCATTTCTTGCCAATAAATTCGGGTGAATAGTTCGAAAATTATTGTCGTTTAGTTTGACCGTTTTTTAAAAAAATGCCTAGTATATACAAGCAGATGTAGCTGATCGATATATAAAAAATAGTTATCGAAATATTAAATGTTAGGATTAAAAACTTATCTTTTAAAATGATAAGTAGGCCTACAATAAATTTTACAAGTCAGTAATAATTCATAAAAAAATTGGTAGTTGATGTTAAATTGTATTTTGAAACAATGTGCGTATATTACTGAATTTTTTGATATACTTATTCAATGTTTTATTATGTCACGGGCCAATTTGAATAAAAAAGAAAATAACTAAATAAAGTGAATATAATTTTTGAAATGAACTGTTTTCAAATTCTATAAAGCGCTACAAATGCTTTATTAGTGTTTCGTTGAATCCGATGCTTGCGGAAAAAGGTAACAAAAATATGAATGCCTTATCATAATATTATTGCTTTCACTTTTTTCGTTTTTTTACTCTAATATCAGATTAATCAACAGTTACATACATATATAATGAATGTTTTTTTAATGTACATTGAATGCCGATTTGAATTTTTCAACTTTCTGCATGGGCGCAATCAGGATTTATTTTAGGGGTGGAGGGGAGAGAGGAGTCAAATACATATGTAAGAAAATTACGTAGCAAAAGTGCACCAAAATTCAGCTGCATCTTCGCAAAATATAGGCTAGCACCAATACTTCAAATTTTCTTCGTATGCATATTATATCTATCAATAGTCAATTATATCGTATATAAGTTTACTTGATTTAGAAAGGGGCAATTTTCTTACGATTCGGAAAAAGATAAAAAAAAAACAAAAAAACATTGCCTATGTCAAACAGAAATTTTTCTATCAACTACGTAATGATCATATATTATCGTGTTAAGTGGAAGACGCTCATTTAATTAACATCAAATATGTTAAATTTTAATTCGATTTAGATTAAATTTTGCAAAACTAAATATTTTGCAAATCTAGATGGTTCAAAATGTTTAACAAACAGAATTAATAGACAAAATCGCAAACATACGCATGCAAGACAAAAACTATGTTCTACTAATTACAAATCGTGATAAAACAATTATTACCTTCAAAATTCCGTGAAATTATGTCAATTATCCTTTTCCTTGATTGCCAGAAATGTACCGAAAAATAAGAGCACAAACTGGCGACTTTAAAAAACAAAAAGTACATGCAAATGTTCAATATCATTTAAACTGTAGGTATTTTATATAATGATTGTAAATTATATTTAGGATACTTATCAATAATAATAAATTTCCAATCAACTGAAAAGGAGACTTGTTAGCAACGTCTGCTGGCTATCCAACATGCGACTCACTGAATGCTCGACAGAACGAAACGAAATTTGTTATTCATAAACAAAACTCACTCAAGTGTTAAGATAAAGTTGTTGCTTTTGAGGTGTGCTGGTGGACTTTGTTGTTTTTGTATTTTTTTAAATTCATTCTTGTTTAATTAAATCATACGTGAGATAACGTTGAAAGCAAACAAAGTCGGTTAATGCTCACAAAAAACAGATAGAGAGAGAAGAGGGAAAAAAAAAAAAAAAAAAAAAAAAAAAAAAAAAAAAAAGGAGAGCAGAGAAAATAAAGCAATTTTTTTTATATTTTCATATTTTCACTCATATTCTTAACGTTGCAGGAGTAACGATAAAAACTTATTTATTTTTTTATTTATCGAGATGAGCAGTTTGATAGTTTCGGAATTTACAAAATCAGGATAAATGACATTTGCTCTTGTTATAAGAGGATGCTCATCTTATGCCCTTTTGTAAGTTGTGTAACAAACTGTATTTCTCTTGGACTATTTAGAAAATAACGAACAAAAATATTTACTTGAATCAAAACCGAAAAGCTCAGTTAAAATTATAGTCGAAATCGAAACTACTTAGTCTCTTTCAGCAACACCACCTCTACTCACCAGCAAAACAAAGTAGAGGTGGTGTTGCTTCCAACCATTATAGTTGAAATCGAAACTATAGAAAACTTTCATAATTTTGTCCTACTCAATGGCGCTATCTGCAGAAAGAACCTGAAAGCTTCATTGAAATCATTATATTTTTATCTCTGCTAGCAGAAGACCCAGTGACAGTGGCGTAGCTCATTTTTCTGGTCCCTTAGACAAGAAATTATTTTAGATCCCTGTTCAAAAATATTTTCTAATTTACCTAATAAATTAGAAATAAATATTAAAATATGTTGACGATACATTTTCTTTATAATTTTACATCAAAAAATGAAGAAAAGAATTAATATTTTTTATGTACTGCATATACAAATTTCTTATATTTATATAATGTTCTGCAGAAACGATGCTTAACCCAGGGCCTGGTGTATCCTCAGGGCTCCGTCTCCTTTATATCATGGCCATTGCCTAAACTGTAGTAGTAATGTCAGTGTATGGTGATCACTAATCCTATTAAAATAACACTAGCTGACCGCCCGTGCTTTGCAACGGAGTATTACAGAACCCTTATTACGATAATAGCTGGGTAAAAGAATACCGGCAACATTTCCTAGAAAGCAAGTCTGTGCACGGAATCGTCATACATTGTTACAACATCATAAAAATTCAGAATTTAGGGCTTATAATTGGTAGATATACAATTAACACTGACTTTTTATGATGTAGCAATGTATGACGGTATACTTCTTTCTAGGAGGTATTGGTACCAGCCACCCTGCTACTGAAAAGTGTAGGAATAACATTGCAATTCAATAACCAATATTTGTTGTACGTGTTCTGGATACTATTCGAAAGAAATTTATTGCAACAAATCACATTATATGACAATGAATGAATTTAATTATTTGGAAAATACTTCTTTGTAGACCACATTTTTAGTGAAAACTCTGTGGTCTTTCTTCAAGTTGCCTTGTTCGTCACTTGCAAACACTTTTACCCTGACTGTCTTGAATGATGTTGTTCTTGAAAATGCAACGTAAAGTTGGCCATGACTGAATACTGGAGATGGCAAGTAAATGCCAAGTGAATCCAGTGTTTGTCCGTGGCTTTTGTTGATCATCATTGCATAAGAAAGTCTCAATGGAAACTGTTTTCGTCTTAATATAAACCGAAGGTCAGGGTAACTTGGTGCAAGAATGACTCTTGGAATAAATACCATGGTCCTGTAAAGCTCCTGTCAGTATTTCACAGTCAATGACTTTTGACATCATTTGCTTCACAATCATTCTCGTGCCATTGTGGAGTCAAGGTTTCTTAGTAGCATGACTACTGCACCAACTTTTAAGTTAAGTCTATGAGAAGGCATACCTCCGGGAGTTAAGCTATTTAAGAACTCTGCAGGATAGTTTTCTACTCCTTGGCATTTGCATTATCTTGCTGAATCGAGTCTATGCTCGTGTAGCATTTCAAGTCAGACTGAATTCATCTAAGGATATTTTCATTCAGTTGAAAAGACTCATGGTTTTTGGAGTCAAGATTGCAAGACTTGCAATGCTGTTATCTTCAGATTGGATGAGTTGAAGAAAGACAGCATCAACAATGCATCCATTTTCAACACATACTGGAGGAATTTCTAAGTATCCTTCTTCTAATCTAGGCTCTTAAAGTTGGCATCTCCAAGTTTTAAAAGCAAATCGGAGAAGCCTCGGTGTTCTTGTGGAATATTCTTGTCATTGGCACTCATATTTTGGTCCAACTTCAGGATATGAACATCTTTCCAACATTTACTATTCTTCATGCATGACGAAATTATTTCAGTTCTACTCCCACACGGAACAACAGGGAGAATTTGTCTAAAGTCTCCACCGAAAAGAAAGACGGCACCACCAAATGGTGTATTGGAAGGGACTTGAGCACCTTCAGAGAAAAGTTCCCTGTACAGTATGCTAACGGCATTTACACAATGATGTGGGGCCATAGGTGCTTCATCCCAAATGATGACTTTTGCTTTCTTCAGTTCTTTTGCTGTATCACTTCCATGTCGAACATTACAGATAGATGTTTCGTTAATTGGGACAGTGAGCTTGAAGAGGGTGTGAGAAGTTTTGCCTCCCTCAAGCGATGTCGCTGCTATACCCGTAAATGCACATTGCAAAACTAAATCGCCTGTGCTACGAACGTTATGCATAATTGTTTCGTAGAGGAAAGTTTTACCACTTTCTGTAGGCCCGTCAATAAAGAAAAGACGTTTTGCTAAATTAGGATTTTCAATTGCTTCCCTAACTTTTTTTCGAAAGCCCGCTTTTATCCTTGATTTAGCATTTCGTATTTTTCATCAAATAGAGCTTTTTCGATGTCTGTGTCGAAATATTTGTTTGAGTGGATGTGCTCGTCATAATTGCCATGTAGAACGTCGAGCCCAAAATGTGCCAATGACTTTCTATGTGTCTGCAACACAGATTCTATTTCTTTGAATGTCATATAGAGAACTTTCTCTCCATCAGGAAAGCGTCTCTTATAGTCTTCCATAAGATTGTCTTTATGTTCTATCGAACAATTTGGCTGCATCAGATGGTTGACACATGAGGCAGATAAATGCAAATAATTGCCTAAGCTCTATTGGCATTTCATGAGTTGCAGCCTTATTTAGGCAAGTATCCCATTTCGAGTCATCATCAGTTAGGCCCCTTGAAATGCAGGCTTTCTTGAAAGGTTGAATATGGTACAGGGTTTCCTTTAACAGTTCTTAAATCATCAAAAGAAGTGGCTCCTCGAACATGCAGAAGGAGGATTCGGAGAAACCATTTTTCTCTCTCTGTGGGACTTACGGTAAACATTCTAACAATTGTAGTTTCAAACAATGCTGATATAAAAATGCCATCAAACAATGCTGATACAATGCTGTATACGTAACCTTGGCAACATAGCAATGACATTAGCCGATTAGCCGATTATCTATATATATAAAGAAGGATGTTTGTGGGTCTGTCTGTGGGTCTGTTTTTTGTACAAATCTACAGTTTTATTCCGATCTTGATAAAATTTCGCATACATGACCTTCAAAGCACGAGGAAGGTCACTGTCTACCTCAGATTTCGGAAAAATAATAAATATCGATAAAAAATCGATATTCATGGTTATGGCAAGGCATATTAATGAGAAATATCTCATGACCAACAATGCAAGGCAAAGTTGGTACAACAATAGGTATCAACAATGGTATCAGCACGCAATTCACAAACACACTGCATGAACCAACAATATATATCTCATGACTAACAATGAAAGGAAAAGTTTGTGCAAGTGTAATTATCCCGGGCAACGCCGGGTAACTCTTCTAGTATAGATATATAAAGGACTGTCATTAACTCCTGGATCAGTGATTCTGTTACTAATTCAGTTACAAAAATAAATCCTAGAAACAATTTAGTAACAAAATTATGTTAGTAGCAAATCTAGTGACAAAAAAATTGGGAAAGATATATTTAGAGAAGTATTATTAAACTCAAATTTATTTGGATATGATGATGGCAACATTTCTGTCATTGAAAAAGGGAGGATGCATATTTCGAATAAGTCTTGGAAAAATACTGATGATGTAGAATCATTTTGGTTCAA
>JAHWFO010017185.1:5919664-5933217 GCA_023313115.1 Rhysida immarginata
AATAAGTCTTGGAAAAATACTGATGATGTAGAATCATTTTGGTTCAAGGTTGCAAATGCTAGGATGCAACCGATTTTATAATATTGCTGATATGCCGAAAGGGTGTTTGGTGTTGTCTGTGTCCAATGCCATGATAAAGAAAGCATTCTCTGTAGTACATAGTGCAATTAAAAATATACTTAGAAATCATTTAAGTGTTGAGATTACACTATTCATTATGCTAAGAAGAGTTTCCTTAAGAAATAAGGATTTCACATGCACCAATTTCGACGCGTCATTTAAAATGCTAAAATTGTAACATGGATAATGAGAGGAAAACCAATTCAAAATGAAGAAAGAATTGTATTCAATGTTTTGGATTTCTTTCAATAAATTTAATATTTTCTAAAGTGATTTTGAGGTATCCTATTATTAAAAACAGAGTTTTCTTGATTATTTATACATAAAAAAGAGCTTTAAAAATTAGTGACTGTTTTCATTAACTTTTAAAATGTTGTTAGTAAATTTTAGTTACTTACCAACAAACGACGCCACGAAACCACAAATCCACAAAAGATAATTATATGCCTCAGATGTGCATTTCGAGGAACAACGGAATGTATGTGGAGTGGCGTCCTTATATGCGGAGGGTTCTTTCCTTTTGTGTAATGACTCTAAGATAGCTTGATTGGTTGCCTTCTTTTAGTTTTGTTCCTCTGGTTGTAAAAATTGTTAATTTGTTGTTTTATCTTGAATTATTGTAATTTTTTGATTGGCTGCATTTCCTTATAAATTCCGTTGTTCCTCGATTATTAAACACTTACTGATGAAGGGAGCGTAGCCCCCGAAATGTACAGGGTGTTGCAAAAATATACAGTAGAGTACTGCTGGGTAGCCTATCATCTCGCTTCAGGGGCCGCTTCATAAAATGATAATTGGAAAATTTTATTTTGTTAACCCATTTACGCCGAAATTGGTAAAAATGGAAATTGAGACTTCATATCTTAAATTTATATTCTATAGCATGTAAAAACATAAAAAATAATTTACAAAGACAAAAAAATTACATCTATGGACGACAGCATATAATCTACGAGGGCATATTGAAAAGTAATGCCTCTATGGCTGTAACTTTTTTTATTTTTTAACCGATATTCAAAATTCTTTTTGTATCTGATACTTACATTTGTCCTCTATGCAATGCACTATTCACTTTTCGACATAGTCCCCATCCCTTTCCATGCATTGCGCTAACGCGTGACTAGTCGGGTGAACCGGTGAATTCCGGGGTTGTTGTCGACACCAGGACCGAACGGCAGGTTTCAGAACGTAACTCATGCCCCTTAAGGTGCTCTTTCCTCTTTGGGAAGTGGTGAAAGTCGCAAGGTGCAAAGTCTTTCATTTTTGAACTGCAGTTTTTCATCTTTGAACTGTAGGCGCTGCAACCCCCTCTGATGTGTGGCGATCGTGTACGGACCGGCGTTATCGTGCTGCAGAAGAGGTTCCAAAGCTGCCATTCAATCCTCGTGTCGACGAGAACCCCGGAATTCCTCTCCGACGGGTTCACCCAACTAGTCACGCGTTGGCGCAATGCCTGGAAAGGGATGGGGACTATGTCGAAAAGTAAATAGTGCATTACATAGAGGACAAATGTAAGTATCAGATACAAAAAAAATTTTGAAAATCGGAGGCATTACTAAAAATTAAAAAATAAAAGTTACAGTCATGGAGGCATTACTTTTCAATATGCCCTCGTATATATGTAATAAAATAGTAGCGAGGCAAAATATGTACTTTAAATTTTTTCAGAAAAAGTGATTGCTACGTGTATTATAAACGATACACAAGCCCAAACAACAGTTGTTAGGATTTTTTTCTGCTTGTCTGTATCTCTGTTTATACAGTATGTTAGAGGTTGGCGCCAAAACTACTGAAGAGATTTAGTTTAAATTTGGAATGAAGGTTATTTTGTATCTGAGTTGACATTTGGGATCTTTTTTTGCGGGAAAACGTCTCATTCCAACGGGAAAAAACAACAGCTAATTCCAGCAAAAATATAATTTCAACAGATGTCGCAATGAATATTTTAAATTGCACAATGATTTTCTTCCTTACGAATCTATATATAAGGAAATAATTGCCAACAGATGTCGCCAAGATGCATTGGTCGCCTAATCTAGAGTACTTTGTGAGCGGAGCATATCTTCGAGTTCTTCGTATACAATAAAGTTTGAATATAGGTCATTCCACGTCAATTCAGGAAGAAATTTTATAGTTTTGGCACTGACCTCTCGGGTTTTAATGAAATTTGGTATAGAGTTGGTAATGAATGCCAAATATTATTTATTTATTTTTTTCATTTTTATGGAAGTTACGGACATTTAAAAGTTTCGAAATTTGAATGTGGGCCTTATCTATGAAGTACTGGAACTTCAGTTATATTTTACTTAGAAATATATTATTGGTGACATATGAAACCTCTTTAACTGTAGATTCTACATGAAATTTTTAAAATTATATTACGCATGCGCAAATATTTGATTTTAATAAAAATATTTTATTTATGCAAATTTCTCAAAAGGTGAGTATTTTTTTTCGTTAAAAATTATTAATATCTTACACATACTTTCATAGAAATAATACAAAAAATTCAAAACTCTGTTTTGCTCCGTTTTGATGATATTAATTTTTAAAGCTCGAGTTCCAAGCCACAGTACATCCGTTTGTATGTTACAGTTCTTCAGATGGACAAGGCATCCTAAGAAATAAATTTTGTGGTAATATCCGATTGTCTTAAACATTCTACAGCTGTTTTTTTATTCCTTTCAATGTGAATTCATTAAGTTTTTAAAAGAAAATTCAATAAATGGAGAGAAGATACGAGGGTTGATCGAAAAGTAATGCCTCCATGGCTGTAACTTTTATATTTGTTAACAGATTTTCAAAATTATTTTTGTATCTGATAGTTACATTTGTCCTCTAAGTAATGCACTATTCACTTTTCGATATTATCCCTATCCCTTTCCACGCACTGCACTAACGTGTGACCACTCGGGTGAACCCGTCGGAGAGGAAGTCCGGAGTTGTTGTCGACACCAGCATTGAATGGCATCTTCTCCAGCACGATAACGCTCGCCCGTAAACAATCGCAACACACTAGAGGTTCTGCAGCGCCTACAGTTCAAAGATGAAAAATCTTGCACCTTGCGACTTTCACTACTTCCCAAAGAAGAAAAAGCGCCTTAAGGGACATTCAATCCCTGATGACGAGATAAAAGAGCATTTGCACGTTGTTGAAACACTCTGCTCAATATGGATGATGAGATTTGCTGAACTTCAGTTGTGATTTCCTCCTTCAGCTCAGACAAAGTGTGCGGATTGTTTGCATACACTTTACCTTTCAAGGCGCCCCAAAGGAAGAATTCGAGAGGGTGTGGTCCGGCGAGCGTGCAGGCCAGATGCCACGCGAGATGATTCGATCAGCAAAAACGCCTTGCAGAGAGTGCATTGATATGTGTGCTGTACACGTTTCCACGCACTACTGCACACTAACTTTTGAATTTCCACGCACTACTGCACACTAACTTTTGAATCACCCTGTATAATGAAGCCTGTATCAACTTCAGAACCCTCTGCAATTCATCTCGTTCTTCAGGGTAACTCAGAAGTGATTGACTCTGAGGAAGTGTAAAGTAAATATACTTTCTTTATTACTAACAATTCGACATCATAATGCAAAATTATATTTTCTTACTAAATTATCTTCTTATTTAACAGGTGCTCAATACTTTTCTAACTTCTGAAAAAATGAGCTGAAGTTCTAAGAAACATTTTTCCTATTGATATAATTATTATTGTAATGCTACTATTGATTTTATTTTTTCGTGTAATTATAATTAATAATACCATTTATATAAATAATAAAACGTAAAAAAATGAATGGCCCCAAGGTTGCACGCTTTCTCTTCCCTGTGCGAGTAGTCAAATCCCTACTACCTGACTCCCGCTTCTTGAGCTCAAGCTTTAAAAATTAATATCTTCAAAACTGAGTGAAACACAGTTTCATGTAGAATCTACAGTTAAAGAGCTTTCATATGTCGCCAATCACATCTTTCTAAGTTACAGTGCTTCATAGATAAGGCCCCCAACTCAAATTTCGAAAATTTTAAATGTCCGTAAATTCCATAAAAATGAAAGAAAAATAATATTTGGCATTCATTACCAACTCCCTAGGGCAATTGTATATACCAATTTTCATTAAAATCCAAGAGGTCAGTGCCAATGCCTGCCTGAACTGACGTGGAATGACCCATATATTAATTGACAACTGTATGTCGCTTGCTCTCGCGTCACCAGCCCTGACTCAAATTTATTTTGGCTCCGGAAGGTAAAACAACGAACGTAAAAACAAATACTGAAAGTTTTTTCATAATTTTTTGGCCTTCACATTAATTCTATGCAACCATAAAATATCATAGTCGTAATTTAATTTTTCCTTCCAGATCTCGATTTATTTGGGGCATTGTCTTAATATAAAAGGGAAATGCCCCTCACTGACTAATCACGAAATTTCGGGAAATCGGAAATCTACACTTGCAGGCGATTTTATCTATTTCGACTTTAATGCGGACGAAGTCGCGGGCAACAGCTAGTTTTAAATAAAATCTAAGTTTGGATTCGCTAGGCAACGGGCCAGGAACTGATGTCACTACTTAGTTTTCTTGTTAAGTGAATTAAAAGTAAAAATTAAAATTAAATTAAAATTAATTTTTAAATTTAATTTTTACTTTTAAGTTGTCACGGAGCATGTTTAATTTTTAAGTATCATTAAATAATTGGTTATTTATTAGACTGCATCTTCATTCATCGAAATTTTTATTATGAACTATTCTGAAAATTTTCGGACTTTTCGGACCTTAATTTCAAAATTCAAATTCTTCAAGACCTTCAAAATTCAAAAATTTTCATCGTTATCATTTCATACTGTCACCTTTTAAACAAGTGCCGAGTCAACATTGAAGTCCGTTTCTACGAGATGTGAAAATTATTGCCAGTCCGGTGGACTTGAGATTACTTGGACTGTTAGAAGTTTTGTTATTTAGTAATCTTTTAAATTTTATTAGTTCTTAAGTCCCTTTTTAATTATATTCTTGTAATTTTTTTGTCTTTGTAAATTATTTTGTCTTTACATGCTACGGAATATAAATTTAAGACATGAAGTCTCATTTTCCATTTTTACCAATTTCGGCGTAAATGGGTTAACAAAATAAAATTTCCCAATTATCATTTTATGAAGCGGCCCCTGAAGCGAGAGGGTAGGGTACCCAGCAGTACGGTCCTGTATATTTTCGCAACACTCTGTACATCTGAGGCATAAAATTATCTTTTGTGGATTTGTGGTTTCGTGGCATCGTTTGTTGATAGTTGTGTCCACAGTTTCTTGAGTTATTTCATCTGTTTAGTTACTTATTTTGTCGGATCTAGCGAATAGTACTTATTTTGCTCTACGAATTGGCAACACTGCCTTATTCTTAGCCATTAATAGCCATGCTGAAATCAAAATTCTGTCTATCTGCCTCTTTAGAGACTCGATCCCTGTAAAGATACCACGAAACCACCTTTTTGTGGATTCTTCTGGCCGTGTAGGAGGGGGTGTGGTTCATTCCACAGTCTATAAAAGAAGGTCAGGACATGAAAATGGAGCCGCCATTTGGTGCTAAATGTAGCGTCTCCTACACAATTTGCGTGAATATATACTATTATATAGGGTGAATACAAAAATGACCCCCCCCCTTTAGTTACCTTCCTCAAATGAAATATAATATGCAAAAAATTATAAAAATATGTTTTAGTACGAGTAATTAATATTGGTTTCAAATTTGTTCAAAAACAAGTTTAAAAAAGTTAAATTAATTGAAATTGGGAAAGGAGCAGGATTTAATCCCGGGACCTTCAGCATTGTAACTATCGACTTACCCACATGACCACGTTGACTACTAGATTGTCACAGCGTCCGAATTAGTAAATATACATCAATAGCCTACATAACTAAATAATTATATTTCGTAAAAAATGCCCATTAGTATGAGTTTCTATGCCATATAATAGTGGGAGGGAGTGTGTAACAACATATTTAAATTTCAGTTAAATCCAAGCTTAACAGACCTGGTCCCCCCCCCCTTTGTCAGCTGTAATTGTGCTAAGCGGTGTTATTCTATGTCCACGTGATTATGAGTTTGAGCTGTTTTTGTCACTCTTTGTGTTGGTCGTGTTGCTATTCTTGATTTTAAAGCTGAAGAAACTGCGACTGAAACTCATAGACTGTTGAAGGAGACTTTTGGTGAATAAGCTTTAGGCCAAACCCAAACATTTGAGTGGTTTAAGCGTTTGAAAGATGCTCGGGAGTCTGTGGAAGACGACAAGCATTCTGATCGACCGTCAACAAGCACAACTCTGGAAATGATCACGAAAATGCGTGACGTGATCCGAGAGGACCGAAGACAGACCATCCACGATGTTTGTGATCGCCTTGGACTGTCATACGGGAAAACGTGAAGCCCAAAAGGCCAGAGATGTGGAAGAAGAAAGACTGGTTGCTCAATCATCACAATGCTCGGGCGCACACATCACTCGCTGTGAGGCACTTCCTCAACAAAAACAACAAGACCGCTGTCCCCTGGCACCCTGCGAATTCTACCTCTTCCGAAAATTGAAATTGCGGTTAAAAGGGCGGCGATTTGACTCCACGGAACTGATCCAAGCGAAATCGCAGCAGGGTTAAACATGCTCCAACCTGGGAACTTCCAGGAGTGTTTTCACAGAAGTATAGATGACCAAGGAGACTACTTTGAAAGTGACGGTGGAAATTAAATGATCGTGTAAGTTCCTTTTTTTATAGAGGTACATTTCGGGAAATTTTGGGTATCACCTCGTAGTTGGACAAGTTTTTCCTTGCATTGTTGGTCATGGGATATACAGGGTGGTCCATAAGTCTGTCCCCCCCCCCCTTTTATTTTTTGAACCGAAGCAGATATGTCAATTTTGATGAATCCAATGAATAGGAAGTTGTGGGTGGCCTATCCCATGGTGCACTTTTCATCATCCCAAATATGCAAATTAGGACACATTCAAAATTTATCTCAAAAACCGTAAGGGATAGAGAAAAAAAAACCCAATTGCAAACTTGTTCAGCATAAAAAAACAAACAAAACAAAAAAAAATCATCCAAATCGGACCAACGGTTCCCAAAAAAAGTTAATTGCAAATGCTAATTGGAACTCATTGCATTTGCATCTTTCTGTCCCCCCCCCCTGTTGGGTTTTATCCACTAGCCCTTTAAATGCTGAAGCTTTTTGATGAATGGGGAAGAAACTGCCAATCAGGTCTGAAAAATGGCAGAATACAGTAGAGAAGAAATGGGTGGTATGGTTTTTTGTTTTGGATTTGCACATAATTACAAAGGTGCAGCCAGGGAATGCCAAGTTAGATATCCCAATGCTAGAGTTCCCACTTCTAAGACAATTCGCCAGGTTGTTCAACGATTTCAGCAAACAGGAAGTGTCAGTCATCAGACCCGGCAAGGTAGACCAACAACTGTCACATCAGAGGACTCCAGCACAGCCATTTTAGCTGCTGTTTATGCTAATCCTCATTGTAGTACTCGATCAGTTGCTGAAGAAGCTGGCTGTAGTCATCAATCAGTATTAAGATTACTTCATATGCATGGATTCCACCCTTATCATGTCCACTGCCACCAAGGATTGAAGCCAACAGACTACGATTTTCGTCTTGAGTTCTGCAATTGGCTGCTAAATCGCATCGACGATGACCCAGGCTTTCTCAATTGGGTCTTGTGGTCAGACGAAGCCAGCTTCTCTCGAGATGGTCTGGTTAATAAACACAATCTCCATTATTGGGCAACAGAAAACCCTAGATGGTTACGAGAAGCTGTGCACCAGGTGAATTGGAGAGTGAATGTCTGGTGTGGAATCATCAATGGTGGATTGGTTGGTCCATTGTTCTACGAAGGGACGTTGACAGCTGCACGATACAGAGACATGATAATAAATGTTGTAGTGGCAGAATTTGCAGATGAGCTTCCTTTAGCATCACTTCGAAGGGTATGGTATCAACATGATGGGGCTCCAGCCCATTCAGCGGCAGCTACTTTTGATCATCTCGATGCAATGTTTCCAGGTCAGCGGATCGGCCGGGGTGCCCCAATTCATTGGCCTGCACGCTCACCAGATCTTTCCCCTAATGACTTCTTTTTGTGGGGTTACCTTAAGGACAATGTTTATGCCACTCAGTCACTTCTATGCTGGATTTGCAACACAGAATTCAGACTGCCTGCCAATCCATTACATCTGATATGGTAACAAGAGTGATGGCATCTTTGAAACTACGTGCTCAGTTGTGCATTGATGCTGAAGGGCATCATGTGGAACATACCCTTTAGAGTGTTACCAACATGATTCGCTTTGGTTTGGCCCAGTTGGCATTTTTTAGTTTGAGATGGTTATTTACTTTTTTTAACTTTTTTTTGGGAACCGTTGGTCCGATTTGGATGATTTTTTTTGTTTTGTTTGTTTTTTTATGCTGAACAAGTTTGCAATTGGGATTTTTTCTCTATCCCTTACGGTTTTTGAGATAAATTTTGAATGTGTCCTAATTTGCATATTTGGGATGATGAAAAGTGCACCATGGGATAGGCCACCCACAACTTCCTATTCATTGGATTCATCAAAATTGACATATCTGCTTCAGTTCAAAAAATAAAAGGGGGGGACAGACTTATGGACCACCCTGTATAGCGTTGGTCCGTGCAGATTGTTGGTGAAATACCTCCTATTAATATGCTCTGCCATCATTTTGAATATCCATTATGATCGATAATTATTATTTTTTGAAATTTCATGTAGACAGTGAACTTCTTGCTTTGAAGATCAAATGTACAAAATTTCATCAAAATCGGAATAAAACTGCAGATTGTAGAAATAAACACACAAACTAATTTTCTTCTTTGTATACAGGGTGAGGCAAAAGTCTGGTACTAGAGCGTATAACTCAAAAACTATTAAGTGTAGGTCAATGAAATTATATATTAAGCTTATTACTAAGCAGGATAGGGGCTACTTGGTAATGACATCTTCAAGTTTAGTAAATGTTCTTGAATTATGGAAACTTATCTCCTAAACAATGACAGATAAAGACATAGTGTCAATTGCAAAGTTGTAGAGCACTTTTCAATTACTCTGAATTGGATATTAAATCATTGCTTTATTGGGAGGGGAATTAAAGAAAATTTGCTTGAAGTTGGTAAGGTACTTCACGTCATTTGGAGAGACAGCCCATCGTTGGTGCAGACCAAACCACTAAGTTGAAAGGAAAAAAGGAGGCTGTGGTTGGCTTGTTATTAGAGACTGATCTACGTTATTTTGTATATAAATAAAAGTGTGTATATTAAGAAACACCCTGCACATGTATCTTTCCTGTCGAACTCGCGTGCTTCCCTAATGTTTGTGAGTAGTATAGCAGGATACATTTTGACTTGCGGGTAAGGATTGGAAACATTAGAAACAACAGGAAATTCATCGTCGAATTTCAGTATAACTTGTTGCGTTAAGAATTCTATCACTGGAAGAAGGGAACCCAGGTTATAATGCATTCCTTTATCAAACTTTACTTATGCTATATCCAGTCGTCGCTCCAGGGAACTTTTTCTTTATTCTACTGGCACCGACTTAGCTTTATGATATTAATGATGAAAAGTAGGAAAGGAAATTCCGCAGCCTGGATTCGAACCAGGAACCTTTGGCTCAGACCGCCACTGCAGCCATGAAAGTTAACCGCTATTTACATGACCTCTTAGGGCTCGGTTGGAGCAGTTACCTGGTCCGCAGGCCGGGACTATCTTTCCTAAGTTCCTTTTCTACTTTTCATCATTAATTTGAACAGCTGAGGTTGGCGTACAATAAAACCCTCACTGAGCATCTTATGATTTATTCTTTATGATATTAGCTTTTATGTGGAACCTCACTCATTTTATGCAGTGCTTGACGATACAATCATGATGTTGGGGGCGAGTCGGATGAGTCCAGAGGCATTTCGGAATTTGATCTTGAATGTTGAAACCGAATGCTGACGGATATCTCTGAATACAGTATTCAATGTACGAGACCTACGAAATAGTGGAATGGTTAAGCATCTAAATAATACAGCAAATTATTATAGTTATTACCCCCACTCCGAACAGAAAATTGCTGTTCTCCTCCGTTGTATTTAAAAGTTTCAGCCACTGTCATTTGCGACTGCGCTGTTGTGGAATTTCCTTTTCATAATAACATCGCCTATATATAGTCGGAATAGCTCAAGGCAGATTCTTACAAATAGTAGCTTCGCAAATGTAGCATCCTATTACCGTGTTATTTCTGAAAGTAACTGAATAGTCGTACAGCACATTCTACCGATGACGCAAGTCTAAGATTGCAAGACAACTTGCTTGCTTTTTATACCTTTCACGACCGTCATGTATGCCCGATTATATTAAAATATTTAAAGAAGACATCCATTTTAAATGTTTTTATTAACATTTGTTACTGTTCATATAAAAGTACATTTTATACGCATCAAATAATGAATACAAATTATAATAAGGCATCTCTATGTTTAAATAGCAATATAAATCATAAAATAAATGATTTGTATTTGATTCTGAATATATTCTGATAAGGCTGATACTTAAATTTTAGCACTTTCTTAATTTCTCGTCCAATTGGCATAATTGTTGGAGAAAGCCAGCGTTCGGATGAATGTCCCTTTTTTGCCGGACAGTTTTCACCGCTTCGGCCACCGTCAATTGTTTTCGACTCATCAAATAGGCAATCGTAATGACAGCTGACCGACTGATTCCCATAGTGCAGTGAATCAAAATTTTATCTAAAGATTAACAGAAAAAAATATATCAATAATAACATTGTATTTTCACTCAAATAAATAAAATTCTTTTATACTTTTTTTTAAACAACATGATGAAAACATATAATGAATTCCGATTCAAGTTGAACCATTTTGATAATGTGAACATTATTTTAGTGTTTAAACTTACTGTTATATTCACAGTATTGTATTGAAAATGACAGTTTGCTTGTTCAATGTGAAGGCTTTAATTTTTTGAAGTTTTTCTTTATATTCATTTAGATAGAAACCCTAAACCATAATAATCCAAATCCCAAGCATATTCCCCATCATTTAACGCTACTTATTCTTGTTTTGATTAGTTTTTATATGTATGAACGACAAAGAGTAAAAGTGTTTTCACTTCCAGTAAAAGCGCGAAACTTAACAAAAGAACCAACTGATCAAAACGTAAGGACAATGCTCTAGTCGTCCACTCAGCAATAATCTAGACACTATCAACGGTTACCTAAAAGGGCTAACATAACATAAAAGGCTACACAACTGAGCCAACTGATCAAAACGAGTCCAAGTGCTAAAATATATAAGACCCTTAATCCTTTACAGATTTCCATAATACGTGTACATTTTAAGTAAATTAACTTGTGATTCAATCACAAAGGAAAGGTGAAAGACACAAAGTTAGTTAAGAACGAAGACACCTTCCGGGATGACAATTGCAAGCGTGTTATTATTAAACATTTGTCCCCGACTTTTGTAATTCTTAAGTTTGCCGGAAACTTTTTCATTGAAAATGTAGCAATTCTTCACTCAGTTTCAGAGTCCTTTGCATCTAGGATATTTACATCCCGGTCATTTACGTCCTAGGATATTTGCGTCCCTTTATATGTATATTTAAAATTAGTGAGATTTTAATGGTTAGATTAATTAGATGTAAGTATTTTACGTGTCCATTTATTTAAAAATAATTTTATCAAATTTATTTTTGAAAAAATAGGACTGTCATAACTGGAATAACATTCAGTCAGGTATGAGTAATCAATTGGAACTTTGACAACACAGTGGATGATTCATCAGTTATTTACGCATAAATAGTATTTATTTGTTCAGTGAGGCGCCTTTTAATGTAATCACGGTTAATGTTATCTATCGGCTACTGTTATTTTTATGCGGAACGGAATGGTTATGAAGTTTTGACTACATTGAAAATCCGTCGTTTATTGTAGTCAAAACGTTGCATACTGTTATCAAAACTTTGGATATTGTTATCAAATTTTAACCAAAGTTAAGTTTTTACGTAGGAATTTCACGTGCAAAGACTCAAATCCTTGGAAACAAAAACGTCAATTAATAAAATCTTGCAAACATTTCAAAAAGGAGCTTCAGCTGTGACACAAAAATGCAATCATAAGCAATTGTGCCTCGACTAGCGCTCATTCTGAATACTGGCCTTACTCTTTCAAATTCTATTTTCGACATTATCATCATTAAGGTTATATATAGCTCGTGTATATCAACTTTTCAGGCCTTTTCGTGGACCCTTTCATGTCAATTGCACGTGCTCTAGCAATGACCGTCAACAATGAAAATCAAGATATTGCGAGTGATATAACAATCGATTCAAAGTGAGGAATCAACAATGAATAAAATGTTGCTTTCTGCTTAAACGATGCATTGTTGATGTATTCTTGCTCAAACCATTGTTGAGTACAAATTCAATAATATGGATACTAAATTCTTGCCAGCAATTCCTCAGTAAATAAAATATTATCAGTAAATGGTACCGTGAACAGTTCACAAATCGCGCCGTTTCGGAGATTGTGCCACCCTTGCTGCGATAGCCTATTATCATCCCTTTTTGGATGTCCGTTACATCCGGACATTTACCCATCTTGAGGCTCGTGCACCTGCGTTAAAGCTTTCTCAGCCTGTTATGCAAATTTTGCAATGTGTAATCGTTGTTGAGGCGAACCATGCGTCTGCCTTGAAGGAGTGCTGGTCATAATTCATTGATATGTCAGTGTAGATGGATTCTAATTGAGGACACAAATGAATCAGTCTGGTCGTATTGGATCCGATGCGCTCACCAAACATGGTGTAATAAGTTATAGGAAAGCAGGCGGTGTTGCGATCTTCAGAAATATTAACTCTTTAACCGAATGCGAACATACACTGATAGACTGGTCAAACTATAGATGACAATTTGACGCTGGTATCGGTAATATTTGTATGGTTAAAGTGTGGTGAGATTTATACTAGGCATTGTTTAAAATCATCCTAATGCCTAGTAAAATCTGATATGACAAAGTTGTTGTTCAGTGCGATGATGGAATATTCACCAGCAACTACACCTATCAAAGACAACATGGAGGGGGATACTGATGTGCAAATTATTATATTTGGAGACTTCAATGTAGATGTTATATTAAACTTACAGTTCTTGGCTTTGTGAAGAAACGTTTCAATTTAGATTGCATGCCCATCGAATCACCTACTACATTGGGTGGCAGTACTACAGATTTGATATTGATTCTAGTATATTGACATTTGTATCATATATTCACAGACCACTGATTTGTAAGTTGTGAATGAATTATAATTAAGGTTCGCTTAAAAATAACGAGTCTGGTTAAAAAAAATTATGATATATTGCAAGT
>JAHWFO010017185.1:5933859-6028384 GCA_023313115.1 Rhysida immarginata
ATTTGCCTTACCCTACTCAGAGGAAGTAATTTCTTGTTATTAAATGTATAAATGTATTTATGGTTCACTGCTAAAGCTCCTTTTTGGAATGTTTAGAAGACTTTATTTATATCTTTAGATGGCAGATTTTAGAAAATGTGTTCTCCTAATCGTTTTGAGAAGTGTATTTACAGGAATTAAATTTTTCTCTGTTTTTATAAGCCTAATTTATTTCCCTGTTTTTATAAGCCTTCAAGTCATTATTTTTTTGTTCAACTGATGTGGATTCTCTCCCCAGTGAAAAAAAGAAGTAAATATGAAATATTTAAAACCTGAGTTTTCTATAGCTGTATCAATGAAGTGGAAAGAACTATCTAAATGTCCAAAGATGTCAGCGTCATTATTATCTAAAATATTGAGTCCCATGGATTTGATGCCACTTCCTCGATAGAATTCTTCATCGGCGGTTTCTCGATCGTAACCTGTTCCTGTTGCTTGAGCACAATTCAGTACGTAACCAATCCCGTGACTCTTAAGAAAATCAATATCCTGGGCAGCAAATCTGGAAAAAAATTCACATTAAACTCCAACTTTTATATTAGCATAGATTAATGACTAAAGTACACGGAGTTTACAAATGATTGCAACGGTTTCATGAATCTCTTGCAGCCATTCTTTTAGTATGCGTTGATGAAATTTTGTTATGTAAGAGAATCATGCCTTAAAATTTTGTTTGAAAAAATCGCTACCTCAAAATTCAAAATTTATGAGTCATTTTTCTTTACGGAAGAAATTTTAAAGCTACATTTATCTGGATATGAGTGAAAACTTGTTCATATCACAGTTGCTAAACGACAATGCGAATTTCATCTTTCAACTGGACAGTGCTCTGCCGCATTTCTACCGCCAAATCCCTGACTTCTTCAACATCATCCTACCAAAACTACTTAGATTTCGTCAAACCACTGAAATCTTTTGTAAACCTTTTATTTTCTATCAGTTTTAAATCTATATTTGCCATGGATATTAATTGCAATGCTAAGAAATTATAACCTCAATTATAATCTTTGAAAAGACTCTGGGCTTCATAATACAATTAGCATATATAAATGTAGCGCGCGCGTTCATTTCACATGAGCTATCACGTAGAATATTGTTAGGGCAGGTACTAAAATACTTAGTATTCGAACAGCAAGCTGAAACTATGTTATGCCACCGGAAATTGACAGGTATTGGGAGAGCTATATAACAGCCCTTTCCGACGTCAAATTCAAATAAGGTATTCCGAAATTAGGAAAGCATGCAAGAAGCCAGGCTTCGTAGTTTACAAGAAATGGATATCAAGTGTGCTAAATAACATTGGCAAAACCAGAAGCGGCGCCATTCTAGGGATAAAAAGCAAGCCAATCCGAGACCATCCACTAGCCGTACTACTGATGTCGTCCGGAAAGTTCGGACTCACCGGATATAACCAACACCACCTCTACTCAAAGCCTGAGCGCGAAAATTTCATACATTGTTACAGCATCATACCTAGTCGTAATTTCGGGCTTATTATTGGTAGAAATGCGATTAAAGATGACTACTTATGACGTTTTAACAGTGTATGACTTATCCGCGCTCAGGCTTTCTCTTTAGGTGGTGTTGATATAACACACCAAAACAACGGGCCATTGCATAATTATCAACCATGATTTACAACTGGAGAAGCGGCACAAGAGCCACGTTTATAAGTTGTTGCCGCACCATGTTCAAGAGCGACAGACCAACTGGAGTAATCTGTATGAACGATACCGAACGGATGAAAGGTGGGAAATACGTAGTCACACAAGGTGAGGCGTATGTTTATTTAAGCGACTGCAGCAAGAGCCAAGCCATTTTTTCCTCCCAAGGGGATCTAAGGACTCCAGAAATGGTACCGCGAATGCAAGGATATATTTTCAAAAGTTTTCATGATCGTGGCGGAATACAGCTATAAAAGACAAATTAACTTTTCACAGAATTGAGTCAAAAGCCAAAGTCAACGCCATGTACTATCAGATTAACGTTCTAACTTCCATATTTATCTTTGACATCCTCGGTTTGTACGGTACAGAGGAAGCAAAGTATGGCTGCACCAACACAAGGCGTCGAGTCTCAACGCCGCATCAACTCGCCTGTTCTGGAACGCATGCAAGAAGATACTAGAATCCCCTCCATTCCTTTCAGCGACATACCCGTCTAGTGGCCGGACGCATCGCCTATGGATTTTTGTGGCTTTGGTCTACTTAAACGGGCCGTCGGTAAGAGACGACCGCGAACAGTGGAGCGTCTCTGGAAAGTGTGTCAACAGGACCGGTTACGTTGCAGAACTTGCTATTCTGCGTTCCAGCCTCCTGTAGTAGCAGGGCGCTAGCAGCGATGCGTGGCTACCTGTTTGAACACACTCGATGATGGCGAAAGGAGTTTTCCACCTTTTCTGGTCCTCTGTAATTTGTTACCATAGAACCCTCTGTTTAATATAAATTTCATGTTATTGTTTTGTACGTAATATTAAATATGAAATCTATTAAACACATGCAACACTCTTTGGATAATTATAGTAAACAAATGAGTGTAACATTTTGTCCACAAGAATTGTTTAATGAAATTATTATATATTTTGTTTATCTTCTTTTTATTAGTTACCCTCTTTAAAATGTATGATAATAGTAAGTAATAAATGAATGAATAAATTAGAAATATAAATTTTACCAGTTGTTTTTTATATTCCTTGTCGAGTGTAAAAATAATAAATAAATGAATGATGATAATGAATGATAAATTATAAATGATGATCGGCCTCGGTGGCTCAGGGGTTGCGTGATCGCCTCTGATGCCCGAGGACGCGGGTTCGGCCCCGGCCGAGGACGACGAGGATTTTTTCAGGGGGGAAATCCTGAGATCACGCACTTCCTTCGGAAGGGAAGTAAAGCCGTTGGTCCCGTGTAGTCGTTTGCCGGCTGCACGTTAAAGAACCCTTGCGAGGCAAAATCTGCGGCCCCTATAACGCCGTCCTGAAATGACCATGGCAGTTGAAAAGGACGTTAACGCCAAACAAACCAAATTATAAATGAAAATAAACGTTTTCGCATTTCTTCCTGAATCCATTTTCAAGTTTATTACGGAATTACTGTTTTATTTTTTGTGTTTGTTTTGTTGTATTGTTTTGGTTTCTATTGTTATGTTTATGTAGATGCCAGGGAGGAAGATGCTTGTTAGCTTTTGTTGCTTGTTTAATTGTTATAAATTTGTTTACATAAGTGTCTATGTTTCTGATATTTTAATGTTTGGTTTTGCTAAATCGTTTTCTTTTGAATTTATAGAGTTTCTTTTATTAGTCATTTACACTGGTGCTCAAAATTAACAGGACAATCACATTTTCGTGGATTTCTCTAAAACTACTGGACCGATTCCATTGAAATTTGAGGGTTGAAGCAAGTTAACAATGGGAATTACTACTAACCAATAATAATCGTTCAAGTCCTTCTTTGCATATGTAAATTAAGCTACTTCGAACTAACCGTCTTTGTGATATCGCTTTAAAAGGTGCTGCGTGTAAGTTTTGGACATTCTAGCCATTTTACGGAAAGATGGAACATCACCGAAGTTTAGAAGATTCCGAAAGATGGAGAGCAGTGGGACGACTGGAGGCTGGACATACCCAAGCAGAAGTTGCGAGATTTTTTCATGTTTCGATAAATGTCATCTCGGAATTATGGAGACAGTTCCAAGAGACAGGGACGATATGCAGACGACCAGGGCAAGGTCGCCCTAGGGCTACCTCAAGGCAAGAAGACAGGTATCTTGCTTTAACAATCAGCCGCCATAGGGAGATGACGGCCACTCAGCTCGCAAACGAGCTCTCGTCTGTTCTGTTTCGAGGCATACTGTTTACCGGAGGATTCATGAGAGAGGGCTGCATCCCACTCACTCCAGGATACAGGAGAGCCCGGCTGACTTGGTGCAGACAACACCAGCCCTAGACCCAAGCACAATGGGCTTGTGTTTTATTCAGTGATGAGTCGAGATTCAGTCTAAGCACGGATTCCCGGCGAGTTTTCATCTGGAGAGAACCAGGAGCACGCTACAATCCCTCTAACAACACGGAAGTTGACCACTATGATGGTGGTGGTGGTCTGGGGTGGCATCATGTCGGACGGACGCACAGACCTCCACGTTTTTGAGAGAGGCTCTCTAACTTCTCAGAGGAACAGGGACGACATCTTAGCACCCTATGTAAGGCTCTTCAGGGGTGCCTTTGGTCCCCATTTCATTTTTATGGACGACAATGCTCGTCCACATAGGGCTGGTCAACGAATACCTCAAAGAGGAGGATATTCAAAGGATAGAATGGCCAGCAAGATCTCCAGACCTGAACCGATAGAGCATGTTTGGGATGCACTGGGCAGGAGAATTGCAGCTCGCCAGGTTTCTCCCAGAACCCTACCGGAGCTACGAACTGCCCTGGTGGAGGAGTGGAGTTCTTTGCCCCAACACCTCATTAACAGCCTCATAAACAGCATGAGGAATCGCTGTGAGAGCTGTATTGCTGTTAGAGGTAACCATACACCCTATTAGCCTCCTAAAAAGACCCTTAATGCAATCTTGTTTTTGACATTCCATAGTTTCATGAGCATGGTTTGAAAGTTATGTTCAATAATTATTCCATTACCCTACCAAATTGTGATAGCTTATTCTATTACCCTACCAAATTTCAATGGAATCGGTTCAGTAGTTTTAGAGAAATCCACGAAAATGTGTTTGTCCTGTTAATTTTGAGCACCAGTGTATTTTGATTTTGTTCTTTTGCTAAAATTTCGACATTTTCCAAGATGGGATATTTTTTTATTATCATTTTTAATACATTATCATCATTCATTTATTTATTATTTACCTCGACAAGGAATATCAAAACCAATTGGTTAGCTTATTAATTGGTTTCGGACGGATTGTTGTAACTTTCTTTGTTGGCCTCAGACAGACGGACGGATAAGAGAATTATAGTATTAGATACATCGAATCGCAAAAAAAAGGAAAGAAATAGCAGAGCACTTCTGCGCGAAATCCAAACATTATGAATCATTCCGCTTATTCTAGGATTAAATCGGTTTCTTGCCTTTGTATAGCTTTAACTCCAAAAGAGATTCGCATTTTTCATCAATGTAAAACCGACAACGTTTGGACTCACATGTTACCAAGATATATTCCTGGGTAAACTTCGTCGGCGCTGATTTCGCGGTTTTCATAGATCCTGTTTACAATCTTCTTTATCTCATCGGTCATTTGGCCGGACTCCTGAAATACCTTGGCCACCGACGAAAGCTCAGGAGACAACACCACTTTCGGGGGTTTCGTTTCGTCCATGATTTTTTGAAGACTCTCCACTGAACAAGCCATTCTAAGTAGGGGAAAGAAAAATCAAGAGTTAAGATTAAGAAACGTAATAAATTGAATATTCGCTTAATAGGAGGAAACAAAAAACTGGAACACTAAAATTTAATTAAAATTCTTGAATTTTCATTAAATTTGACTAGTGATGAATACACAATTTCAACTGTAGCACAACCTTAGCACGTCTTCTATCACCAAAAAAAATCATGTTGCAAAAAACATTTTAAATCAAGAAAAAAAATATTTTCTGAACCCTACGAAATATCCATATTACTGGACAATACGGGTAAAAAGGGCACCGCCCGGAGGGGGGATGAGGGCGTACGTTGTCTTTTAAAATAAATACAGTAAAAACCACCTTCTAAGGCGACCATCTTTCGTTCCATGTAAAAAGCGGTCCTCATTGCAGGTGGTCCTCTAGTACAGTACAGACTACAGTGTAGATGGAAATTTGGTTTCTAGAAAAAGTGGTCCAAAAGGTAGGTGGTTCTTTAATACAGGTGGTCCCCAAGACCGTTTTCACTGTAGTTGAATAAAAGCAACCATTGTGTACTTCATACTTGTTGAGCTTTTATTTAAAGTGTCTTCAGTTACATCTGTGAAACAAAGTTTGGTGAACGACCCAATTTTTCTTTTGCGCTATCATCGCATTTTAAATGTCGCAGTAAAGCCTTATGCCCATATTCACTACGTTTTAAAACGAGTTTAATCTCGGGTTCGAGCGTAAATCGTATTCACCACTCAGTTAAGTTAACATAAATGTCGCTGAGTTTAAGTTTCCCTCCTCAGCCGTCTAACTTTTCACGGAATATTTCATTTCTTTGCATTTTCTAGTTGCTAAGTTTCTACCTGGTATGTATTTTAAAGATGTATATGATACCTCGTAGGAAAGAGCAATGTACAAGATTGGTATTTCTATGTGGGACATCTATCTCGTATGTATCAGTGGTAGGGAAGCGAACTCAGATTCATAGAAATATTTATTGCAAAAAGGTGACTTATTTCGAATCTGCAGTCCGAAACATTGAATCATAATATAAACAAACAAATATTTCATACAGTTCATACACCCTTTATTTATCAATGGGCGAGTCTACAGAAGCATGTTGATCGGTAATATTGAATAAGGGCTTATAATAACTGAAGTATGAAATATAAGCACGGGTATCGAGTCTCTCGATATGTCGAGTAAACACAGCGTCTATGCTTAAGGTGCGTCTCCTTACTCGCGTCTGTGCTCACAATCGAATGTGGAAACACAAACGAGGCACGTGCAAGCTTTTCGCATATCTAAAATCACAAAACGAGTGATTGTATCGCACGTGATACAATTTTTTATGACGAAAAATTAAAATTATTGCATCACCCGTAACGCTTTTTTTTGGTTTGGAACATTATTCTTAACTAGAGAGAAGAAGGAATCTGTAGAAATAAATTAAGCACTTCAAAACACAGAGATTCAACAAGCGCAGAAATTATAAATAAGACTTCAAAAAGCATCAAAAGAATTAAATGAACATTTAATTGATTCTTCAATGTTTCAAAATAATAAATTATGAATTAAATTGTGAGTAAGAAAATATATTTATTACAATGGAAAAGAGTTTATTCCAATACACTTGGATTCATTAGTCTTCATTCAAAACACTGAAAGCAAAACGTCAGACTAGGTAAGACAGCGAAGTATGGTGGCGCTATCTGTTACCACACTTTCAATATATTTCATAATATCTCTGTAATAAAGATTTAAATAAAAATTGTTGCTCAGATACCAATGGTCAGGTGATCTTTCAGTGCCGGCGTGTGCGTCAAGCCGGCGTCAACAATGATTAAACGTGCAACAACAATGCAGAAGTGTTTCCATAACGTTTTTTGTTTTTGCTTCATGCCTTTTGTAGAATGACGTCCAGCCTTAAAATATTATCATGTTAAAATTATACAAAAATGTAAGAACAGAATAAAAATTCAGAATAACTATGGGTACATCAATTCTAATATATAGCTCATAAAAGCTGATCATGTGTGATATTAGTGAAGCAGTTCATCGTCTGAACATTCCGATTCACTATTACTAAGTTCGAAATCTGCATCAGAATCCTCATCATATGAACTAAGATCAAAATTTGAAACTGATTCTTCCTCATTTTCACCTAAAAGCTTTATCAGTTGCTCTGTTTGTAAAAACTATTATTCCTGTGCCGTTTTCTGGCGCTCATCTCAGCTGAAGTAAGAATAACTTGTTTGGACTGTATGCGACAGTAAACATTACCAATGGGTCATATTCTGATGGCAGGAAGAGTTGAAAGACGACGAATATACGGGACGTTCGAAAACTGTTCGAACACAGGAAAACAATTGAGAAGGTAAGAGAACTTTTATTAAGTGATCAGCGAATGAACCTGAAAATGATGGAAGAAGTCTTAAACATTAACCAAGAAACAATTCGCCTAATATTGACACAATATTTGTGCAAAAGGAAACTGTGTGCTCAGTTTGTGCCACATTTCTTAATAGATGAGCAAAACTTAGATAAAGAAGAGAATTCAACTGTAAATCAAGTTTTTGGTAGGTTTTCACGCAAAAAACACATCAAAGTGCTTTTTTCCTTGATTGTTCATCTACTTGTTTATCAAATGAAACGGAGTGAATGCTTGCACGGAATTCATCGCGGCCGCAGATGCCAACCCGAATTTTCTGGATACAATTGGGAGAGGGGACGAAATCTGGTGCTATCAATATGACCCCGAAACAAAACAACAGAACACTGAATGGCGATCTCCAACATCCCCGCGAAAACATAAATTCCAGTTTGACAAGTCAAGAACAAAAGTAATGCTCATTATTTTCTTTGACAGCACTGGTATTATCCATAAGGAGTTTGTTCCACCTGGACAAACAGTCAACAAGGAGTATACAGGGAGATTTGGTAGCGTCTGATTAAGAGAACCCATCGAGTACGGTCACAATGTCATGCAAAAGGGAGTTGATTCTTACTGCACGATAATGCCAGACCGCACATAGCAGTGCTTGTTAAGTAGTTCTTAGTCAGTAACAGAATTGTGGAGCTTTATCACCCTCCCTATTCCCAGATTTGTCTTCAGCAGACTTTATCCACTTCCCAAAGGTGAAAACAAGTCTGAAAGTACGCAGATTTGAGAATATAGAGGATATCCGAACTTGGAAGGGCTAAGACAGAAGACTTTAATGCATGTTTCCAAAACTTGTGTGAACCTTGCAATACACTACATGATCAAAGGAGTTGGGACACCTGTTGCTCTACTGTAAAGCCGCAAAAAGCTTCAATCAGTAGTGTGTAGGACCACCCCGAGCTGCTATCACTGCCTCCACCCTACATGGCATACTGTCCACAAGTTTACGGTATGTTTCCACAGCTGTTGACCTCCATTCCTCGAGGAGTGTCGTGGTCAGTTCCTGGACAGATGTAGGGCGAACCATCCTGGATCTCACACGTCGTTCCAATTCGTCCCAAAGATGTTCGATGGGGTGAGATCAGGACTCTGGGCGGGCCAATCCAGTTCTTCAACCCGCATCTCATCAAACCAGACGGATATTGATCTTGCTTTGTGGCAAGGCGCATTGTCGTGCTGGAAGAGGAACGGACCGTCACCGAAGTGTTCCCACAGCGCCGGAAGTGCCCCGTTATCCAGAATGGTCCTATAGCCATCAGCATTGAGGTTTCCGTCCACCTTGATGAGCGGTCCCAGTCCAGTCCAGGTGTTCACAGAGGTGTCCCAACTCCTTTGATCATGTAGTGTAAGTGTGTAGCCTCAGAAGACAACTACTGTGAAAAATATTAAACAGTTTTGCCACAAATATTTCTTGTGTTTGTGAAATTGCTCCAGTATTGTTTATTAGTAGTCTCACCTTATACAGGGTGTTTCAAAATTATGTACAATAAATTTAGTGACATATTCTTCAGGTCAAAAGAAGACGAAAATGTTCTATAGCACTTTGTCTGGAAACGATTTGTTTGCGAGTAATCCAATATCATACAGTAGGGAAGCACGGTAGTTAGCGGATGATATTTTAGCAGTTCCAGCGTTTCGACCCAACACTAGGTTGAGTGGTTTGTTTCATTTAAACCTACTTTAGGGCTGTTCCATTAGTTGTGTACGGTTATTTCCATTATTGTAGTTTCACTACTGTACATCCACTAGGAATATCAATTTCAGAACGTTTGCGTGCTTTGACATACGCATTACGATTTACGTAAAAAAAAGTCATGTACACGTATTCCAGTGCAGAATACACTGACATGCACCTAATGTATGGTCTTGCGGACGGAAATGCTGTGGAAGCAAGAAGACTCTACCAAGAACGCTTTGCGAATAGACGTTTGCCAAATAACCGAACATTTGTATCTGTCGACAGACATTTGAGGGAGCGTGGTTCCTTTGGCCGTCAAACAGGACAAGGGCGGCCTGTAGCACATTCTCCGGATGAGGAGGATGTGATAATTGACATCATACATGATGAACCACAGACAAGCACCCGTCGTATTTCTTCCACACCCGTCGTAGCACATTCCGCACTCATCTGTTTGGCGCATTCTTCACCGTCAGCTTTTGCATCCATACCACCTGCAACTGGTTCAGGCACTGAACCCAATGGACTATCCACACCGACAACGATTTTGCCAATGGATACAACGTCGTCATGCTGCAGACCCTAGTTGTCTCAGCCAGATACTTTTCGCGGACGAAACAACCTTCAGCCGGACAGGAATCGTAAATTCTCACAACCAGCACCATTGGGCAGATGCTAACCCGCATGTTACCAGAGCTCGAGCGCATCAAGAGCGTTTCTCCGTGAACATTTGGTGTGGAATTGTCGGAAATAATTTAATTGGCCCTTATGTGTTGCCGCCACGAATGACTGGGCGAACGTATCTTTTGTTTCTGCAGAATGCATTGCCAGAATTACTGGAAGATGTTCCTCTTTTGATAAGATCTAACATGTGGTTCATGCATGATGGCGCTCCAGCACATTTCAGCCATGTTGTGCGAGCACACCTTAATGCTGGTGGATAGGTCAAGGTGGACCGGTAGCCTGGCCTGCAAGATCACCCGACCTTAATCCCTTGGACTTTTTTCTGTGGGGTCATGTGAAAACGATCGTCTACAGCACAGAAGTTCCTAACATTATGGATCTGCGACAACGAATTGAAAATGCATGCCAAACCGTTCGTAATGCTGGCGACGAACTCTTCCATGACATCAGACGATCGCTCATGCAACGAGCCGAAGCGTGCGTGCGAGCTGGTGGCGGGCACTTTGAACAATTCCTGTAATTTGGAGCCACGGGTTTAGTTGGCTGTATCGCGTAAATAAATCGTTTCCAGACAAATTGCTATAGAACATTTTCGTCTTCTTTTGACCTAAAGAATATGTCACTAAATTTATTGTACATAATTTTGAAACACCCTGTATACTCGGATTAATATAAAATATCATTATTAAGTAGCGGAAGAATGGAGCTATTTGGCTTTACAATGCCCGTCGTTCCATTCATATTTTCTACATTTTTTGACATAGAAGGTTGAATTCGGAATGTAGCTTAACATGGTCATGACCTAATTCACTATTTAAGTTTGCTTTTGATTGCTTTTGGTACACTGGGGTGTGTTACAGGGGACCATCTGATCTCTATCTTAAAGAAGTAAAATTCGGTATGCAGATTGCTCTAGTCCAATACTATGAAGTTTGGACCAAGTTGTCCCAGTGGGTGGAGTTGTGGGTGTAGCAGTCACGTGTTCTTTAGAAATATGAGTTTTAAAATGGAAACATGTGGCATGTGATATGTCATTCGATAGTAAATGATAAGAAACGAAAGAAGATAGAGCTTTTTTACATTTTCTAAATACTATTTTCGAGAAAACCAATCTTTTGATAATGAAAAATGGGGGTTAAAAATGGATGAACTGACAGCTTCCACTACTTTTCTATACCCTCCTCCGGGCATTTTTTCTTTTTTTAGTTTGGTTTAGATTAGCTTACTGGAGTCGGCATGACGGGGGTGGAATCAAGAGAAGACCATCTGGTCTATACGGTATATAGGTATGTAAAGAAGCGAAACTCGATATGTAGATTCCTCTAGGCAAGATGGCAAGATATACGTTACTATTAGTTTAGGCTAATTTGCTCCAGTGAGGTCGGAGTTGTGGGATTAGTAGTCACGTGGTCTTTAGAACTACTATTATTTTCAAATTAGCAACATATGGCCTGTGACCTGTCATTCGATCGGAAATGATGAGAAAGGAAAGATGACAGCTACTTTTCGTTATCTAAACACTGAAAATCAGTATTTAGTTACAAAATTTGGGGTTATAAATTAGGGATAAATGGGTAAGAACTAAATCATCCTTGGAAGTAATAGTTTCTTCCAATTTTTGGTTTTGATTAGCTTACTGTGATCAGAGTTACGGGAGTGGGTGCTAACTGACGAGGGGTCGATCTAACTATACTGTATACAGGGTGAATACAAAAGTCTGAACCCCCCTTTTATTTTTTTGAACCGAAGCAGATATGTCAATTTTGATGAATCCAATGAATCCTATCCCATGGTGCACTTTTCATCATCCCAAATATGCAAATTAGGACACATTCAAAATTTATTTCAAAAACCGTAAGGGATAGAGAAAAAAACCCAATTGCAAACTTGTTCAGCATAAAAAAACAAACAAAACAAAAAAATCATCCAAATCGGACCAAACAATCACCCACAATCACGTGGTGAACTGTTTGTAGCTTACAAACAGTCACACTGCACAAGGAAAACTGAATGTTGATATTTCCACCATGTAAAGCATGCAAATAAAAACATTAACATAAATTACCATACTCACATTCACTTTCATGCGGAAAAGCAAATAAAAGGCATGTTTCAGCACACAGAAGACAGAACAATTCCAGGATGGCAAGCTACACTATTTCGGAAATGGTCAACATGATCTTCTGCTTCGGAGAGGCAAGGAGAAACCTACATGCTGCAGTTAGGTTGTATCGAGACAGATACTCTAACGAATGCCATCCATCTCGTTAAATAATGCGTCACATTATTCAAAGATTCGAGGCTACAGGGAATGTTAATGCCGAACGAGGACGACCAAGGACACAAGGCGACGAGGATACAACAACACTAGTTCTGGCTGCAGTTGCTGCAAATTCCCACACAAGCAGCAGAGCAATTGCTGCAGATGTTGGGTGCCATCAGAGTTCTACACGCACATTATTTTCACCCATACCATATTCATTGTCACCAAGAGTTACTGCCATTGGATTATGTTGCTAGGGCCGCCTTCTGCAACTGGTTACTTACCTACCTGGATGACAATCCAAATTTCATTCATGAGGTGTTGTGGACAGATGAAGCCCAGTTCACCAGGGATGGAGTTATCCACAGGCACAACCATCATCATTGGGCAGACGAAAACCCACGTTGTCTGCGAGTAGCAACTCATCAAGTGAACTGGAGAATCAATGTGTGGTGTGGATTGTACAATGACACTGTGGTTGGACCGTATTTTTACGATGACACTGCAGAACTTTACCGGGCTGAAATTCTCAACGTGGTAGTCACAGACTTCATTGACAATTTGCCATTGGCCTCGTATCAGCGCACGTGGTTTCAGCTTGATGGAGCTCCTCCACATTACGGGTTGGTCGTTCGCGAGCGTCTAAGTGAGATGTTTGGACAACAATAGATTGGCCGAGGAGGACCAGTTCGTTGGCCACCCCGCTCCTCTGATTTTACACCACTTGACTTTTTTCTTGTGGAGATACCTGAAGGACAAGGTTTATGCTACGCAGCCCGCCTCACTGGAGGATCTGGTTCAAGGAATCCAGGAAGCGTGCCGAGGAGTGACACCAGCCATGCTTGCCGATGTTTTGGCGTCAGTTAGGTTCCGTGCCCAATTGTGTTATGGTGCCCACGGTCGTCACATCGAGCATTTTGTTGATTAACTTTTTTTTAAACTGTTTGAAGTAACTTGTTTGTGTAGTGTGACTGTTTGTAAGCTACAAACAGTTCACCACGTAATTGTGGGTGATTGGTTGGTCCGATTTGGATGATTTTTTTTGTTTTGTTTGTTTTATTATGCTGAACAAGTTTGCAATTGGATTTTTCTCTATCCCTTACGGTTTTTGAGATAAATTTTGAATGTGTCCTAATTTGCATATTTGGGATGATGAAAAGTGCACCATGGGATAGGCCACCCACAACTTCCTATTCATTGGATTCATCAAAATTGACATATATGCTTCGGTTCAAAAAATAAAAGGGGGGTTCAGATTTTTGTATTCACCCTGTATATGTACAGGGTGTTTCAGAAAGGACTCCCCAACTTTGAAATGACATAACTGTATAACAGTGAGAGACAGAAAGGTGAAACAAGTGGTACGCTGGACAGACAGGTATGGAATTTCTGATACACGGGTTTGCAAAAATAGTTCCAATATTGACTAATAGATGGCGCTACAAGCAGATGAAGCTTGAAATAGTACTCAGAAGTACAGAAAGTTCATTCGTCAGTCTTGTTCAGTGCTGACACGTGTAAGGAAGTTGTATCGAATTAGTTATTGTAGGAAATTGAAGAAAATCATGCCTTATTCATTGGAGCAACGTGTTTTTATTGTTCTCGAATACCACCGATTAGATCGAAGTCCGATAATGACAAGGCGAAGCTTTGTGACTACAACGCCCTCTAATGTCCAATATTGGAACTATTTTTGCAAACCGGTGTATCAGAAATTCCATACCTGTCTGTCCAACATACCACTTGTTTCACCTTTCTGTCTCTCACTGTTATAAAGTTATGTCATTTCAAAGTTGGGGAGTCCTTTCTGAAACACCCTGTATGTAAAAAGTGAAATTTGGTCTGTAGATTCCTTTAAGCAAGATCTACATCCAGGCCCGTAACCAGGATTTTTTTTCGTTGGGCGCTGAGGGTGGGGCCTCGCGTACGGCCATGTCCACATTGTCATGAAGTTTGGGCAAAATTGTCCCGGTGGAGTTGGAGTTATGGTCACGTAGTGTGTTTTCTAGTGGCAACACTTAACATATAATGTGTAATTCGATCTAAAATGATGAGAAAGAAAGAAGATAGGGCTCTTTTTCACTTTCTAAATACTGCGTTCGAGAAAAAAATTTTTTTCTGCTAAAAAAAATGGGGGTTAAATAGTGCGAAAGGGTTAAAAAGGGTAAAAAACAGATGAACTCAGGGCTTCCGCTACATCCCTATGAAGAATTGTCAGTAAACAAACAAATGCCATGAAGATTGTTTTTTGCCATGCACATACTCCGCTCTTTTTCGACGGTTTTCAGAAACAGGCATTAGAAATGTGCTAAGTTTGCTTGTGTTTGGCCACAATTTTATGTTTAAATTTTATCTTCGGTATTAGACAACACAACTTCATTTCTTAACGACCCAACAGTTGAATTTCGTTAACATGGAGGGGGGAGGGAGTAATTTCTTGTTGAGTTGGCAATTCACCTTTATCGTCGATCTGGAGGTGACATGAACTGCTTAGATTCCGTAGATTTACAAGCATTTTATTTTAGTGACGTGTATATATAGAGAGGAGGGTGCATGTTTAAATGCATCAGAGATTAGTTTTAAGGACAAATGATAAAATTGAACTGATTAGAGATAAAGTAAGTTTTTTATATGGGAAGCCGGCAACTCAAACTCGCTTTATAAAGTAACTGTTATGGACACACAAATAAATATAATTTACATGCAATACAATTATGAGAAAGAAATAAAAGTTGCATCAAATGAAACATTTTAAAATTGTAAAAATAGTTTCTGATATCAATCTATACATACAATAAATCTGTTGTCTGCCTGTTTGTTTGTACGCGCATTACACAAAAACCACTGGACTTATTTTGATGAAACTTAGCATAGTTATAGCTTATAGTCTAGGTCAATATTTAGGGTACTTTTGATCCCGATCAATCACGAAGTTCCCGAGAAATTAGATTTTCCTCCTATCTTCTTTCTTTTTCTTTCTTTCTTTCTTTCTTCTATTTTTTTTTAATTGTTTTCTTAATTTTTTGTTTTGATTATGGTCCAAGGCTGGGAGGATATTTATAAATTATAAATAATCTTAAATAATTCCTAAAACCTTTAACGCACTTATTCAATACAATAACAGAAACAAAAAAAATTCCTAACAGTATGAAATGTGTTAGAATTAGACCAATCCCAAAAAATAATTATTTAGATATTAATAACTACAGGCCAATTACAATAATTTCATGTATAACAAAAATCTTTGAAACAGGGATCAAAATAAAAATAGAGGATTTTTTTAAATAAATATAAAATCATAAGAAATGAGTTACATGGCAGATCTACACAGCATTATTAATGGATTTAAATGATAAATTAAGCTGTGCACATCACAACTTACATGCAACAATTATCTTTTTGGATCTTTCAAAAGCATATGACCTAGTAGACCATGAAATTCTATTGGAAAAGTTGGAAAGCTATAGAATAAGGGGTGACTTTAATGAAGTTCTATGAAATTTATATAAAAACAGAACCCAAAGAGTGAAAATCGACGGCTTAATTAGTTCGACAAAAACACTTCAATGTGGAATTCCACAAGGTTCCGTTTTAAGTCCGTTTAATATTTTCATGAATAATGATCATGTAAAAAACTCAGAAATATTTATGTATGCAGATAACGTTGCCATACTAATCTTCTTTCTTCTTCTATCTTCTATCTATATATATAAAGAAGGATGTTTGTGTGTGGGTGGGTCTGTTTGTATGTTTTTTATACAAATCTACAGTTTTATTCCGATTTTGATAAAATTTCGCATACATGACCTTCAAAGCATGAGGAAGGTCACTGTCTACCTCAGATTTCGAAAAAATAATAATTATTTATAAAAAATCGATATTCATGGTTATGGCAGGGTATATTAATGAGAAATATCTCATGACCGACAATGCAAGGCAAAGTTTGTGCAACAATGGGTATCAACAATGGTATCAACACGCAATTCACAAACACTCTGCACGACCAACAATATATATCTCATGACCAACAATGAAAGGAAAAGTTTGTGCAACAATAGGTATCAACAATCGTGTCAACATGCAATTCACACTGCGCTCGGACCAGCAACAGATATCTCATGACCGACAATGCAAGACAAAGTTTGTGCAAAATAGAATTCAATGCATAGAATTCCTGTTATTCAGGCTTTTCTTAGAAAAGAGAATTCTTAGTACTTAACAATTTCTTGAAAATCTTTAAAAATGATCAGTAACTGGAGATAATGAGTTAGCAGACTATTGAGAAGGAGTGAAAGACGATAAAGGAAGCATTCCTTTAGCTCCGTGCTGTATTGAGCAAATGGCAAGCAAGTAAATAGAAGAATCGGCGATCGCAAGACTACACAAAGTGATGAATGGCCAATTTTTGCTTCAAGACATCGAAAGAAGAAAGGAAATTGCAACAACATCAAGTGTACATCTAAAGTAAGATTACGTGAGTAAAAAATTATTTAGACTAGAAAGCATCCTTGGAGAGGTCCATCCATTGTGAGGCTTTAAAAATTTTTTTTCGGCAAATCAAGTCCCTGTATATCACCTAGAATGGATTTTTTCAGTGAAGAGGTAAATTCCTGTCTTTCGGATTTTTCTTAGAATGGATAGTCCCTTTGCTCTATATTGTAGTGATTGAGTTATTATTTAACCAATTTGGAGGTTTAATTTAGCTTTTTGAGGTTGTTCTGTTTACCTACAAGCGTAATTATCCCGGGGAACGCCGGGTCCTCTGCTAGTACTTTCATAAAGAAAATTGTCACAACAAAATAGAAACACTGATATCAAATAACGCTAAATGTAAATGCCAAAAGCTGCAAGAGGTGCAATATAAGAAATATTTATGCTTAATTTTTGATAACAAACTAAATTGCCAAAAACATATAGAAGAATCAAAATCTTAATTACGTAAAACAATATACTTAATGTACTACATTAGACAATATTGTCCCATCAAAATTAGAAAAATGATATATAGTACATTGTTTGAATCCAAAATCAGATATGGAATTACACTCTACAAATTTTCTACGGCATTTAAAAAAATTCAAAAAAACAATAATAAAACCAATAACATTCGATTCACAACTAATTAAATTAAACTACAATCAACAACTTAAACAACTAAAACTTTAAAATAGACGATCTATTTGATTATATTGTGTAACGGGGCGCGTTTTGGCTCGAACCGTTACGGCGATCGGCAACGAAAAGGATCAGGTAACTATACGAATTTACCAATATGAGTTATTCATAACCAGGGAGAAATAAACTATAGGTCTCGCCTAAATAAATGTCACAATTTATCACACCGTCTTGGTTGATCCCTCCTAGGAGTGATGGAAGGAAGAAAGTAATTTATTAAACTGAAGTAATGTGCAAAGGCTTTTCATACAAGGTAATAAACACTTCCCTAGCGCTGACCACTCTAGGGTCAATTCAAAAATTAAAAAAAATTAAGCAAACAATGAAAGAACACTAACAAATTAATAGTCAATCGAAAATTCTTAGTAAGGGTTTAAACTCGAATAAGGGTTCTTCAGTAATAATTGGTTGGCTTATAAAATAAGACAAAAACTAGTTCAGATTGGGGCTAATTCAAAAAACTTAGTTATCAGTAAATAGAGTTCACTGTCGGTCTTGGTCATCTCATCAAAAATACACATTTTAGGGTCAGTCGCAAGAATAGTTACGCATAACAAATTCAAGGTTAAAGTCGGGAAACAATCGACGACGTTGGCCGTCTTCGTACTGGTGAGTGAGAAACTTTATATTTTCAACAGAATTAGTTTTCAATTAATCGTCCGTCTTAGTTAATTCCTTTCTATTTCTCATTACGTCAAAATTGTTGTAAATTAGGTAAGTCTTATCGGTAATTGAATATCTTTTACTTCGTTTTAAATAGGTCTGAACTTTGGTAAGGATGAACTGTAAGGAGGGACTGAGGCGAAGAAGGGTGCGGTTGAAGAACCTTACAGCTCGGTCGGCGAGAGGGCGTCTGTGAGTGGAGTGGGGGTGGGGGGGGGGGCTCAGTCGACTAGAACATTCATACCAGGAGTGGGATAGGACATGTTAGTAAAAGGGACCCACCCACTGCCCGCGGCGGAAGACAACATTGCGCTAAATTTTCTCACAGAAAAGTTCGGCATTAATGAAAAATATCAACATGGACACATTCGGGAATAACATCGATTACACTCTGGTTTTTCAGTGTTAATCCGGAGCTTTCGAAGTACTTCCGAAGCGTGTTTTTTAGCTATCAAGGTTTTCTCTCGAAATTTGCTCTCAGTAAGGATCTTAGGTTATTTCACTATTTCTTGAGTCTCTTATAATAAGTAATTGTTAATATCCTGACGTTCTATATTTTTTTCCTTTCTTTTTTTTAATCTAGGGTTTTCCTCCCCTTCTTGTAAGTTTAGGACAGAATTCAAGTAAGTGAAAAAAATCAGGTAAGTTTTCCCTTTCTCTTTTTCTCTTTCTTTCAAGGTTATTGGGGTCGGAATAAGGTAAGTCTTTCTCCTCTCTTAATTTCTTTCTATTAGAGTGACTTGTACGATCATCGTTGGCGGGAAAAGAAAATAGGAAAATTTATCTTACTTTCTATCTTCTCGTATCTCGAAAGTCTCTGGGTTTCCAAATAAGGCGTCCGGTTTTGTCGTTTTGCCACAAATGCATCATTTTTTCTTTCCTTACAATTCAGCGTTTAGGTTAATTAATCAGTTCATAAAACATTGTCAAAAAAAAAATTCGTAATGAGCAGAACAGTCTACTTGTCTTTATCTCTTATCCAGTCGCAACAGAACCTCGTCGTTCGAATTTTCCTCGGCAACAGGGGTTTATCGTTACGTTCCAAATTCTGGCGGAAAGATGTCGACACTGCTCCGTGTGAAAAATTCCGATTCTCCTCTTCGATTATTAACAGATAATGATCGGCGAGAGACGGGGAATCCTCGACGCCATTGTCGACACAAAGTTAGGATGATCCCGCCCATCGAGGCTTAAATAAAAGTTCATTTTACTCGGAGTGGCGGACTATCCGTCCATTTCCAATGGCCGCCTGTCAATTCCAAAAAAAAAGTTTTTCTCTCTTGATTATATCTCAACATCCCTCCAGGTTAATATTCTGTAACAAAGCTCCCTTCGTGATGCATTGTTAACTAAACAAGGGACTACAACAAAGGAAAAGGACCTCGTAAACAGGGAAAAGGCAAATTATCAGTGGCCAAGAATTAATTTCTTTAGCTTTTAAGCACGTGGAAAAAAAACCGAACATAACGGGTCGAGGAAGTTAATAATAGTTGTTCAGAGGGGGAAGCAAAATAAATAGAATTTAATGGGTGGTACTTTAAAAAAAAGAACCCCAAAACTTGGCTCGTTAAAAGACTTTTATTTTGGTTTAAAAATTGCGATATTTATTTATAAAATACAAAAATTCTGACAAAAGAATGTTCTATACAATATGATTTAATTGAGGAATAGGCATTGCGATCTCAATTACAAAAAAAAATATTTCTCGGAATGAAATAAAGAAATACTTAAATGCACGTTAAATACAGCAAAACACTGTAACGAGAAATATTAATCGCTACATTGAGCGAATTGAGATTAAATATAAAAAAAATTGAGACAGGCCAATTCCTTATAAAGAATAAGGAAAAAAAGAAATTTCAAATTCCCATTTAATGTCTAAAGAAAGACTGCGAAATAATAATTAATTATTAATGGGGAATAATATTGAAACTGTGCAGCATGGCGTCCCTTATGCGCGTTATTGTTGAAATAGCATTAAAAGAAATTTCATTATTACCTTATGGGTAAACCCGCAAAACAATGCTGCTCGGTAAAGAATCATAGCTGCTGCGAGAAAGTGAGAAATTCAATAAGAAACTAAACATCGAACGGCAGGGTAGGAGTAATTTGCAGAGCATTGGAATGAAAATGATAAATGTAAGTTGAACGTCATGCTGCAGGCTAGTAAGGACGTGGAGGACCAGAAGGAGGGACGACTGGTCAATCCAGAAGCTGGAAGTGGTCTGTCTGAAATAAAAAAAAAACAGTAACCACGGAAAGAACATCAACAATAGTGGGACACACATCCTCATGATCACGAAAATTATTCGCGAGGGACAACTAGCTGCAGACAGTGATAATCATGTGGAGATTTTTTAATTAACATTTATTAAAACAATATATACTCAACAATCACTGTCTGCAATCAGTAAAAAAAACTTAAAGAATAGAAAAAATAGAATAATTAATTACAAATAAAATTATATCTATTTTTACATAAAAAATCTGAGTTTTCCCGAACAATAGTTATAATAGTTCTCCCTCGACCCGTTATAATAGTTATAATACAAAATATTTTTTCAAACTAATTGTTAATAAAAAATCATTGCCGTATAACGTTAGAAATCAAGAATATTTTTAAATTCCTAAAATATACAATAACTATGGATTAAGAGAAAGAAAAAACTACATTCCAAATATTTTAAACAAAATTCCAAAACGGATATTAAATCTTACCTCTTACAATCGAATCAAGAAAAGTATATTGATTTGGAAAGGTTACTTATAAATTATATAGACTGAAAAAAAAACCATTTGTTTTGAAGTAGAGAAGTGAACCTTTGCTTATTTTTACTTTTGGAATAATTGGAATAAGTTTTAGTTTATCCTGTGAAAAACGTTTTTACAATTTTTCAAATTTTGTATATTCATTTTAAAATATTATATTTGTAAACTAGACTTTCCAATATAAGCCAACAATGGCTTCTGGAAATGCCAGAGATTCTTTGTAATTTTCAGCAATTATGGTAATAAATGATAATAATAACAATACTAATATTAATAATAAAAATAATAATAATAATAATAATAATAATAATAATAATAATAATAATAACCATCACGACTGACAAAATACAGATAAACCGGGGCATCTTCCAGGGTGACTCACTGAGCCCACTCTGGTTTTGTCTTGCACTAAATGCACTTTCCAACAGACTGAACAGCACAACTTACGGCTACACAATTAAACATAATAAAGGCTACCACTACACGCTTTCACACTTACTCTACATGGACGACTCCACACAAATATAATTGCACCAATTACTTGACATTACACAAAAGACATACACATGCAATTTGGGTTGGACAAATGCAAAACCATTCACATTGAAAATGGAGTAATCAGGGAAGGGGGCTTCACATTAGATGAACCAGATCACATTGCTGCTATGGAAAATGACGAAGTTTACAAATATCTAGGATTTAAGCAAGCCAAGCTTCTGGAGCACAAACACATAGAACACACTCACTAAACATTATCTTAAGCTAGAGACAATACTTAAAACGCATTTAAATTCCAGAAATTTAATCAAGGCCATCAATTTAATACTTATGCCACACCAATACTCTCCTACTCCTTTGGAGTCATACAGTGGACACACACAGATCTTGAGGGACTTGAAAGGAAACAACGTAAACTGCTTACAAAGCACAGAAAGCACCATCCACACGCAGCTATTGAATCATGTAAGGAGGCAGAGGTCTTATTGACATAATAGATCTACACCAGAAACAGACTCAGTCACTCAGAGAATTCTTTTACTCTAAACAACACACATCGCCATTACACAAAGCACTCTGCATGGCTGATACAAAATACACACCTCTGAATCTGAACAGCATGCAGAACACCCATAGCATTCCTACAACATGCACTAAACTTCAATAATGGCTCGGAAAGCAACTTCACGGTAGACATCCTTCTGACCTCAACCAGCCACACGTCGACAAAAACGCGTCGAACTTTTGGTTGAGTGAAGGGAGTCTCTTTGGGGAAACTGAAGGAATCATGATTGCTATACAAGACCAGGTTATTAACACTAAAAGCTACAGAAAACATTATCAAAGATTTGACTGACGGGTCTTGCAGGAAATGCCATATCGCAGAGGAAACCATCCAACACGTCATATCCAGTTGCAAAATACTCACGCAGACAGATTATTTACACAGACATAACCAGGTAGCCAACATCATACATCAATATCTAGCTAAGATACACAAGCTAAGGGACATTCACACTCTATACTATAAATATATCCCCGACATTGTCTTAGAGAACACCACACATAAAATATATTTTGACAGAGCTATAATCACTGACAAAACTATCCCTCATAACAGACCTAACATTACACTAGTAGATAAGCAAAACAAAGTGACTTACATAATTGATATCTCCATCCCCAACACACACAATTTACAAAAGACATACACTGACAAAATCACTAAATATACGGATCTTGCACACGAAATAAAACGCCTTTGGGGAGTTAACAGAGTACACATTGTTCCTATCGTTCTTTCTGCCACTGGGGTTATTCCACACTCGCTACACAAAAGCCTGTCAACACTAAATTTAAACCCACACTTGGGCTTTATTACTAAACACTAAAATTAAACACTAAATACAAAACCTTACAGAAAGCCACAATTCTAAACACCCGTCACATAGTAAGGAAATTCCTACACCCAAACATCAATACTCCCACGAGTGCATAACTTTCTCTCCCTCGCATTTGAGTCCCTTGGGCTTGGCCCTCTTTTGGGTCCGCCTCTGGGATTGGCTTCCGGACTTGATCCGAGTTTGGCTTCTCCAAACAATAATAATAATAATAATAATAATAATAATAATAATAATAATAACTATGTGTTTCAGTGATCAGTTTCAGTGTTTCGCTAAAAGCAGATAAAGGGAAAACAAAAAGATCTCTATTTTCAAAAAATTGACGAATTTTTCGTTGAAAATAACTTTATAATCCAATTCCCACATTTAAATGAAATGAAAAAACCCCTAACAAACTGCAAATCAAACATAATTATAAACACTAATGTGAGTTTATGATTGTTGGTTGTTGTTGTTGTTGTTGTTGTTTATATTGTTGTAGATGGTATTATTGTTGCCGGATTGAATTTAGAAATTTAAATTGTTTTGATGTTCTGATTGAATTTGGTTATTTAATAAATGGGTTTTATCTGTAAGTGTTGCTTCGTGTATGTATAAGTTATCGAAGATTTTTATTTTGTTCAGATTGTTTATGATGATTCTAGGAGACAGTGTTTCTTCTAATTTTACAAAATTTATGTTTTTTATGTAGGATATGTTCTGCAAATGTTGATTTAGTGTGTATGCATTCATTGTGCATAAAAATATATATGAAAGATGACTATTTGTAAAACATATTTGGGGGATGACGGATAAGTGATAGAACGCATTAAGATCATTTTTGGAATTTTTGTCTGTCTGTTTGTTCGAATGCATATCATATAAAAACCACTGAACGGAATTTGATGAAACGTAGAATGGTTATAACTTATAGTCTGGGTCAACATTTAGGGTACTTTTGATCCCGATCAATCATTTTTTCCTTCTATCTTTCTTTCTTTCTATCGCCTATCTCTTCTATCTATTTTCTAACTATCTCTTTTCTTCTATATATATATTGGGTGTATCTAAACCCCACAGCGAGATGAAAACCCTGAAGACGCTACAACAAGCGTTCAGGTAGGGGAGGTCGGATAAAAAATCATTTACTACACCCGTTTCACCCCCCTGAATGGTTGTTTAGGTACACCTGAAGTTATTAGCAGGCGCACCTGTTAATAAACATTAATTAGGACGTTATTTCAAGAATTTGTTGTTGCTTCTCCGCATATTACCTGCCATCCACAGAGTAGAAAAACTAGCTGCTGAAACTTCACTTTTAACTGCGGAATTCTCATAAACGGTTCGTTAACCGAACCATGTTTATATGAACTTTTATTTTCATCTCGCTGTGGGGAATCACCACCAGAAGTTTGTGTAAGGGATTTAGATACACCCTGTAAAATAAAACTGAAGTTTTAGTTTCCGTACATTCACATTCAGATATTGCAAAATTTCGTCAAACAATGAGCCCGAACTATGCTGGATATTATCAGCTAGTTTGTAAATATTTCAAATACTGATTAGCCATTTTTCATTTCATATATAAACGGTTATCTCTCCTTCGTTCGAACTAGGTGAGATTAATTAGGTCTTAAAATGCCTCTGAATTATCCTTTCAACGTATTAATTATCCTCTTGGTTATCTAGTCGGCAAAAAAATTTCATACCTCAATGCATATATTTCAATTTCATCCAAAAATATATTAAACATGCAGGCTAAAGAAATAAAAATAAAAATAACTAGTTATTTGAAGTAATACTTGTTATTTTGAACAATAAAGCGATAACAACGTTTTTGACACATCTGTTTTGACTGATAGAGCTAATCTTTTTACTAAAATGGGAAAACAATGAAACTTTCTTTTTTGCTACATTATCAGAAAAAGTAGCCCTTTCAGCCACCGAAATTTTTTTTAGGTTACTAAATTGCTTGTAGTCAGAACGCGGACTTTTAAGTTAAGCTTCAGCGCAGCTTCTACAGATATAGAAATTTTTTTTTATTACTTGGCAGAATTTTTCCTTGCTTGAAAACTGCTAGATAACATGTGATAATGATAAAAATACAATAGTTTAAAATTGTGTTTTACGACGATACATCAGCCACTCACGTCCATCAGAATGGAGAAGGATGTCTTTAAAAATTATTTTTATAATGTAATAAGCAAATAGAAAACCTAGAAATAATACAAATATGTAAGAAATACTTGCACATGAATTTAAGAGCCATATATCGATACATAAAAAATCATACATATCCATTGTAATGGGCACAGGGACTGAAAGGGTTAAAGCGGAGCATATGAGCTAACTGACATACAATTTCTCTTAGTTATTCCATTGCTCTAATTTGATTCTAATCAAACGTAAGAGAATTGACACCCCACTCTAAACACAGCACATGAGGGTTGGTTGCTAAGTATAAAGTAGGTTTCCGACAAAATAAAATAATGAAAGAGATATAAAATGAATAAAATTTATTTCCCCTAAACATTACCATCTTATTTTTCAACATAGTCACCATTTAACTCCACATTTTTCCAAATGCGACATTCACCTTTTCATACCGTCCAAGAAGAAACTATGCGGCTTGGTTTTGATCCATTTGAGCATATGAACTTCAATATCTCTTTCAATTTTGTAAAACCGAAAGCTTGTCCCGATCTTTGCACATCAATACACACATTTTAGCTTTATTACACATTTAGCACATTGACCCACATTGCGGACATTTTACATATCTCTATAAACATAGCCGGAAACTCCTTTCAAATGTCTGTGAATTTCGATTGGCATGCAATCTTTAAGTATCAAAAACTTTATTGTTGATCACAGCTTCTACATAATTCGGAGATAGCAGTCATTTCTGTTGAGCGTTTTCAATCAAAGACTGCAAATATGAGTGAACTTAAACTAAACTCGTATGCACTATACAATATAATCTATCGAATTCACGCTCAGATATTTTTCTTCCCCAACTACTAACGATGTCATCTGGTAGGCGACCTTTCAGTATCGATGAACCCTCGCATGTACATATACAGTGTATTCCACAAAAAGTAAAATGCCATAATTTTCGAACTACTCATCTGAATTATTTACAAGAACTGCTGAATATGTAGAAAACATGGGAGTTTTATCCTCATGATTCGAAATGCCTTTACACAACCACTAAATACCTCGCACCAAAATGTACTCTTCACGCCAAATATCAGCCACCAAGGTGTGAAGATTGAAATGTTGCTGTCATTTTTCGCTTAATCTCCCGCAACGTTTTGCAGATCGTTTGGGCGTTGAACATACACCGATTTCTTGATGAAGTCCCACACGAAGGAACCGGAGAAGTGAGATCAAATGAATTTGATGGCTATAGAATGGGATTTCCTCGGCAACACATGTTGCGGTTGAAGTTGGCTTTCAGTCAAGAAGGCTTGATCTCGTTTGAAAATGATCACAACGATGTTATGATCTTCCAGTTGCGGAATAAAGAAAAGACTGGAGTATGTCAAGTTAACTTTCCAGCGGCTCCTCGAAGAAGAATGATCCGTACATAACTGATATCTGAACTTGCTCTTTTTCAACTCGTAAGAAGCGGAAGATTATAACAACATTTCAACGCATCACACAAACAGATGTTGTCCGATATTTGACATGAACTGTCCTTTTCGTGCGAGCTGTGCTTCATACTCGTACAACTGTAATCAATTACGAAGCAAAGCTCTCATGCTTTCTGTATATTTAGCATTTCTTGCAAAATAAATTCGAGTGAGTAGTTCTAAAATTATCGTTGTTTGCGTTTGACAATTTTATAATGAAATGTCCTGCATTCATAAGCAAATGTATAAGAATATTAGCTGCCGATATATTAAATGCCAGGATTAATTTTTTTTTTTTTTTTTACAAGAAGTACAATAAATTTTGCAAGTCGATAATAATTCATTAAAAAAATTGGTCTTTGCAATTACGTTGTATTTTGAAATCAAGTACGTGTATTACTGTATTTTTCGAAATACTTGTTTGATGTTTAATTATGTAATGGGCAATTTGAATACAAAGGAAAATAACACAAAATAAAGTGAATATCATTCTTCAAATGAACTATTTTCCAATTCTATGAATGCTACAAATGTACATTTACTAGTGTCTCGAAGAATCCGATGCTTGCGGACAAAATAACAAAATTAAATACATCGTAATATTACTGCTTTTGCTATTTTCGTTTTTTACTCTAATATCTAATTAATCAACAGTAACATACATTGAATGCTTTTTATTTTTAGTCCGTTTAAATTCTTCAAACTTCCCGCATGGGGGCGTAGCAAAGATTTATGTTGGAGACGAGGATACCCTCTAGAGATGGGGGGACAAGTCAAATTCATATATAAGAAAGTTAAGTGACAAGTGTGCACCAGATATCCTCTCTATCTTTGTAAAATAAAGCAATGCCAATATTCCAGATTTTCCTCTTGTACATCTTACCTTTACCTATAATCAAGTATATTTATGTGCATGTACTTGATTTAGTGAGCGGCACTCCAAGTCGGGAAAAGGTATAAAAATAAATAAAAATAAAAAAATAAAAAAAAGAAAGAAAAATAAACTGCCTATATCAAACGTTTTAATTATCATCATCAAACGTTTTAATTATCATCAAGTACAGCCAAAAAATGCGCGGGATTATGCGCCCATGCATCTTCACAGCGGTATCATCAGCATAGAAATATACCGTAAAATCTCTAATAAAGGCCGGATATTCAAATAAATGCCGGTCTCCATTAAAGGCCGGGCGGTGTTTTAAAAAAGCAATTAAACGCCTGGTCTCAAATAAAAGCCGGGTCTGATTAGTTATCGGGTTATCGATTATTTATGAAGTCGAAGAAAGTTTGTCATTCTTCTCCATTCGGGTTAGTATTTTTTTATTTCATTTATTTAACTTTATTTTAAGCACCTTAAAAATGTTACTTCTTATGCTCAGTGATTAACTAATGTGCTGGTGAACATGGAATCCGGGAAAAGAAAATCATAAGATGTAAAATTCAAAGTAAAAGCCATTCAGTATGCCAAGAGAAAAAAGTGGAAAAGGCGCGGCTCGATTGTTTTCCGTATTAGATTTCCTAAATTTTGTGATACACGCCGGTCTTAAATAAACGCCGGTCTCGATTAATCGCCGGGGAAGGGGGGGCAGGACCATTGTGGCAAATAGACGCCCGGGCCTCTATTCAAGATTTTACTGTAATTTGCACTTATACGACTTCGGGAAATCATGCACAAAAGGGTTGAATAATTGCGGCCCGAGCACGGTGCCTTATGGTACACCAGCTCTCACAACACGTGGTGTGGAAACTTCGTCACTGATTTAGGTTTGATATCATATTTTCAGTGGTTGCTCAGTACTTGTAATTTTTATCGCCAATGGTTTAGCCAATAGCGATTTTCTTTAAGCCGAATCTCATGTTTTTAGCCAAAATTTAAAATTAAAAAAAAATTATGTTCCTAATAAACGACATATCCTTTTAATCACATGATAATCTCATTTTCGAGGATGAAAATAAAAATTTCCATATAAATAGAATTAGCCAAGTATGTTCGCCAAATGTGACTGTTTATTCGTCAGATTAGTTGAACTGTCGCCACTGGCGATTTGACGAGCGGACTGCGCGGACATTGTATTTTGGTAAGAAAAGAATGAACCATCATCAAGTCAGAGGGAAAATTCGTCTTTGATCATGTTGAAGATAAAACCTTTCATGCCAAACTTAGTCAAAAGTCTTTCCAACATCAAAAAAGATAATACCGCTGTAAACACTCTGCACCATATCATTTACAACTGCATTTAATGGCTTAACTGGGTGTGATTCGCTGTTGTTTAAGGCTGGTGATTGTTTATTTGTTACCCGCTGGATGGCGCTGATTACCGATGACAAAACGGCTCCGGGCATAAGAATCCATATAAATAACTAAATAGAGAGAATAGACTTACCTTAAAAACTCTGTGGATACTTATGGATACAAACATCAAGTGGACAAGTGGAGTTTTCTTCCTTCATCTCTTATAAGAATCCAGACTAAATGCCCCCAGCTTTATATAAATCTCTTTTTATATAACTGGTTTCCCCTAAATTGTTTATTTCCTTTCCGTTTCGCGTTAGACAGGTTCGGTTTATATAGAGGTAGGTTTATATGACCAAATTCACGGGACCAGAAAAATTTTTCGTTAAGGACAGGTTTTCGCTATATCAATGTTTCATTATACACAGGTTTTATTGTATATTAATTTTTAAATCGATTGTAAATTTTGCGACTCTAAATATTTTTGGCGATGATTCAAAATGATGAACAAACAATCAATAGACAAAATCACAACACACGGACAAAAAACTATGTTCTAGTGATTACTAATTGTTATGAAACAATGAAGTAACATTACCTTCAAAATTCCTTGAAATGTTCCGAAGAAAATAAGAGCAAAACTTGCGGCTTTAAAAAATAAACAAAAATATATGCAAATTTCCAATCAAATGAAAAAGGGACTTATTATCAACGTCTGCAGACTATCCAGCACGCAATTTTTTGAATACTCGACAGAGCGAAAAGAATTTTGTTATGGATTTACTGAATTCACTGAAGTGTTAACAGATAAAGTTGTTGTTTTTGGCGTTGGTGCAAGTAACGATGGACTTTTTTTTGCATTTTTTTTAATTCACTAAGATAACGTTGAAAGCAAACAAAGACTTAATGCTCAGAACGGAAATAGAATATGTAAAAAAAAATAATAATAATAAAAATAAAAAAGGGAGTAAGCAGAAATAGGAAAATAAAGAATTTTTTAGAAATATTTCACATTTTCACTCTTATTCGTAAGGTCTCGCGAGTAACGTTAAGAATTAATATATTTATTTGTTTATTTATTTATTTATTTATTTTGATGTGCAGCTTGACTGTTTCGAAATTTAATAAATATCTATAAAAAGATTTAAAAAACCAATGCCAAATACGAACTAATTTACAACTGAATGGTTATTATCCAATCGTAGAGAATTTATGATGACATCGTTAGCCGAATTTTAAGAATGTTGGCAATTCTCGGACGTGAATTCGTTTTGAGGAGTTTATTAACAAGTTTAAGTTTTCCAAAAACAAGTTTTCCATTTGTTTACTTTTATTTAGTATAAGCTCTTTAATACACTGGCGGAAAAAAAATCCCAACACCACGAAGGACTTATGCTAGATGAATGAAATTTGGACAGTATATTCAGCTATGGTATTTATTCAATTGATTCAAGTTTCAAGGTTACAATTTATAGGGGGCGCCACCAGCTCCACCCTGTACATGGTGAAAAGCACGGACTTTAGTCGTAGAGATACCGAATAATCATTTTGTGGTATGGCATTCCATGCCTGTTGTACCTGGATGGTCAGATCAGCGACAGTTGTTGCTGGTTGTGGAAGAGCCCTGACACGGCGTCCGACCATGTCCCAGACGTTCTCGATGGGCGACAGATCTGGTGATCGTGCTGGCCATGGTAGGATGTGGACACCCTGAAAGGCACATTGGATTGCAGCGGCACTGTGGGGTCGAGCGTTATCCTGTTGGAACAGCCCCCCTGGCATACCAACCATGAATGGCAGCACAATGGTTCAACAACCATCCGAATGTAAACATTTGCAGTCATGGTGACTGAGATAACCACCAGGGGGTCCCGCTGTCGTAGGAAATCCCTCCCCATACCATAACGCCAGGGGTGGAGCCAGTATGCCGACGACGGTTACAGATCGGTAACAGGACTTCCCCACTCCTCCTCCTGACCCTTGTGCAACCATCACTCTGACCCAGACAGAAACGACTTTCATCTGTGAAGACCACAGACCTCCATTCTGCCTCCAAGTCGCTCTGGCTTGACACTACTGAAGACGTGCCGCCCGGTGTTGAGGGGTAAGAGGCAAACATGCCACAGGGCGCCTGAAGTGGAGGTTCATGGCCAGGAGTCGATTCCGAATTGTGCGTGGAGTGACGTTGGGTGCCACAGCAGCCCGAATGTCCGCTGCAGATGCTGTCCGATTTGCCACATCCATCCTACAGATGCGCTGGTCAACCCTGTCTCCAGTGGCCGGGGATCGTCCAGATCCTGGTCTCCTAGTAATCCTGCCTTCCCTGGACCATTGCTGCCAATAGTTGTACACAGTGGCAACGTCCTGCCCCATGCGTTCTGCAATAGCACGGAAAGAAAATCCACCCTCTCGAAGGCCCACTACACGTCCTCGTTCGAATTGGGTTAGCTGCCCATATTCACGTCGCAGTCGCCTTCGAGGCATGTTTTACTGTACTCTACAGTATCACACACGTCCACGAGTGTCTGAAGTGACACAGACGCGCGTCTGATCTCCTTTATATCTGTCATTGGAATGTCTCATTTGCATGTACAGGGTGGCGCCCCCTATAAGTTGTAACCTTGAAACTTGAATCAATTGAATAAATACCATAGCTGAATATAGTGTCCAAATTTCATTCATCTAACATAAGTCCTTCGTTGTGTTGGGATTTTTTTTTCCTCCCGTGTATATCAGAATAAAGGCCTTTTTCATTTGTTATTAAAACTTACTGTTATTATAATGATAAAACTATATGATAAAACCAATGCGTACAATCTCCAATTTTTATGAAAAATCAATTGAAATATGTTCCTTGTGTAAAATTTCAAGCCTAATGCAACTGTTAAAGTAGTTTACTTTTAAAACGTACAAATTCCCAATAAATTTTACATAAAAATTTAGGTATAGTTTCAAAATATACAATCTCCAATGACCAGTGAGCATCAAAGTGTACAATCTCCAAACAACCAATGGGTACTGCGTAATTTGTTCGTGAGCTCTCGAACAATATTCACTACCGAACTATTTTTATGGTAATCACGTTTTTAATTGTGTCTTGTTTCGTTTAAGAGTAGTTGGGTTTTAAAAATATAATTTAACGAAAGTGAAAATGGAAGTTGATGTAATTCCTGTGGCTGACAAAAAAAAAAAAAAAGGTACGCAAAAAAAGTAAGCAGATCCAAAAGAGTGGAAACGACAGAAAAAAATTTAGGGTAAACAATTCTGTAATTTTCCTCTATTAAGTGGAAAAAAAAAAACCTAAGTAGGTTTTTGCTGTTAACAGGCATAGTTCCAATTGTCCAAAATGCAGGCATAACAAGAATACTTGTACATTTCAGTGTGCATCACTAAAAATGAAAGATATCAGAGTATTTCAAGAAAAGTTTATGAAAAGAAAAAAAAATTTTTTCAAGACAATTTTCCACTGAAATCTTGCAATATTAATTCAATTAAAGTGCGGGATGAAGCTGCATACAAAAGTGACTTGGGAGCTGATCAATCAATCTGCAAAGAGGCAAGAAGATACAAAACACTGAACCCAGAATTATCGCAAAGAAGAACGTGATAAAAAAAAAACAAACTCTTACCGTAGAAGCCTTGCTTAAAGCTCGTTATGGTGATAAATGGAGAGAAGATAAATATTTGACATTTTACAAGTTCATTTTGGATGAAGGAAATAAACAAGATACAGAATTTGAAGAAGGGGAAGAAAAACTTGTGAATATTTTGATGAAGGACTTAGCACTATAACATAATCAAAATGTATGTTTTCTTTCGAACACATTTCAGTGCAAGTAAAAATCAAACTTAAGTTTCCCATTGTTCTTCGCTTTTCTTGTTAGGGTTTTAGCATCATCTAAAACCCTATTAACGACGTTACAGATATATGTAACATGTATGTCACACGCCATAACTTTTGAAAGGATTGACCTAGGGGCTTGAAATTTTCTACACATGTAGGCCCTGTACAGAGGACGGAGCGAAAAATATAGCGAATCCTCTAGGATGGACCAAACCATGTGTTTTTGTGGCTTCTCGAACTGACTTTCTTTCATGTCTATGAGCAATATGTGACGTCAGAGTTTGACTGTTTGACGTCAGAATTTAGAGAACTCTATTTGAAGTATAGCGAATCCTCCCGCTACTGCTCGTAACATTTTGATGCTATAACTTTTGAAAGGATTGACCTAGAAGCTTGAAATTTTCTACGCACGTGCGAAAAATATAGCGAATCCACTTGTATGAATTTCATGGTTCCTTTTTTATCTTTTGAACAAAGAGGGCAAAAATCCTGAAATTTCGTAAATTTGTAGTGCGGTTCTAAAAAAAAACAATATACAAGGAAAGTGATATAAGCCTCTAAGGCCCTGCCGGTGGTCCCAAGGCCCCAAATACAATTGAAGCTATAACGTATGAACGGAACGACCTAGGAATCTGAAATTTTTTTTTATTTATAGTGTGGTACTAAAAAATATAGCCAATATACAAGAAATGTGATTTAGGCCTATGGGGCCCGCCAGAAGACCCCGAGGCCTCAAAAACAAATCAAGTTATAACTTTTGAACGGAAAGGTCTAGAAACCTGAAATTTTGTATATTTTTAGTTTGGTACTAAAAAATATAACCAATATAGAAGGAAGCTGATATAAGCCTCTAGAATCCCGCCAGTGGCCTCGAGGCACCAAATACAATTGAAGCTATAACATTTGAACGGAAAGGCTAGGAACCTGAAATTTTGTATATTCATAGTGTGGTATTAAAAATATATTGCAAATATACAAAAAAAGAAATATAGGCCCCAGCAGAGCCCAATAGGCCCCAAACACAAGCAAAGCTGCAACTTTTAAATGAAAAGTCTAGAAATCTGAAATTTTGTTTACTTATAGAAAATTCCTTAAAAATTTAGCTAATGTACACCAAAAACTGGTATAAGACTCTTGGGTCTCGACAGGGGCCCTGAGCCCCCAGTCACAAATCAAGTTATAACTTTTGAACCGGAAGTCCAGAAATCTGCTTATTTATGATGTGTTGCTTAAAATTTTAGCTCTTATACACAAACACTGGGGCTCTGGCAGGGGCCCTAAACAAAACAGAGCTATAATGTTTGAACGAAAAGGCTTAAAAATCTGAAAATTTGTATACTTATAGTAGTTTACTAAAAAATTTAGCTAATATACACGAAAAACTGGTCTAAGGGTCTTACGTCTCCACAAGGGCCCTGAAGCCCAAATCACAAATAAGCTCTAACATTTGAATAATAAAAAGGCCTAAGAACTTGAAGTTTTATATTTTTACAGTGCGTTACTTAAAAATTAAAGACAATATACAAGGAGACTGGTATAGGCCTCGGGGCCCCTGGCGGCCTCAAATACAATTGAAGCTATAAAATTTGAACGGAAAGGCCTACGGTCCTGAAATTTTGATCATAGTGTGGTGTTTAAAAATTTAGCTAATCTATACTAAAAATTATATAAGTCTCTTGTCAGGGGCCTTGCGGCCTCAATCTCAAATTGAGCTGTAAATTTAAAACCAGAAGTCCAGAAACCTGAAATGTTTTATATTTATTATGTGTTGCTTAAAATTTTAGCTATTACATACTAAAATTAATATAGTCCTCTGAGGCGTCGGCAGGGGCCGCATGACTCCAAATATAACTTTTGTACGAAAAGGCTTAAGAACCTGAAATTTTGTATTTGTGTCCCTCCAGTTATTATAGTCACGAGCCGCTACTGCTCATAACATTTTCATGCCAAAACCCTTTTATCGTTGGATAACGATAACTTAACTAATTTTTGATATTTACTTTCAAAACGTTCAATATTCAATGTTTAGTTTCAAAATGTAAAATCTCCAAACATTTTTGTCTAAAGAAAGCTAATTTCTGTCTTTTTTTCCAACTTTTCCTGTCGTTAAGTGTAATCTATATATATAAAGAAGGATGTTTGTGGGTCTGTCTGTGGGTGGGTCTGTGGATCTGTGTGTACGTTTTTTATACAAATCTACAGTTTTATTCCGATCTTGATAAAATTTCGCATACATGACCTTTAAAGCATGAGGAAGGCCACTGTCTACCTCAGATTTCGGAAAAATAATAAATATCGATAAAAAATCGATATTCATGGTCATGGCAAGGCATATTAATGAGAAATATCTCATGACCAACAATGCAAGGCAAAGTTGGTACAACAATAGGTATCAACAATGGTATAGCACGCAATTCACAAACACACTGCATGAACCAACAATATATATCTCATGACTAACAATGAAAGGAAAAGTTTGTGCAAGTGTAATTATCCCGGGCAACGCCGGGTACCTCTTCTAGTACTAACTAAATGATTTATTCAGACTCAGTAATGCTTTCAGAGATAAGACTACGTTTGCTTTTAAATCGTTTTTATCCATTTTCTTGTGTCATCTAAGGATTATACGTTTTGATACCAGACCCCTCATATATTCGTTTCTTTGCCGTCTTACAGAATTGAAAGAACCGACAATGTTCCAATTTATTTTATATTCAACATTACTATCACATCCGACTGGCTAATTCAATGTAATTTTTCCTCGTTATCTCAAAATATTTTCTCGGAAAACCTAGCTATGTCGAATATTGGCTTCGTGTGCCAGGAAAGTGCAATACATGTAAAAACATTAGGAGTTCAGATTGGTTTCATTACAAGAAATTTTTCGTACGAAAACGAGAAAATGCGACCTCACTTCCGTTAAATTTAGACGATTCTCGTGAGTTACGAAAATTCACGAAACAATTTTTCAATCTTTCGGTTGCGTACAAGATGTTTGAGCATTTGTGCGTTTGTGATCACTTGTAAGTACGTAACTTTTTGTATGCCAATTTTTTTGTATGAAACCCAGAATTTTTTTTCTGAAATCGACTTAAAAACTTTCAGAAAAGATATGTTGAAATTTTGAAAAAGAAAATTTCTGTCTGTACGTATGAACTAGATAGTACTTGGACCAATTTTGCGTAGCTAATTCCTCTGACACGGCAAAAAGCGTAACAAAATGAAATTAATACATACTTAGAGGGGTCGCCTCCCATTTGGACGCCATTTCAGCGCCATTTGGTCGCCTCCCATTTGGACGTTTGACCTGACCCATTTGATCGCCTCCCATTTCGTCGCCGATCGTCGATAATAACAACGTCGATAATAACTTCTCCCAAACATCGATACTTCTAAATAGGCCTACTTCCAAACTGCCTCGAACCAAAGCCTGTAGTGAAGATATTAAACTGAATAAAGATTACTTGTCTTTTTATTAAGAAAATTGATATACTGTTGTGTTTTTTTGTCGATGTGCAAGTGAGAAAGCTTTCCAAATCAATGTAGGGCTATAAACTTCCAAACTGCCTCGATGAAGTTGAGGCAGTTGCTTTTGTCGAAGTTGCTTTCTGTTGCTTGATTATGGGGCAAATGTTCCAAAATTAAATTGAATTTTGGTGTAAAAATGCATGTAACTGAACTTTTAATTTCCCCCATTAAAATCATTTGGGTTACAAACAGGCACGATATGCTGATTCATTCCATAAAAACATGTAAAAAAAGAACTCTTCAGCCAATGGACATTGCCACCCAATATACCACTTTGTGTTGATTGGTTAGTTTTGATTGACAATAGCACTGCAAGCACTATATAAACTCTGGCAATGACCTCTCTATAAGGTCATTGTTCGGACTATCTTGACCTATGGTATGCCCGTCTGGGCCACAATATGTAAGACTAGGTGGAAAGAACTGCAAACGTTCCAAAACGTTACCCTTAGGACTATTGCGCAAAAAGATCGGAGAATTGTTCGCAATTCCTCCATTTATAATGACTTCAACATGACTCATATTGGCAAATACGTTCAAGGGCTCATGGAATCCATGCTGCCCAATATAGAAAATCATAGCAACGAGCTAGTCTCGGGCATTTTAAAGCATCCTATGCATAGAAAGAGATATCGTGATCCAAGGCATATACTTGATATTAATTTTGAAGACATTGATAATGTCTTATTTCCAGATTACTGGACTTCATAGGTCGTGTTTTATTTAATACTAGTGGTCTGCTTCTAGTCTAGACAATCGTCAATCAAATTTTCCTCCACCAAGAGGAGGCAATTTTTCTTTTATACTTTGGATGACCTTTGTGGGTACATCAGGCTTCTTTTCTAATTCAGTGTATTTCCCTTGGAATATGATTATGAAGGGTGAGATTATGGAAGCTATGCTTCAAGTTCCACACGAATACCGATACACTACACTGTTCGATTGTCGAGTGTAAATCAGTGTTTATATAGTGCAAAATAATTGTTCGTGTCATCTTGCTATATGGCATGCCCATCTGGGCTACGATTTGCAAGACAAGATGGAAGGAACTCCAAACTTTCCAGAACATTACCCTAAGGAATATTGCACAATTAGATAGGAGAATTGCTCGCAATTACTCCATTCATAATGACTTCGATATGACCCATGTCGGGAAATATGTTCAAGAGCTCATGAAAACCGTGCTGCCTATTATGGCAAATCATGAGAATGATCTAGTCTCTGGCATTCTAAAACATTCTCTACATAGAAAAAGGCATCGTAATCCAAGACATATCCATGATGTCAATTATGATGACATTGATAATGTCATCTTCCCAGATTACTGGGTTTCATAAATTCTTTCGTTTTTTCTGTGGCTTACTATGTAATATACTCCTACTTCAGACAATCGTCAATCAAATTTTCCGCCACCAAGAGGAGGCAATTTTCTTTCATACTTTGGATGACCTTTGTGGGTACATCAGGCTTCTTTTCTAGTTCAGTGTATTTCCCTTGGAATATGATTATGAAGGGTGAGATTATGGAAGCTATGCTTCAAGTTCCACACGAATACCGATACACTACACTGTTCGATTGTCGATTGTCGAGTGTAAATCAGTACAACCTATTCATCCAGTTCATCAATACTTTTAGATTCGATCTCCAGCATATTTATTTAGTGATTCTTCAACCTGCATTTAGTGATTCAGGACTTAGAGATTCTTCACTCAGCAAAACTAAGGTACTTTTTCTTTTTTTTCTAAGACGTTTTTTTATTTTACTAGTTTAGTAAGTTTATATCCAGTTAGCAGATACCATGGCTTTTAAAATCTTAAAATCAACTAAAGGTAAAGACATGATTTCATACAACAAACACCTGTACAGTTTTGAAAAAGAGAATGCACAGGGTGTTAGGAGATTTAAATGTTCAAGCTATAGGAAAACGAGATGCAAGGCAAGATGTAAATTAGAAAATGGGCTCGTTCAGGTTTATGGAGAACCCCACAACCACGAGGAGGAGACTGAAGCAATTATTCATGTGGAGTTCAAAAACAACTTAAAACGGGCCATTCTGGACAATCCATTACAATCAGCAAAACGAACATACAGACAGGTAAGAGAAATAAGACGAAACAAACATACACCAAAATGCTGAATTTGATCCAACAGAAAGCACATGATCTTCACCTACAGTTAAATCCTGGAAAATTCATGGTCGATTTTGAAGCAGCTGCAATTGAGGCCATTAAAGATGTCTTTCCAGGAAGCCAAATTAAGGGCTGCTTATTTCATTATGGTCAGAGCGTTTGGCGAAGAGTACAAAGTTTGGGTTTGCTTGAGCATTACAATGAGTCAGTATTAGTGAAAACAACCGTAAAGAGACTTTTGTCATTGCCCTTTGTGCCTATTCATAAAATTGGTGATGCTTGGGTAGAAATCGAAAATGATGCACCCCACGAAATTCATGGAGTTCAGTCACTGCTTGACTATGCCATTGATACCTGGGTAGACAATACTGCCATCTTTCCTCCAGAATTATGGAATCACCATGCCAACTATGATATAAGGACGAACAACCACTTGGAAGGCTGGCACCATGCTCTCAACAGCAATGTCAGCTCTGCTCATCCGAATCTTTATAAACTAATACAGGTTATTAAAAATATGCAAGAAACGGAAGAAAATGAGCTTTTTCTTTTGGGTGCTGGAGGTAATCCTCCGAGACCTGCAGCAAAATATATGCGACTGAACCTTAAAATCCAAACTTTGACAAACACCTTCTTGCAAAGCCGACAGAATTCTGAAGACTTGAAAATGTTCATGGATGCTGTTGGTTATGCCATGAAACTGGCCAAAGCCTAATTTATGAAATGTAACATGATAAAATAGGATTGTAACATGATGTAAATGAAATAAATACACCTTTTTTAAAAGTCAATATTGTAACTTGATAAAATAATTTGACAGTTGTAGGATTATGGAAACATATCCAGTTTCTTTCCTTTGTACTGTATTCAATTGTATGGTGCAATTAGTTTTTTTTAATATAAATCATTAATTTTAACTTGGGTCTCTTATACATTTAAATTATATTTAAATTTAAAATTAATTTATTAATTTTTGGTCTTTGAAATTGGGACATTTGTCCATGGAGGTTTTGTCAGGGTCAATTGCGACCGGGCTTTGTCAAAAAGACTTTTTTCAAAAGCAGGTTGCACCATTGGAAAAAAAAGGACCATGTTAAGTCCAAAGCATTTGGAGAAATTGTTGGTTTTACAATCGATGCCTTTGAATGTCTTGCATAAATTTTGTTAAACCCAACTTTTACATTTGTCAAATTATCAGTAATGAAATGTCTGTTGTAGTCTAAGCTTTATCTATGTGATTTTATGCTATTTTATTGAGATAAAGAAATTAAAAGAACCATCGATGATATACAGGCGATCAAATGGGAGGCGACGAAATGGGAGGCGACCAAATGGGGCTTAACCTAATGATCCCCCCCCCTAACAGATTTTTTTAATAAAAAATTTAATCCATACTTAGAGGGATTGAAGAAACTCGTCCCTGCCCGAGGGGACATTAGGGGGCGAAGTGGGGGTTGGGATATGGGACGAGGGGAATTATGGGAAAACCCCTTTCTTTGATTGTATTCCTTATTTTTTGAATGTAAAACACTTCTTCTTGAACCATGAACGAATAAACAAGTCCTTGTACTGTTAACGAAGATAGTCATTTTTCTTTTCTTATGAAACCCACGCACCGTATGGTAGTGTGGCAACATGGTGCGGAAACCCGGGAACTGTGAAGTGTGAACAAAATGGACTGTGAACTGGGAACAAAGTGACCGAGAGAACTGTGATTTTCGAATTTTTGTGAACCCTTCACGCCGAATTAGCGAACCGTACACGTGCGACCGCCATGCCGAACGACAACGAGAACGACTATGACGGAGGGGACCCGGAACTCGAACGACTCCGAAAGAAGAGAATGGCCGTCAGGAAGGCAATTACTTGCCTACACAACAAAATCCGAGAAAAGCCGACCGATGCCATGGAGTTGGAATGGGACGCACAGATACGGCAGAAAGAGACGCTACTTTGGGAACTAGACGACAGCGTGGAGCCCAGAATACCAGACGACCACCTGGAGCAGGAATACACCACGGTGATGGAATATCAAGAAAAAATCACGGCGATAAAGGTCAGGTTGAACACTTTAAGATTACGATTCGATAGAGAAAGGGAAAGGGATAAGGTTAATGCGAATGGAAAAATGCATGTGGTAGAGAAGGTAGCGCCCACGTGGCGGACGCCATATTGAATCTCAGTGAACCAAGGCAAGAACAAAGAAGTGAGAGGGAAAGTGAAGATACTAGACAAATTACTAATGTAGATTTAAGCGGAGGGGGCCAACTTTGTATAAATCTTCCGAAAATAAAAATTAGAGAATTTGATGGTGACTCTAGAAATTGGTTAGAATTTTGGGCTCAATATAGAGTAAGTATCCATGATAATCGAAACCTAACGGGATTGAATAAATTTATTTATCTCAAAAGTCTATTAAGAGGTGAAGCCGCCAAATCAATCGAAAGTCTAGAGATAACGGGAGAAAATTACTTAATAGCCATTGAATTCATAATCAAGAGATTCGGAAAAAATGATACTTTGATCCAGGCCAATATTGGGGAACTTTTAAATGTAAAGGGAGTCCGAAATCCTAAAGACGTGAAGGGAATGAGAAATTTATTCAATAAATTTGAGAAACATGTTCGAAACTTAAAAGCACTGGGAGTTAACGTAGCGAATCAAGAACCTATACTTTGCCACGTGCTAGCAAAAGCCATCCCCCAGGAGATAATCTTCCACTATAGTAGGAAGCAGGGGGAGAATGAGGCAATCGGATGGAATGTGGAAGAGCTGTTAGAAGTCCTACTTACTTACTTACTTTTCAAACCCGCTTATCCGTTAGGGTCGCGGGGGCAGCAGCCCTATGGAGGATCTCCAGCGATCGCGATCTTCCGCCATCAGGCGCATGTCCTCCCTGGTAATATCAAAGCGACTCGAACCCAGATTCTCCATGTAGTCTAGCCACCTGGTTCTAGGCCGACCCCTTGGTCTCTTACCCACTGGCTTGAAAAATAACAACTGCCAAGGAAGACTAGTTTTCGGCATCCGTATCACGTGGCCACACCAGCGCAACTGAGATCTCTCAATGCGGAGAAGTAGCGGCTCAACACCTAAAGATTCCCTTATTGTGCTGCTGTACACTATCTAGTAGGGTAACACCTGCCACACCTCTCAAAAATCTCATTTCGGCCGCTTGTACCCGCGATCGCACTCTTTCGGTCATTACCCAAGCCTCATGACCATAGGGGAGAATGGGGACAAAGATAGATTTGAAGACGGAGAGCTTGGCTTTGTTACCCAGCTCGTGTTTCGTTACCACGGATCGCCACAATTCACTTCTGACACAGCTTGCTGCACCGATCCGAGCATCCAATTCTTTCTCCTGCCATCCATCACTCGTGAATGCAATCCCGAGATACTTGAATTTCTCCACCTGTCTCAATGAGGCTCCCCTAACATGGAGAGCGCACTGAGCAGGCTGTCTTGAAAGGACCAGAACCTCGGTTTTAGCCACACTGATCTTCATCCCAGCTTCTTCACATTTGGCTGCAAACCGGTCTAGTGCATGCTGCAGGTTCGTGCGAGAAGACCCAAGGAGGACAAGGTCGTCAGCAAAGAGCAACCTCTCTACCAGGCAGTCGCCCACACAAATACGCTCATCGCCTCGTTTGCCCCTGTCTATCCAGTCCATAAAGATAATGAACAACAGGGGCGACAGTACGCACCCTTGGCGGAGTCCAACACCCACGGTGAACGGTCTTGACTTAATGCCATTTATCCGGAGACACATCTCAGAGCTTTCGTACAGAGACATGATAGCAACCAGTAATTGCCCATCCACTCCATACTCTTGCAACACTTGCCAGAGCTTCTCCCGAGGAACCCTGTCATATGCTTTTTCGAGGTCCACAAAGCAAGCGTAGACCTCTTTTGCATACTCCCAGGATTTCTCAAAGATTTGCCTTAGAGCAAAGATGTGATCCGTCGTGCTTCGGCCAGGTCGGAAACCACACTGCTCCCCCGACAGTTTGGAGTCGACTATTTTCCGACTTCTCTTCTCCAGACACTTAGCGTACGCTTTCCCAGGAATGCTGAGCAAAGAGATGTCTCGATAGTTGTTGCAATCTCTCTGATCTCCCTTTTTGAAGATAGGGATCACAATTCCTGTCTGCCATTGCTTAGGGGCCTGTCCAGCTATCCAAGCAACCTGACACACTCGAGTCAGCCACAGGATACCATCCTGATTTAAGGCTTTTAACATGTCGGACCGGATTTCATCATCACCTGCAGCTTTGCCAGTCTTTAGGGACTTAATTGCCCATCTGACTTCTGTTTCAGTGATACTACCGTGACTATTCTCCGCTCCAAGGTGCACCTCGTATGCCTCAGTTGTTGTTGTCACCGGATTAAGAAGAGATGCAAAGTATTCCTTCCACCTATGCAATACGCTCTCTCCGTTTTCAGAAGCATCCCATCTGAACTCTTAATAGTTTGTGATGAAAGAGACTTCTTTCCACGGAGGCGGCGCACGGTCTGCCAGGACACCTTGTTTGCCGAACCATAGTCTGCCTCCAATTTCTCCCCGAACTTCTCCCAGGCCTTGGCTTTAGCTGTTTAGAATTCCTAGAAAAAGAAATTATCAGTAGAGAAAGAGCAGAGAGAATGTTCGGATTAGAATCTAATTCAGATAAAGATAGAGAAACTAGCAATCCTCTACTCATTAAAAGACCGATTCCATCTGCTATGGCACTAGCGACTACCGAAACCAATTCTTGCATCTTTTGTGGGGACGCCTCTCATAATTCTAAAGAATGTATCTTAGATGAAAGTGAAAAATTGAACCGTTTTAAGAGGGCGGGTCGCTGTTTTAATTGCACGAAAAGGGGACATTTATCGAAAGACTGCGCCAAATCAAGAAAATGATGTAATAATTGTATGGGATTTCATCACTTTTTATTTAAATGCAGGGAAATGACGGGGAGGGAGGAGCAAACTAGAGATAATCCCCAAACAGCAGAAGTGAATAACTTAAATTCTGAATGCAAGGTTTCCTTGCAGGTAGTGCCAGCGATTGCAAAAGCAAAAGGGAGAAAAAGAGAAATAAACGTGCTTCTAGACAATGGTAGTCAGCGCACTTTTATATCAGAAGAGCTAGCTAAACAATTAAAATTAAAAGAAATAGGAGAGGAAAAACTGTGTATTAGACTATTCGGGAAAAGAGAGAACACAGTTGAGACCTATAAAAGAGTTAAATTACAACTCCAAAATCAAAAGAATCCGGGGATAAAACTAGAAGTCGAGGCAATAGTCACCCCTTATTTGACAAATACGCAAACACCAGTACTCCCTGATAGAGTTAAAGATAGATTAGAACGTCTAGATATAAAATTACCACAGACCAAAAGGAAATATGGAAAAGGGGGATTAGACATTCTCGTAGGAAGCGATATCTATTGGGACATTGTGACTAATGACATATACGAAATAGAAAAAAACTTAATGGCTGTCAACACGAAACTGGGGTGGTGTCTGTCAGGCCCGATCTTCACAGGGGAGGTGATCGGAACGCGAGCCCTTAACATTTATGTAACCAAGGTATCAATAGAAAGCCTCGACGAATCCATAAAGAAATTCTGGGAAACGGAGCAGCTAGGGCTAGCTGACAGGAAACAAGGGGTAAAACCGTCAATGAATGAATTTTCAGAAAATGTGAAAAAGAATAATGGAAGATACGAGGTCAGATTCCCTTGGAAAGAAAATAAAGAAGAATTAGGGGAAGGGAGGCACATAGCTCTCCATAGATTAATGGGACAAGTGAAAAGACTAGAGAAAGACCCAGGCCTATATAGAAAGTGCAATGAACTTTTGGATGAGCAAATAAGGGAGGGAATCGTAGAGAGAATAAATGAGAAAACAACATCAAAATCAGGTAGCACGTTTTACATGCCACACCAACTTGTGATAGATGAGTCCAGAGCAACGAGTAAAATTAGAATTGTTTTACGATGCCTCTGCACATGAAAAGGGTAAATTATCTTTAAATGATGTAATAGACCCTGGGCCTAACCTGATACCAGGTCTATTAAAAACATTAATGGAATTCAGAAAAGAGGAAATAGGGGTTGTAGTGGATATAAAAAAAGCTTTCCATCAGATTTCCTTACCCCAGAGGATAGAGATGCTACGCGATTTCTATGGAAGCGGAGTTTAAATGATAAAATAGAGACATACAGAATGACCAGAGTACCCTTTGGGATTACTGCTAGTCCATTCCTATTGTTAGCAACAATAAAAAATCATTTAAACAAATACGAAAAGGAATACCCAGATATTTGTGAAAAATTAAAGGGGATATACATGGATGATATAGTGATAAGTGTGCGAACAGACAACGAAGCACAAAACTTTCATAATAAAGCAATAAAAATAATGAGAGAGGAAGCAATGCCGTTAGAGAAATGGGCTTCTAATTCGCAGCTAATCCCTACTTATAAAGAGACAATAAGAAAAGTCTTGGGAATTAATTGGGACACAAATAAAGACATATTAAGTTTTTTACCAGTACCTAACGAATTAGGACAGTTAACGACAAGAAACTTGCTTGGGATAGTGGCAAAAATTTTTGACCCTATGGGAATGATAGCACCTTTTGTCCTCACAGCTAAGATATTAATACAAGAACTATGGAAAGAAAAATTTAAATGGGATGAGGTCATACAGGTTAAAATAGAATTAAAATGGAAAAATTGGCTAGCGCAGCTGCCCTTACTGCAGACAATAAAAGTGAAGCGACAGTGGGGGTATAATACAGAATGCTCAAATAAGGAAGTACACATATTTGGGGATGCAAGCCAAAAGGCATATGGTGCAGTAGCGTTCATTAAAACAGTGCAAGGGGAAACACCACACGTACAATTAATGATATCCAAAACTAGAGAGGCCCCCCTGAAGGAGTTGACACTCCCACAATTAGAACTAATGGGAGCAGTGTTGGCTGCTGCGCTGGCTAAACTGATTGAAAAGATATACAAATGTAAGATATACTTGTGGACTGATAGCAGTATAACCTACCATTGGATCAAAAGTGATCACCAAAAATGGAAACCATTTGTCAACAATAAAGTAAAATTAATAAGAGACTCCACAAAACGTACACAATGGAGATTGTGCAAAGGAACAGACAATCCAGCAGATCGCGTGAGTAGGGGTCAAGAGTTAAATTCTCTCGTCAACGATGCTTCATGGTGGGAGGGTCCTCAATGGTTAAAGAGATGGGAAGATTCAGAGCCGGATGAGGCAGAAAACATAAATACTACTGCTTGGAAGGAGGATTCCCCGCAGAAGATGATGATAGTACAAACAGTAGAAGCAGATGATTCGAAAGAACTCATAGAAATACAAAGATTTAGTAACCTTAACAAATTTCTTAGGGTTACTGGCTGGATACAAAGATTTGTAAACAATTGCAGAGGCGGGAACAAACAGGAAGGCCCTTTAGACCGCAGGGACTGCAAAGAGCAGAGGAGTATTGGGTGCAAAAGATCCAAAGCAGCTATTTCGGGAGGGAGAAAGAAGCTCTGCAAAACGGGAAAGCATGCCCAAAAGATTCGAAATTAAGAGACCTGAAGCCTTGAGTAGATGAAAAGGGGGTAATAAGATTGGGAGGGAGACTCCAATATAGTGATTTAAATGAAGAAGAAAAACATCCAATCATTATACCGGAAAAGCATGATTTCACGAAACTACTAGTAAGAGAATATCATAAGAGGGTTATGCATAATGGCTCGAATCATACATTAGCAGCAGTGAGGGAAAACTATTGGTGTCCCAAAATGAGAAAGACTGTTAAAAATGAAGCAAAGAAATGCAATGTATGCAAAAAAACTTAATAACAAACCATTAAAAGCAGAAACAGCTTCTTTACCACCAGACAGAGTAGCAATCGCACCAGCGTTCAAAAGAGTAGGGATAGATTTTGCAGGGCCTCTAATGACTAAAGAGAATAAAAAAGTGTATCTAATGTTAATAACTTGTTGTGCTACAAGAGCAATACATCTCGAGCTGGTAGATAATTTGAGCCTTAATGCCTTCCTTCACGCCTTTAGGAAATTCATAGCTAGTAGGGGGGTACCAAATATAATATACTCGGACAATGCAAAAACATTTAAAGCAGCACGAAATGAACTTAGAGGATTTCCATTAACAACTACCACCGATGATCTGGCAGACTTCACCTCACAAAAGAATATCAAATGGAAATTTATGGTGGAACGAGCCTCATGGTGGGGGGGATTCTGGGAAAGATTAGTAAGAAGCGTAAAGGATTGCTTAAAGAAACAGTTGGGAAGGGCCTGCCTCACTAAAACAGAATTAGAGACCTTGCTGACTGAGATCGAGGCAGTCATTAATACCCGACCTCTGACCTACTGTGACTCTTTGCAAAAACCCCTCACACCCTCCCACTTCTTAATTGGCGGATCGTTAATCTCTACATCAGACCTAGTGAGCGCCGAATCAGATGAAATTCAGAACTCAGAAATGCTCACCAACCGATGGAAGTATAGGATGAAGACCATGAGCAGTTTTCGGAAGCAGTGGACAGACAGCTACCTGAAAGAACTCAGGTCATTCCACCACTGTGCACGAACAGAACCAACCAGCCTGGTGAAAGTTGGAGACAATGTTAGTAAAAAACGAAAACAACCCACGACTATGGTGGACTCTCGGCAAGGTAAAACAAGTAATTAACGGAAGAGATGGGCAGTGAGATCTTGTGTGATGGATTTGCCGAACCACAAAATTATAAGACGATCAATCGAACATCTCATACCCCTAGAAGTGACTTAATCTGAACATCGGGGACAATTAACACTATTTTTGCGGGGGGGGAGGGTGAAGAAACCCGTCCCTGCCCGAAAGGACATTAGGGGGCAAAGTGGGGGTTGGGATATGGGACGAGGGGAATTATGGGAAAACCCCTTTCTTTGATTGTATTCCTTATTTTTTGAATGTAAAACACTTCTTCTTGAACCATGGACGAATAAACAAGTCCTTGTTACTGTTAACGAAGATAGTCATTTTTCTTTTCTTATGAAACCCACGCACCGTATGGTTGTGTGGCAACATGGATCCTTAAACTATGCATTGATGTATTTTTCAAGGAAATGGGCTAAGCCTTTTTAGAGAAATTAAGAAGAAATGGCAGAAGCATTAATTTCCTCGACCCAAACACAAAAACATGAGACAAATCTTTGTGAAAAGAAACTATTTGACTGGGAAGAGCCATTTTAGAATAATAAAGGTTTTAAGGACCCCTCCCCCCCCTAAACAGAATTTTCTTTTCTTTTTAGGACCGATAGGTACTTATGTTTTCACAATGTGCGTCCGTCCGTCCGTCTGTCTGTTGGTGCTCTAGCGTTTGAACGCTTCCGAATTTACGACTTACGTTTTCGCCATTCGAAAACTTAGGGAAAACGAAAGACTGAGTTTGTTGGTGGAAAAAATCGGGGAACTACTTCCGGTTCAAAAGGTCGCAAATAATATAGGGGACCAAGATTTTCACTATACAATTTCATGTATAAATGGCCTGTGCACTGCCAAATGCTGTTCTCTCTTTGGCATTCCATAGCTAAAGCAGAGAAAAGGCTTGTGAATTAAGTAAAGACACGTGATGGTCTTCCTTGAAGGTCAATATCAGTCAGAACTGGTTCAAGGGTATGTGGTTTAGTGGTACCATTATGGTCTACTGGAAACTTTCAATGCTAAGATATGACATGTATTATATCAGACAGCTTGGAATAACGTGTCATGTTTGAATATTAACCTTAAATTGATGATAGTCGAAATAGGTTCAATAGTATGTGGTTTCATGGAACCATTATGGTTCAGTGAAAACTTTCAAAGCTCAGATTTGGCATGTAATATATCAAACAACTTGGAATGATGTGCCATGAATGAATAAAACGTAAAATTAATGATAGCCCAAATTGGTTCAAAGGCACCTGGTTTCGTGGAATCATTATGGTTCATTGGAACTTTCAATGCTAACGTATGGCATGTAATATATCGAACGACTTGGGATGATGTGCCATGAATGAATATAACGTAAAATTAATGATAATCGAAATTGGTTCCATGATTCGTGTTTTAATGATACCGTTATGTAACCATTGGAAACTTTCAATGCTAAGATATGGCATGTAATTTATTACGCCTTATATTATCAATACTAAGTTTGAGTTAGGCAAATTTTAACAATAGCTAGTAGCTAATCATTCCTTCAATGGTACATGCTTACGTAGAAAAGCGTTGGCAATAATTTATGAAGAAAGAATTGACCCTTACACAGAAGGCTTCAACAATTAACGCTTATTTCATTAAATAGGAATGGTTACAAATTAAAGGATTCGTATATGTTCTAATCCAAAGAGAATTGCTACTTTCTCCATTTAACTTTTCAAGTAGTTTTATTCAGTTTGAACTATATATTCCCCTTAGAAGTACGCCTTGCTTAGCAATCTGAGGCTTCCTTAGCAACCTCATCTAATTCTTAACAACGAAAGGCTTCTTTAGAAATCAAATGCTTTTCTTTTCGTTCTCGAATGCTTTAAAATCCTATCGGTCCTGGGCATTTCGGTTGCCTGACTTGTTTGAATCCGATTCATGACCTGCTGGTAGGCCTGTACATTGATGTACAGTCATCAACAGGAAATAATCCACACGAGTTTAATACTTAATATTACATTTCATGCTAATGTGTTGATTTAAAAGATTTTTTAATTATAATTATTTAAATTTAAATCTTAATAATGTTAACTCTAAATGAAATATTAAATTATTAAAAATAAATTAATACTGAAACGGTAAAACTTAGAGTAAAATTCAAGTATGGATTATTTCCTGTTGATGACTGTACAATTCATTCTGCCATTACAATTTTTTTTTTTTTAGCTGCAAATTAAGTGATTAGAATTCAGGGATATATTCAAGCGTCATGCCTTAAATGTCAATTAATAACGATAAATAGTCTATACAACTAATAGATGGTGCTTCATGTGTTACAAACTTGTAGGTTAAAGGTTAAAGCCTAAAAGCCGTTAACCGATTTGCGGTCGGGAGAGTGGAAGAACTACTGTTTTTAGCTCCTGTTTGCCGGTTCACTTTTAAGAGGCGTTCGATTTGGCAACCTCCACAGTTTATTTTTGAAAGCAATTAAAACGAAACTACGACATCACGAAATGGACTTACCGTTGCATAAAACGATTTCGCCACCAAATGTTTAGCTTCTATTTTAGCCTTTTGCAATACTTTGGTGGAAGAAAATGCCCTTTAATAATTAGTCTAATCAAAAATATTTTTTTGATTTTGCAGCGATTTTTTTTCGTCTAATAAATAACACAGAATATATTCAATCGATACCAATATGAAATGCATACATTTTTCGACCACATACCAGGAGCATTATTTTTAGTGATTAATTAATTATGCATCAATGTTTACTTTAAGTTACGTTTTTCTTAACTGGATCGCATATAACTTTTTATGTTCAAACAAATTAATAATAATAATAATAATAATAATAATAATAATAATAATAATAGTGATTAATGTATTCTGACTTCTTCGATCAAGTTGTTTTTTTCTTCAATATATTGGAGAAAGGAAATACGTGTCCTCAAGTTTATTCAGATCCTTAACTCGAACGGCTTCCTAGGCGTCCATTATTTAAATTTATTTACTGCATTCCTAATATCAGGTAATTAAAAATTTCATTTGGACACTTTGGATTTACTTGAAAAGTCAAGATATTTTAACTAATTATAAAATAAATTTAAATAAAATTAAGAACAACAAATTTGTTCTACTAAGTTTCTAATTACATTGAATATTTACCTTGAATAATTACCTTGAATTATTTATTGATCTCCGCTTTTAGCCTCGCGCTATACACATTTACAGTTTCAATAAGTCTAGTTCTATAATTCCATGAATATCATCGAATGCTTTCGTTGCTCTCAGCTATTAACGCGGATGTTAGTTCCGTGTATGTTTATCTGGCGACTCATTAGTTGCTGAGTAACAATTGCATCATCCATTCATCCGTTCAGCAAAATGATTGAAACCGGAGTAATAAAATCAACAGAATACAAGTGTATTCTTTAAACATACATTAATAGATATCTATAATGCTTTTATTAAGCTAAACGAGAAAATTTATTTATAGAAATACCTGAGAGAGTAAAATTAGCCAGAAGCTTTCTAGAAAAATTCAAGCAGCAATAGGAGCGCAGATGAATGAACCCAAACAGTAAAAACCGTTAAATAGATATCAAATGGCCCGAGACAGGAAGTTAAATGGACTATCTTTATTAAACTGTTTTAAAATTGAAATTTGGAAGTTGTCTTTTTTTTAATGTTGAATATTACAACAATTACGTTCTATTTAAAGATCCTTTAAGAAATAATATGAAAATTTAAAAAAATACAGATTTTTCTTATCATGACTATAAGACGAGGAAATATGAGTAAAGTATTAATGACCCCTGATTCTGATTTATTTATTTATTTATTTATTTATTTAAATAGCAGAATATTTAGTTAAGCTCTCTGGAAAAATTCCAATGAATTTTAAGTGAAAATAAGAGTCAATGAGCCATATTTCGGACTCGTGTATTTCAAACCTAAACAATGGGATAATCTGTCAATGACATTAAATACAATTTCACAATTCAGTTTAATTTCGTACAGAAATCTATTCGTCGGAATACAGTATACGAATAATTCAGAAATCTATTCGGTGGAATATATTATTCTAGTTAACAAATCTATATTGAACTAGTTTCTAATCCAGTCTTTTATAATCAACGTTTTTAGAGAGAGGCTCTCTCTAACAACCTTGTTTTTTAATAATATAACAGTTGAGTAAAGAGACTCAACTTTCTTCTGAATAGGCCGAGAGGCCCAGTAAAAGAGAAAAAAACGAAAAGAAAAATTACGCCTCAGATCAAATTAACTAACTGAAAATCAAAGAAGACTTAAAAGAAAGAGAGGGCTAAAAGGATCAGTTAATGCATGATAGAAAAGAAAACTTATACTTTATGAACTCAAATTTAGATCTGGATATAAATAATAACTGCTTTTATACAGGACGAATTCAATATACGAACATTCGAGGCTATTTGTGTAATTTCATATCCAACGATACTAAAAACATTACTGGATTTGCAAAAGTCTGTCGTTCTGTTGCCATTTTTTCGAATTTTTTGCTTTTGACTTCAGATTAGGATAGAGCATCAAAAAATAAGTTATAATAGGCACACATTCGGTCCTATCTATTCGGGAACATATCCAAAATGGTGGTTAAAGTTAACACTTTGATCCTTCAATCCGGGTCACGGCGCCAAAATGTTTAACTTTAATCATCATCAATTTGGCCATAGGACTTGTGTGCTTATTATAAATTTTACATACTTTTTGATGCTCTATCTGAACCTGACGTCCAAATCAAAAAATTCGAAAAAAATTGACAACAGAACAACCAACTCCGCGAATACAATAATGTTGCTTTTAATTGACGCGGGTTCGCCCCTGGCCGAGGACAACGAGGATTTTTTCAGGGGGAAAATCCTGAGATCACGCACTTCATTCGGAGGGGAAGTAAAGCCGTTGGTCCCGTGTAGTCGTTTGCCGGCTGCACGTTAAAGAACCCTTGCGAGGCAAAATTTGCGGCCCCTATAACGCCGTCCTGAAATGACCATGGCAGTTGAAAAGGACGTTAATACCAAACAAACCAAACCAAACCAATTGACATAGTTATGGCAATGCAGTACCACACAATCTCAGCTGGTTTTCATATAAATTTGTACGATAAATTCCTTTTTAAATTTGTTTGAACAGACATCTTGATTTTTAAATGAAAACTTCATAAATTAAAACTTCTTATATAAAAAATTAGAGCAATAGTCTTTTCAATAAAGCAATGATACATATTATATGCATGGCTTAATTCCAACAGTCATTATTTTCTCGTTGCTTACAGAGATTAAAACTTATCCGATGGATCAACACTTATGTTAACAGAGTGGAAATTTTTGCTTCAACAATCCATCCAATGTTCATTCAGTAATGTAAAGGTTTCCCGAGTCCTTAAGTTTTTTTCATCTAAGTTCTTTACAATTTTTTTTCAATTACTCTGGTAGAAAATTTTTTAGAAAAATAATTTAATAGAAATTCAAATTAATGATTTAAAATAAGATTTCTTTTATTTCTATGATCACTTGTAGCAGCAATAAATATATTTAGAGTTAACAAATTAAGCATAGACTATACTTATTGTTTTATTCTTTGATTGGATACTGAATGCTATTGTACTTTTGCACGCTTCTCTTCGTTAGCCTCGCATCTCTTTAAATGACGTAATTGGCGCGTATCTTTTTAAATGACCTTAAGGAAACATAATCTACGAGGAATAAGATTAATTTCGTTGGGCTATGAGCCAAGAGGTCGCTGATCATATATCGAAATCACAAATATTTTAATAATAATAATAATAATAATAATAATAATAATAATAATAATAAATGTTTTTGTTTTATTTATTTATTTATTAAGCAATTTCTTTTGACAATTTTTTTATGTTTACATTAAGCATTGAATTTTCTCAAAACTGGAAGTGTTTAAAAGATTTTCGGGCAGAAATAAAAATTTGCATTTTTACATTCTATGTGCCTTCAACAAGCTCTTAAATACAGTTGAACAGACGAGCAATAAAGGGACAAGAAGCCAAAATTGTGCAATAAAACTCCAGCATTTTTAATTAATTAAAATTCAATTCAATTCATTTAATTCCATCCACGGCCAGAAGCTAAAACGGAAGTTACAAATTTCAAATATTAACTAGATTGCAAACAAAAGATGATAAAATACAATAAGCAAGGCAATCAAAATAGCATGAAAGCCTACAAATCATTATCAAAAGGCAACAAATCAAAATGTGATGAATAGATATAATGATAAGAAAGTAGATACATGTATTAACTAAAAATATCAAAAATACTGTTTAGGTTGTACAACTGTTGGATTCTATAAAATTAGTAATAGTTAACACACATTAAAGAAAATTTTACTTGGCGATTCAATATTATTGTTATTATTATTATCATTATTAAATTAACAATTCATTATCGACTAACAATATTATTTTCTTCGACATTTTACGAAACCATTAAGGAAATGCTATCATTAAAAGTAAAATTTTAAGTTTTTAATAGAACGGTGAAGTATACATGTGACGTTATTTTTAATAGGGAACTGTCCTGTCTTTAATGCATGTATCCCAATAATCTGAGATAAAAATTCCATTTAAAGGTGAAGGTTATCAGAAACTCAGGGATAAATTATTGTATTAGAAAAAAGACATAAGTTGAGAAGCATTAGTCTGAAACTTCTAAACTTTAATTTTTTCATCTTGTTTGTTCTAAAAAATAATAAGTATCGCCTGTAAAAATAGTTGAATTTATAATGGAAATAATATTATAACTATTAACCTACTTAAGAGAATATGCTTTTTCGCACTTCGCTCTTTCTCGGAAGTTGCTCGAATGATATTCTGGGCCCTCTAATCGGATAACGTAACGAATAAATCCACTTCTCCTCTCTGCAAATTTCAAATTACGACGAAACCATTTTTCTTTTAGAGGAATGATTAAAGTAAAGTAACGTCATCGTTCTTTTGCCTCTTTCTCAATTAATATTTTTACTTCTTTTTATGTATCATTTTTTTCTTATTTGTTGTTACATTATTGGTGCGTAATTTAGTAATACGCAGTTGCTTTTAAGCAATTTAAATTGCTCTTCGAAACGTCCTTCAAAACATGCTATGAATTTAGATTTTGTTTACTTACTGCAAACATATGCAGTAAAGCCAGTTTTATGTTTTTAAATAATTTTTTAATTTGCATAAGCATCAGGCATTGAATATACACATCTGCTATGTTTTAAAAGGAAATAAGGTTATAGAAGCATATTAAATTAGTAAGGAGTAGTTTAATATCGTGAAAATTATTTAAAATTTCAAAAAAATAAATCGATGGAAATGTCGGCGTATCCCGATAACAAAGCTGACTATATACGAATAAAGAGAATTAAGTGATTTTTTTTTAAAGAGAAGTGATAATTATGAAAACAATTTGTTCGGAATTGTTTGCAGTTTCTACTAGCAAAACTGTATGCCATATTTTACAATTTTATAATCGAGTGTCATAATATTTCTTTGTGGAAATTTTTTATAAAGATCAGTCGATGTTGATTTCTATTAATTCAATTTTTTTGGTGGATTTTCGAGCTTGATCTAGCGTTGTTTCCATGCGAGCATCGGATGGAACCCGGGATGAAACCTTTATCACCAGGCCGTCCACAATCTTAATTCTTTATTATCTAATATTATCTTCGGCTTCGTTTATCCTGACGCATTAATTATGGTTCCGATTGAATTGAAAGTCCTACACCTTCAATTTTATGTTATTGTTTACCTTGAATAAATATTTAATTTTGTCGTATTTCTTTTATTATTAGTTATTATTCACATAAGTATTAAAGTTATTATTTAATTTTTACACTCTAGCATTATTGTTTACCTTTTAGTTTTATTTTCCGTATGTGAATAGTTAGTTGTTTTTCTTTTATAGTTATTAATTACAAGAATTTCTCTGAACAAGAACGATACTGAAGCAGTTAGATGTGGTAAATGTCCGATGTGGTAAATGTCCGGTGTGGTAAATGTCCGGTTCCCATCCTTCCTAGCTCCTGCTTCTTCGCAGGGCTAGTGTTTCGCGTGTGTGTTCAAATCAACTTTTATCGTTGATTCTTATTTTCTTAAAGGTATTTCTGTTTTCTTTTATACTTTTCCTTTAATTCTTCTTTAATTCTTTTATTTTATTCGATTGATTATCGATATTTTCGTTTGATTTTCGTTTTTCGTTTGATTATAGACTATCGTTTTTCCCTATCTTTTTACGCTTTCTGTTCAACTCTGATTGTTTGATTTAGTTTTGTTTTCTTCCTTCTAAGAAACTTTTATTTATTTATTTATTTAGTTTTAGATTTTTATTTGTTTAAATTTCAATTTTGTTCATTTTGATCTGTATCATGGGTTTCTAGCCTGACCACGTGCTATCGTTTTCAATTTGTTTTTCTGTTCGTGTTATAGCAGTACTTTCTTTTCTGCTTCATTACTACTGGTATTTCATTTATTCATTCATTTAGTTAACTTTCTTAGTTTTTAAATCTCTGTTTTCTTAATTTCTGTTCATTTTTCACGGGGTTATTGTCTGACCGCGTGCTATCGTTTTCAAACATAACAGGTCTTTTCCAACTGCTTTATAGCGTCTATTTTCTATCTTTCTTCTTCCTTTTCCTTTATAGTGCTTATTTTATTTATCTATTCAGTCGATTATCAACTTGTTGTTTTCTTTGTTTAATTTCTCTCCACTTTGGTCATAGATTTTGGATTGATCAGTGCATTATTTTCTATTATCGTTGATTTTCCGATTATTCGATCAACGAACTTTTTCATTTTCATTAAGGCTTCCTGTCTCATTTGTTTTGTCGACATCATTTTCCGTTTATTTATTAATCAGTAATTTAATTTTGATTAAGTTATTTTCTTTTATTATATTTAATCTCTTTTCACTTCAACTGCCCCCTTCATTGACCCCCAGGTCCGGGTCTGACTCATCATAATCCGCTTAAAAAACTTTTCGGGAGTTGGAAAAAATAATTACAACCACCAGAAAAATTGAAAAGGGAAAGAAATGTGGATAAAAGTAATGGAATAAAATAAATAAAAGACTCTTTTTTTGTTGTGGTCAAAGAGTCTTTTATTTATTTTATTCCATAATCCTTTTTCAGTTTTTATCTATCCCCCCCCCCCTACTTCTCCCCCTCCTGCTGCTAATTAGTCATAGCTGATTATCTGTTGGCCCTTACGAGGCCCTGCGTTAGTCTGGGTCATTTCTAGTTTACAAAAAAAAAAAAAAAAATACGCACCTACAACTAACTGTATATATTTATATAGTAAGCAGTTACTCATTTTTCCTCTCAGACAAGCTTCGGCCCTGCTGGCGATTTTTAGTGTGTTGATTGTTGTAAGTTAGGTCCTGCAAAGGCAACATGATCGATAATCATTCCACATTGAGTGGCAATTCCCCCGTACTGCCTTCCAGCTCTGACCTTATCAACCTGGACGTCAGTTCCCTCTCAAGTCTAATCAACGACAACTTAGACCTCATTAGGAATGCGGTCTCCCATGGCCAAGCAAGTGGAAAAATTAACTTTACCAGGACCAGTCAAATCATTGTGTTAGAGGCAGTTGATTTTCTAAGGAAAGCTTTCTCTGCTAGGTGTCTTCAGTCCATCCTCTCCACTCAGGATAGAGTGGGATGTACTTGTCCTAAGCTTTTATCGAGTGTTGCAGCGGAGTACTCTGGGCTCAAAGATTCCATGGTGGCGCTGCAATCAGAGGTTACTTCTCTTGGCGGTATTCTGCAAGGTCTTGACAGTCGTCCAGTTTGCTCTAGCTACCCTCCCACCTGTTCAGATGAGGACAAGAACCGTAGCCCCCCTGTCAGGCCCACTTCTGGAAGCTCTTCAATCCCTGTATCTATGGATCACTCCCCAGAGCAGCAGGGCACCATTGGAGGCAGTGTTCATCCACCCAAACCCTCTTTTGCCACGGTGCTGGCCAAGGGCCAGGAGCCGACATCGGACACACAAGCATCCCACATACAAAATGATGGTGGAAATGACAGACTGCCCATCTCTGTCAGATGCCAAACGTGAACTACGAGAGGCATTGCCAGCTGACATCAGGACCTCTGGACTGGAGTCGATTAAGATGTCCAAGTCCGGAATCGTGCTAGAAACAGCATCCTAGGTTCAGCACACGGCGGTTGGGGAAGCCCTGAAGAAGAAATTCACGGTGAAAACCATCCACAAGTGCCGACCACAAGCTATTTTCACTGGCGTGGACGCTGGTCTCACCCCAGAGGAGTTTGAACATGAACTGGAAATCGATAATCCAGATATCTTCGGAGCTGATACTCTCAGGGCTCCCCAAAACCCCTTCAAATAATCGCAAAGAAGAAATGCCACAACCCCACTAAAGAGAATTTCATAGGGGAGGTTCATTCCACCTTACTAGAGGTCCTGCTCCAGCGGGGCAAGGTTGTCCACAACCTCCTTTGTATCAATGTGAGGGAATATGTTCCCGTGACTAGGTGTTTCAGGTGATGCGATTTTGGCCACGTCGCTAAGGTCTGCAAGAACGATATCTCTTGTGTAAAATGCGGCATGGGTCACGAAATAACAGCATGCACATCGCAAGCTCAAGCCTGCATAAAGTGCCAGCGAGCTGGGTTGGAGCATAGAGGCCACCGCGCCTCTAGCTTGGATTGTCCTATCTTTCGCCGCCGTCTCTCCATTCAGCAATTAAGAACCAATTATGGAGTTTAAAACTGTAAAATTTGGACAATTCAATGCGTGCCGGGGTAAGCAGGCCACTCAACTTGCTACCCACCTGGGAAAAACTATGGGGTTAGACTTCATAACGTTGCAAGAACCAAATGTTAATAAAAAGGTCTCAGGTATGACAACAGAGGTCGGGATGACAGAAGGGTCCAAAGCAACTATTATTGGACTCTCGCCCCACATCAAATTTATTGTGTTATCCCAGTTCTCTACCAGCTGTTACAATTCTATTCGTGTAAAAACAGGGAACTTTTCCTTTGTGGTGATTAATGTTTATGCTGCTCCTAGTAGCCCTCTCTCTCCAACCCTGCAGGCAATAGCACCCTTGATCAGATCGGAAACAAATGTTCTTCTCGTTGGTGACTTCAATGCCAAGTCATCTGTCTGGGGAGGATTAATCGACGATGAGCGAGGAAAAATACTCACAGATTTCCTACTGCAGCATGGGCTGGTTGCCGTGAACTCTCCAGATAGTGCACCCACCTTTTTCTTCAGTAATGGTTGCAGTTGGATCGATATGACTTGCCAGCAGAACCTAAACCTTTTCAACTGGGAGGTTCACGAGGAAGAATCCCTAAGTGACCACAGGTGGATCACATTTGAGATCAACCTTGACCCAACTTTCATAATTCACAACAGGGGATGGAACCCCGAACGAGCAAACTGGGCAGTCTTCCGACAACATTTGGCTAAGGCCATCCAGGACCTCCCAGACCCCAGCCTCTGCTCTACTAAAGAGAGTCTTAACAAGGTGGCAGAAAGACTCTAGTTGCCTGCGAGACAGCCTGCAGTCATTCCATGCCAACCAGAGGGCAGCTGTGTTAATGCAGCCAGGAAGTCCTTCCAGGCAGCCCAAGATCCCAACCTGAGGCAACAGCGGAAGGAGCTTTACTCCCAAATGAGGAGGCAATTCAAGAGGGCCATCAAGAGAGCCAAACTGGAGGACTGGAAGAAGTTCTGTTGTGAGGCCAGCAACAGGGATCCTTTCTCACTCCCAACTAAACTTTTGATAGGGACAGAGAGGCGGTCTATTCCTCAGAAAACTGTTAAGGAGGGAAATAATTACACATCTAATACAGCCGACACAACCATCGCTCAGCTCCGTAAATATTTCCCACCGGACACTAGCCTTCCAACTATCACTCATACACCCCAGACCAGAGTCTCCCAAGTCAACGACATCACCAACTCCCCAGTCATGGGGCCTGAATTTCAGGACGTAGTCAGCTCCTTTCATCCCAGGAAAGCAGCTGGTCCCGACGGTATCCCCATTATGGCTCTGGGCCATATAATTGATGTCTCATTGGCTTTTATGGTGCAGTTGATAAACCAGCTTCTCAGGATTGGTTGTTTCCCATAGATCTGGAAGAGGGGCTTGGTCTGTTGGGTGCCTAAAGACACTAATTCTCTCCGGCCTATATGCCTTATGCCTGCACTGGGTCGTCTGCTAGATCGAATCTGTGCTCGTAGGTTATCCTACCAATTGGAGAAGATGGGAATGCTTAACGACAACCAGTTCGGTTTCCGTTCAGGACACAACACCATCATGGCCGTGAAAAGTGTACAGGCCACCCTCAACCAAATCAAACAATCAAAGGAACATTATGTTATCATTTCACTGGATATTTCAAATGCCTTCAATAGCCCAATCACGACAGCATGAAGCACGCCTTACAAGGAATCAATTGTGCAACATACTTAAAAAACATTGTTATGGACTTTCTGGACGAGCGAGAGGTCATCAGTAATGGTATTACCTGGAAGATGGAGAGAGGATGCTCACAAGGCTCCTCTCTGGGCCCTATCCTCTGGAACATTTTGATGGAGGGCTGGTTCTCAGCGGTAGAGCAATGTAACCTCGGGAAAGGCAAATGCCAGGCCTTTGCAGATGATGTCCTCGTGATCCTTTCGGCCTCCTCAGCTATGAAACTTGAACAAATGGTTCCAGTGGTCTGGGAGAGCTGCCAACAATGGGCTCGGAGATGCTCCATGGAGTTTAAGCTGGATAAGACCAAATGTCTCTTCATTCCTCACCGCCAGCTCATCAGACCTCCAATTATCAAGCTTGAAGGGAACGTGGTTGCCATCGAAACTTTCCTGAAATACCTCGGCTTTATCCTTGAGAAGTCGGGTCTATGGCTAGACCATGTTGCCCACCTGTCTCAGAGAGTCAGGTCGATCGGTAGCAGACTGTTCATCTTTGCAAGCAAATAATGGGGCCTGACCACCAGGGCCAAGAGGATACTATTGCTTAGGATTATCAGGCCCAAGCTCCTGTATGGAGCAGAGGTTTGGGGTTTCAGGGCAAAAGACAGTCGTATCAGAAACCGCCTCTGGGCTGCTCAGCGCCCCTTCCTGTTGGCCCTTGTAGGAGCATATCGCACCATTGCTAATGAGTCCCTAAGCATCCTGGCAGGGTGTCCCCCACTTCACTTGGAAGCAGAAGCTCGCTACAGGATACAAGTAGCACGGAGTAATAGTTACCTGGGATATGAGCCACCTCTATCAGCTGCTGAGTCGAGACCTCCCTGGACATACACTATCCCGATACACAGTTGGCTATCTCCTAAATACGAGGCTGACTTGGAAATATACACAGATGGATCACACGTAGGTGAAAATACTGGAGGGGCTTTTGTGGCTTTTAGAGGCAAGGACATTATAGGACAATCCTCCTTCAGCCTTCAGCCCACCTGTTCTGTCATCCAGGCTGAAGTGCAAGCCATCTCTGAAGCTCTAGTGTGGCTGGCAGAATTCAAGGGAGCAGGCCACGACCGTATAGCCATCCTCTCTGACTCTGAGTCCGCTCTGATGGCTATTGTCAGCAAAAAGACCACCACTAAACAAGTGCTAATTGCTCAGCAGATTTTATCCAAGGTGAGGCAGCGCTTCGAAATTTCCTTGGTCTGGGTGAAAGCCCACATAGGAATACCTGGCAATGAGGCAGCAGACAGAGCAGCAAAGAATGCTGCCCTGGCCTTTCCCGCTCGTCTCAACTCAGAGGTCCAGCCCTCCTTCCAGAGCTACAAGAAATCTCTACGCTCATATATTATCACGACTTGGCAGGAGCAATGGTCCTCGAGTGTCAAAGGTAGACCTGTTTATAATTATATTCCTAAGGTCTCAACGGTCATGCTGAATCTGTCTTCGTATGCGGTCCAGTTCATTACAGGTCATGGACCATTTTTACAATACCTGCAGAGGTTTAAGCTAAGGGAAGAGGACCCCTTGTGTCTTTGCGGCAAGGGGTCACATAACCCGGACCATATTTTGGCGGACTGTGAAGACCCAGTCATTGTAAAAGCACGGGAGGATCTACATGCATCACTCAATAGAAAGGGTTACGCCATTCCTTACCAGAAGCAAACCTTGATGAGTGCCAACCTGTTAACAGACCTAATGCAGTTTGCGAAGTCTGCAATCCTTGCTCACTCTTTCTGAAAAGGGGCTATTCCTCTAGTATTACTTTCTTATTGTAATCACTCAGTATTGTAATAATTACCAATATTTAGGGGGTAATATTTCATTAAAATATACATTTGTATAAGTGTGTATATTCATGTATGCTTGTGTGTGTGTATGAATGGGTGTGGGTGTCGGTGTGTGTTTGTGTGTATGTTTTTATGTATTAAAAAAAATAAATAAATAAAAATAAAAAAAAATAAAAGGAAAAAAAAAAGGAAAGGGAGAAAACTGTTGTTGGTAGACCATCCAAATTGTGAGGAATGGCGTTATATGTATATATGTATAGTAAAAGGCGACTCGTTTATTGCATCGTTAGATAACTTTCTGTGAGATTCAACATTGCTTGGACAGAATAGTTTTGTTTTTTGTGATTGAATTTTCACCGTCGTTGTTACGCAAGGTTCTCTATAAAGGTTTATCTTTCCCTTCATGTGTCTGCCTTATGGTCCCCTGGACTAAGAGGACAGGGGTATCCCCCCAAACAATAAAAAAGGCCTACCACTTGGCCATGAAACGGATTCGAAAAAGAATTTTTTTTTCCGTTGGGAGGGAGGATTGGGGACGTTAAAAACTTAACTTCGAAATCGCTCATCAGAGCCAAACAATTTCTTTACAAAAAATATTTGTCTCAATTTGAGGAGCCCGTTCATTTATTTTTATCTCCTTTTGACAAGTCATGGGTCGCTGAAATGAGTGCTTCTCATTTTGACAAGTCTTCATTTTTAGAAAAAAAAAATCTCTAAAATGACACAATTTTCAATAAAAAATTGTAACAATTGTCAAAAGGGGAGGTGCTCCATTTTTCTCAAATAAAGCCTTATAAAATGTGTAGTATAAGAAATTCTCATATTAAGCTAGAATCATTGATGAAAATATGAAAGAAATTTTCATAGACTGGACTCGAACAGGAACCTTCAGCTAATCGCGCTGATGCCTCTAACAAATTGAGCCTCTGTGGACATGGAAGCATTACGCTGTTTACAGTTCGTTTCAAAAGTTTGGGATATCTTAACTTTCTACCATTCTAAGCAAATTAAAAAATTCACAGTATAACATTGACTAAAGTAACTAATGAAATTTATTTTATTCAATTTCACAATGGGTCTCTACTCATAAAATATCAAATTGTAATAAGTAGTACATTCAAGGAAAAATAATTTTGAAATTATTCTTATGAAAACACTTGTTTCAAAATATGAGATAATATGAAATTCATTAATTAGAACACTAAGTATGCAAATATGATGAGATAGTGCATTTTTCATTAGTGGGTGGATCAGTACTTGAGCGTTATAGATAATCAAAAGCAATTTCAAAAATAGAATCGAGTTTTAATAATTGAATTAAGTGCAAAGAAACTTGACACAAGCAGAAATAACAAAAAAATAGGAAGAAGTCAAAACATAGTAAGCAGAAATTTAAAAAGATGGAGAGAAGATCAAACTGTGAAGGTGACAAATCGAAGTGCACGACCAAAGAAGACTAAGACATATTGTGAAAAAAGATGTACATTCTACTATTCGTGAGATCTCATCTGACTTATCAATATCGCTAAATAAAAAATTTCTTACGGAACAGCTTACAGGTATTTAAATGTAATGAATATTCAATCTCGTGTTGCCGTCAAAAACCTTTTCTAATACCCACTCGGAAGAGAAAAACATGTGCACCGGGCCAAAAGATTTGATAACTGAACCCTCAAAATGTGGTCATAGGTCATCTGTAGTGATAAGTCCACGTTATGTCTTTTTCAAAGAAAAGAAATCAAGTGGTTATTGTAATCAAAGTCTTCAGTTAAACCCGTGTCCATGCCTACAGGAATCCTAAAAGTCTGGAATCATAGGGCTTCTTATAGAACATATTCGAAATGATCACCGTTTTTCACAAGACAAAAATCTCAATCAATGTCCAGCGGAATGATGCCCATGCTTTTCTTCTTCATCTGCCTGAAAAGAGAAAAGAAAAATGGAATCCACTGGGATTCAGAACACCACTTTTGATATACCCCGTATAATCGACCGTGGCCTTCTCGCGCTTTATGTGGCATTATTAGCCGTAGTTTTTTTTCAGCAGTTGCGTATCTATTATCAAGTAGTATACTGAATTCGAATATTGGTGAACAGTTTTAAATCCATTACACTTTTATTACCCCGTTTCATATAATCTCTCCCTTTTAACCATCTCTTTCTAATACAGTTTTCGTTATGAACGCGGTTTTATTTTCATTTGGTGAGCTCGATATTATTCAGTCTGACGAAAGTTAATATGTTGCAACTGCAATTGAAAGAAAAAAGATTTCCCTTTCTGATAATCCTATCTGAAGCAATATGATGGAATCTCAAAGATTAAAAGTTGTTGCAAAAAAAATTGTTTTTTACTAAAACAAGCACAGCAATCACACGCTCAATTAGAGTTTCTAACGATGAAATTTTTAACAAAATTCCAGAAGATATGTAAAAAAAAAAAGTTGTTTGAAAATTGGTTATTTTTGATGACAAAGTTGAAATAGCCCGTAAATGTGTCGGAAAGAAGGTCAAGTTAAGAAAAAGAAAAAGAAAAATGAACCAAATCTAGAAAAAGATATTTCAGAAGTTCCAGCCAAAGTTTAGAACGCGAAAAGCTCTAAAACTACTTCAGCATGGCGTCAGAATTTCAAAAACATTACGATTATAAATAATTTGTTAATGAAGTACTAAACGCAAGCAGTTGACAGTTAACATTCTCAGGTAAATTTTTCAAATAAATATGTTTTTTCAATTGAGTTTTTGTTCGGTAAAGTTATTTAGGCTATAGCAATAAATTTATTAATTTTTGCAATTTTTTAAAATAATCTTTGCTTAATGTTATTGTTATCAAACACAGCCTGTGCTAAATGGATCACAATTAACAAATTCCACTGTAGTTATGTTCATAAGAAATGTAGTAGAGGGTCGTCTCATTACAGTTTTAAGCTCAATAAATCTTGTATTTCTTGTAATTTAAATGAATCAAAATACGGAGGGTTGATTCAGATAAAATGAGACGACTTTGCAGTTCTGTTACGATGGTGTAATACCATGGCGCCACCATCGGTTGTGTTCTTGGACTATCGCCCGGCACCGTAATTTCCACTGAAGTAGGCTGAGTTTGAGGGACTCCATGGGAAGTTCGTTCCACACCTGCTGACACACTTTCCATAGCCCGGCCATTAACGGTTCTTGGTCGGCGACTTCCGAGCCGTCGTTTCAGGAGACCAAAACCACAGAAATCCATCGGTGATGCGTCAGGAGATTTTACAGGCACATGAGAGAAGGGAATAACTCGTATGCCCGTCTCCTGTTCCATCTTCCTGTAGTAAGCCACAGATGACTTGGCAGTGTGGCTTGATGCCTTGTCCATGTGGATCCAAACTTTTGATTGCTCACCAGGGTACAGACGTGGGATATCCTGCCGATATATATGGATACTGTTGCCTGTGAAATTCCTTTCCTTTGGGCTAGATTTCTCTGTGTGGGGGGATTTTCTTGCAGCACTTCAGACCGGATTTCTCGCTCCACCTGGCTTGTTTCTGGTCTGCTTCTCTGCTCGTCCACGTTCATTAGATGGTCGCAATCTGTTCTTTTTGATTATTCGACCCACAGTAGCTTTGGATACAACAATACCATTTCGTTTGCATAATTCCACAATGCACGAAAGACTGGAGTTAGCGTCGGAAAGGCCAAACATATACCCTTCCCAAAAAGCTGTGATTTTGGAAGCCATGTTTCAGCACGAAATGTCCCAAATAACAGCAACAAGTGTATACAAAGCTAATCCCCATGAATAGTGGACGAGTCATGCAAATCACATTCCGTCAAGGTCATACGCGGCGTTTAAAGTCGTCTCATTTTATCTGAATCAACCCTCCGTATTTGAAGATTACTATAAACTTCAGGAATGTACATATCTTCTTTGCCCGTCAAAATATAGGAATAGAAAATGAACAGTAAAATACTAGGGTGCCTTAATTGAAATACCCTGGGTTCACTGGCCACGTGAGTGTCATATGAAACTTTCGTTTCTTACGTTTGAAGGTAAGTGTTTTTTCATCGTAAGTGGCCTGAGTTTTTCCATCGTCATCGGGCATTGCTTTTAGTGAAAGAAAAATGGTTTCTCTACAGGAAAAGCGCAAATTGTATTCTGGCATGCTCTGTTTCAGTGCAGCGAGAATACCGTCGAGTTTATCACAAGACAGCACCGGTTTGAAGAGAATAAAGGTAAGGTAAATGTAGTTTCTGGACCCTGGGTCGGTACTGAGGAGACATGGAGGAGGCCGAACTCGAAAGAACTTGTGAATGCCATCGCTAGTGCTCGGTCCCAATTTTCAAATTGAAAAAAACTGGTCACCTTACTTCATCCATACGACTATTACTCTCAAACCGGCATCCCAATTTAATTACAGTCTATGTATTAGTTTTATTACTTTTTAATATAATTTATGATATCCGGACGTATTTGTCCTAATAGGCCATAACCTTCTCTATACAAAATTTTGATAAGTAGTTAACACGTAAAAACATATACTAAAGATGTTTAAGATTGAAAGATCGTTTTATTGATTACACACAAATTTGTATACATTGCAGAATTTGCAGATTATCGACGGCTTGGGTTCTATTCCCTCTGTGACATCCTATGCAGTTCTAGCTATTTTCCACACAAAATAGACCCTAGTTCGCATTATTCCTAAAGTAAATTATTTAGGAAATCGAAGTTTTATTTTGACATTGAAATTCAGTTAACCAAGTATGTATAAAATGAAGTATGAAATAAGATAAGGCACCTGGATTCAACTTTAAATTAAACATATTCTACACGCAAAAGCTACCTAAAGCATTTCTGGTTCAATAATCTATGTTCAGGAATCTTCCCCAAAATACATTCCAATTTTCTCTTATTACCTACGCAGACCTTGTATGTCATTCGACAGAGACAGGGCAACAGAGTTACATTTTCACTTATTGCACATTCCCATCAATGACAATTTAGTGTGCCAATTTACTTATTCCCAAGCAAAGCTAGGATATATTTATAAGATTTGTAAATTGGGAAGGAAAACAGAATTCTCTTGTGACAAAACGTGTCACCCTTCCATGGTACACAGTTCACATCTTCCTCGATTGTTGCTTAACACAGGTTAATACACGCCTATTATTGAACACCTGATATCATTTGTCACTTTGAAATGCTTTTTCTCTTCAAACCACTGTCCTGAAGATTTTCGCATTTCTGTATTTTACCATTCGCCATTAAAAGATCATCTTGTTCATGGGTTAAACCTTTGGAAGGATGAATAAATCACTTGTTCATATGTAAAACAGGTTCTTTTTAGTCGAGGTTCCTGGTTCGAATCCAGGTCGCAGAATTTTTCCTTCCATTTTTCAATCGAAAAATTATACCTGTTTTTGGAGGTATCTCCAATTTATAATTATTATTATTTATTTGTGAGTTCATCAAACTTTCTGATGGGCTGGATAGGAGAAATTCTCGATCTGTCAGCCAAGTTCTTGCCTCCCATTGGGCTTTCAACCTTGACAACTTGGTTGTCTTTAAGACATCTTGTGACAGCATGGCTGTCCGGGTGTCTTCGATATCCCAATTGGTAGAAGCGTCGACCATGACAGTCGAGGTTCCTGGTTCGAATTCAGATCGCAGAATTTTTCCTTCCATTTTTCAATCGAAAAATTATACTTATTTGGAGGTTATCTCCAGTTTATAATTATTATTATTTATCTCTAAAAAAGGAATATTTTTATCTTGTTACAAGACAGGGTGATTCTGAAATAGTTGATCGAAATTAGGGATCGTCGTAAAGATGAAAAAGTTCCCATAAACGTTAATCCAAAAGTGCATCCTTCAGGAGTTACGACGCATTTCGAAAAATAACTACGAGGGGCGATTGATAAATAAGGTCTCCATGGTTGTAACTTTTCTATTTGTTTACCGATTTTCAAAATTCTTTTTGTATCTTATACTCACATTTGTCCTCTATGTAATGCACTATTCACTTTTCGACATAGTCCCCATCCCTTTCCACGCATTGCGCCAACGCGTGACTAGTTGGGTGAACCCGTCGGAGAGGAATTCCGGAGGTGTTGTCGACACCAGGAATGAATGGCAGCTTTGGACCCTCTTCTGGAGTACGATAACGTCCGCCCGCACACGAGTCACTACACACCAGAGGCGTTGCAGCGCCTACAGTTCAAAGATGAAAAATTGCAGTTCAAAAATGAAAGACTTTGCACATTACTACTTTCACCACTTCCCAAAGAAGAAAGAGCCCCTTAAGGGACATTCAATCCTGGTGTCGACAACAACTCCGGAATTCCTCTCCGACGGGTTCACCCAACTAGTCACGCGTTGGCGCAATGCTTGGAAAGGAATGGAGACTATGTCGAAAAGTGAATAGTGCATTACATAGAGGACAAATGTGAGTATAAGATACAAAAAGAATTTTGAAAATCGGTTAACAAATAAAAAAGTTACAGCCATGGAGACCTTATTTATCATTCGCCCCTCGTACTTTCAAAGTTTTATCTTATGTACTAGGATCTCTAACGCGTAAGTTAAAATCCACCTTGCATGTCCGGAAAGCAATTTTCAACTGAAGAACAGAGACCGTTAAGAAAATGAGACTTGGCCTTACGTCAGTTTCCCATTCAAATCTCTGTAATAACTTCGATCGTCACGCTATCTGGTTCAATGGTAGCATATCTACAAAGACAATTTCTAACTGACATCAACTTGCCCTAATAGATTGTTATTATACAGGGTCGGGACACATTAATATGACCACCTCTCCTCGTACATGTTGGAATGTCCCATGGTATGCAGATGAAAAATCATTGCATATCATTAAAAGCTGACAACAGCAGACGTGTAGTAGCATCCGATAACACAGCAATTATCGTCGTCATGGGCAGAGCAAGTGACCTGTCGGACTTCCAAAAGGAGATGACCATTGGCTATCGGGCCAAGGGGGGCAGCATTTCAGAAACGGCCACCTTTGTGAACTGCTCTAGGGCTGCTGTTGTGAAGGTGTACCGCAACAGGACTAACCAGATAGTTTCAAGCAACCGAAGAGGTAACTGTGGGGTCCCAAGGGCCATCGATCCTAGAGGCGAGCGTCGGTTACGACGCCTGGCCAAGACCAATCGGCGTGCCACTATTGAGCAACTGACACAGCAAATGAACAGTGGGGCCACTAGGCGTGTCAACACCAAGACAGTGCAACGATCCCTTTTGAGATTTGGGGCTCCGGAGCAGGCGTATGGTAACAACACCCATGTTGACGCCTGTGCATCGCCGATAACGCCTCCAATTCGCAATGGACTATCGCCATTGGACCTCGGCCGAGTGGCAAAGGGTTGCTTTGTTTGACGAGTCGCGGTTTCTGGTGAACAGACTGGACGGACGATGGAGAATTCGCCGGGAAGCATCTGAGAACAGGCATCACGACACCATCGTTGGCAGACGACAGGCTGGTGAGGGAGGTGTGACTGTTTGGGGATGTTATCGTGGTATGGTCTGAGTCCACTGATACCGCTGGAGGGTACACTGAATGCTGTTCGTTACCTGACGATCGTCGCAGACCAGGTACACCCCTTCATGTCGACAGTGTTTCCTCAGGGTGATGGCACCTTTCAACAGGACAATGCTCCATGCCATACTGCCAAAATTGTTCAATACTACTCCCATGGCCACCAAACTTCCCGGACCTCAACCCCATTGAACATTTGTGGGACCATCTTGATCGCCATGTCCGCAGGCTGGACCGTACACCACGCACGGTGATGGAATTACGGGATGCACTGATCGCCGAATGGTCCCAGATACCTGCAACCACCTTCCGAGGACTTATTGACTCTCTGCCACGTCGACTAGCTGCTGTGCTTGCCGCCAAAGTTGGATATTCCGGATACTAGCAGGTGGTCATATAAATGTGTCCCGACCCTGTATGATGTCATACTACTGAAACCCGAACGTGACTCCTTCATTTCTTTCCTTTCCTTCCTTATCCGTGATACACGATAATACTTAAAAAACGACAATTCTTTTTCTCCCCACGATTTCGGCAAAATTTAGCGTCGTAAAAAGATATGACAGAAACCAGCATCGACGGTAAACTTTGCACTTTCGTATCGTCGATGCTGGTTTCTGTCATATCTATTTGCAATCAATTCTTTTCGTGTATTGAATGTCGTCCTGCAGTCGATATTGTGACGCTAAATTTTACCGAAATCGTCGGTGAGATTTGCACTGCAAAATACACTGCATCCAAAACCGTCAAGAAAGACCGTTAAGTCTGACTGCATCGATGATTATAACACACGTACTATATGAAAAAGCGAAACCAAAACATTCAAACAGCAACTAACACAGCGCCGTCTGAGATAATAATAGCACAACTTGAAAACAGAAATATTACAATCTTTTTGAACAATTATTAAGTCTCCTTTTACAAACGTCTCTGGTTCTTTGGCCACTTAGTGACATGTGATATTAAGGCCAATCAGAAACGAGCTAATGACCCCGTGAAGTAAAACTCAATAATACAAAATGTTTTTTATGAATGTGTTCAACCGAGGCTACCGAGATAACAAGGCCTGTTCACTGAAACCTATTTATTATTACATCATCTATATTGGGCCATTGTTAATCGTATATCTACCAAAAATAAGCCCTAAATTTGGCCCTAAACAATGTATGACGTTTCAGTGAACAGGCCTTGTTATCTCGTGGCCTTGATTCAACTAGCTTCTAATGATCTGTTTTAACATTTGAAATCTAAAGGGTCTTGTTTATATAATTCCAATCAATAACGTGGTTACACGATCGCAGTATTAATAGCTGCGAAATTATACGAAATATTAATGATGTTTTTTGATGCTGACGTCTCTAAATTTGTTCAGCTTCATATTATTATTACTTGTTACCAATAGTGGACGTCCCAACTAAAGTTACAAATGAGTCTTCTACTCTTCCAGATCAATGTATTATCTTCTCCTCTCTTCGAAATAATACCGAAGTTTTTATTATTAAAAATTCAACTATAGATCACTATCCTTTATTGTTGAATTTGTTTACAAATGAAGCTCTGATGAGAATTTCTCTTCTTTTTTTTAGAAAAGTAAATTATAAACGTCTATTTAAACTGGTCTCCGATATAAATTGGGAACATGTATATACACTACTGTTTATAAAAATCGCAACACCCTGATGGAATGGTCTAATCCATATGCAATTTGCAATATTTGCATACAATGGGTCAGAGTATAAATGATTAGATTTTCAGAGTAATTGCTTGAAAGAACACCGTGCCTCGACGACGACGAAGGGTACCATATCAACAGCTGACAGACTTTGAAAGAGGACGCATAATTGGTCTGCGTGAAGCGGGATGGTCGTATCGTGACATTGCTGCTCGTGTAGGACGTAATGCAACGACAATTATGCGTGCATGGAGGCAGTGGAGTGAAGGGAACAGTGCACACCGAAGACCAGGCTCAGGAAGACCCAGCACGACAACACCGCGAGATGACAGAACCTCTATCGCATGTGTGTAGCAGATCGTACAGCCACTTCCACAGTGTTAGCACAACAGTGGGGTGCTACAGTAGGCAGGATAATGTCTGCTAGCACTGTACGACGCCGTTTGATTTCCAGAGGATTGATGGCACGAGTACCATTGTTGCGGATTCCTTTGACTCAAAACCACCGGCGCCTCAGGTTGCAATGGGCCCATCATCACCAACAGTGGCAAGCTGAACGGCAACAAGTTGTGTTTTCGGATGAGTCAAGGTTTAACTTGCAGCACCATGACGGCAGGATACGAGTCAGAAGACATCGTGGCGAGCGCGACCTTCCAGAATGCATTCTGCAGCGTCATTCAGGACAAACGCCAGGGGTGATGGTGTAGGGTGCAATCAGTTACCATGGCCGTTCCCGTCTGATCAGAATCCATGGCAATCTGAACAGTGACCAGTACATCAGGGAAGTTGTGCAACCCGAGGTCATCCCCTTCCTGCAGAACCTTCCAGGCGCTGTATTCCAACAGGACAATGCCCGACCGCATGTGGCCAGAAATGTCCTCGCCTTTTTCCAAGCACATCAGACGCCCTTGTTCCCCTGGCCTGCTCGTTCACCAGACATGTCCCCAATCGAACATGTGTGGGACAGGGTTGCTCATCGATTGGCTCGTCAGACTCCTGCAGCAGCAACTGTGGATGAACTGTATACCCGTGTAGACAGAGCATGGCAGGACATTCCCCAGGCCCTTATTCAGAGCTTGTTTGACTCAATGCCACGACGTTTAGAGGCTGTAATTGCATCCCACGGTGGTTTCACACGATAATAATGTGACAATAAAACGCATTGTATTGACCTGAAAATCTAATGGTTTCTTTTCTGACCCAAGATATGCAAATGCTCCAAATTTAATGCAGATTGGGCTATTCCATCAGGGTGTTTTTTATAAACAGTAGTGTAATATAAAAAATGTAGATATTTCTATGTCTTTTTTTTTATTAACTTATTAACTGACAATATAATTAAAGCAAAATATTCTGTTGCTGTTCATTCCAACTACAAATTGATAAAACCTTGGATTACTACTACTTTGCGTAATTTGGTTGTTCAGAGAAATAAACTATTTAAAAAGGCTTGCAGAAATCCTTACAATAATAAACTTAAAAATGAATTTTAAAAATTTAGAAATTATGTGACCAAATCAGTAAGAGAGATAAATACAGCATCAAATAATAAGAAGAAAAAATGGAGTATTATAAAAGAAATACTTAATAGAAAGACGAAAAAGTTATGTCTCATTTTGAAACTGATAAAAATATTGGAATGAATAGTTCATTAATTGCTGCAATGATTTTAAATTAAGGCAATCTTTAGAATACAAATGTGTAAAGAATGATACCTCATTTTATGTAACACCAATAACTGTTCTGGAAGTTTCTAATTTTATTAAAAATTTGAAACCATACACTGAAAAATATTTTGATAATATTACTGCACCATTATTAAAATATATTGATAAATTCATCTCGAGCCTAATAGTTCATCTTATAAATCTATAATTACTTATGGTATTTTTCCAAATTTTTTAAAGAGATCCGTCATTGTTCCTATTTATAAAAGTTGGGATAGAAAAAAATTATAGTAATTATCGTCCATTGGCAAAAATTTTTGAAATGGCAATGAAAAGAAACTTTTACATTTTCTTGTAAATTTTAAAATTATATCTGGGAATCAATATGGTTTTTGTAAAGGTGAAGGTACAGAACCACTAATTAAAGTAATTAGTACTACTATTGTTGAAAAAATGGCTAAGAATAATATTTCATTAGCATTATATTTGGACTTGACAAAAGCCTTTGATTCAGTTCATCATGAATTATTGTTATTAAAGCTGGATAATATACGAGACTTGTCCATAGAGTAATTACCGTTTCGTTCTACTGCCACCGCAGCGCTAATGTCGCAGTTCCGAGCATGCACACTCGTCTCTCTGGTTCCTTTTCTTTGCACTGACGCCATTACAGCCGGATTGTGAAGTGCGTTCTGTAATACGGTTTTTGAAAGCAAAGAATGTTAAGCCAGCTGAAATTCATCGTCAACTTGTAGAGATTTCTGGCGAAAATGTAATGATTGTTGGAATGGTGAGAAAGTGGGTTAGACAGTTCAATGATGGACGAAGCATGGAGTGGGCGGCCTTCTCTTGTCAATGGTGATTTGGTTGAAAAAGTTAATAAGAATATTCGTGAAAACAGACGGTTCACAATAAGAATGCTTTGTAATGAGTTTCCACAAATTTCAAAAACTGTTTTGCATGAGATTGTCACAAATGGTGGTAACTACACTGATTGGAATAAAGTAATCGGACATTTCAATTTTAGACGTTTAGTCGAATATCTAGAAAAATACTTGACGAATTATCCTGAAATTTCAGGGGTGTAAAAAGGATGTTACACCTCATATATTTCAGCGAAGGTTTTCTCCCGAAGGCAAATAGGGGACCAGCAAAAAAGTGAACCAAAAAAATAATGTTTGGAATTATCCTGTAAAAAATAATGCTTGAAATGCATTGTAGCTGTAGCATATGCTTAAGAGGCTTGTTTTACTTTTCTGTATTCATTTGTATGAGAATAGCACGTATATTCATGGAGATATAAAGGTTTCTTTAAAAAGATCGAAATGTTTTCGTAAGTTTTTTGTTTATAACACGCAAGATTTTCAACCCAATGCAATGCCATTTACAGAAAACTTGACAAACTACAGTACAGACAACACCCTGCAATCAGAATAGAAAAATGTTAAATATTTGATGAAATATGAGCATTTTTACTAAATAATGTTTAACTGCGCATGCGCATGCGTTACCAAATTGTCTTTTGCATAATTTATTAGCCAAATGTATAGAGCTACACTTATAAAATGCCCAAGCAAATATCGTGAAAATCGAGAAAGATATCGCCGTTAGAATGAGTTGAATTTCAGTTGCTCTCAAAAATAAACAAAACGATAAGGGGCTTTCTCCAAACTTTTATTTTTGGATCGGACACCAGTATCAACTTCTTCTTTTTACGCTGATATAAAGTCAATATGAAGCCAATATTTCCTTCGGAAGGGAAGTAGAGCCGTTGGTCCCGTGTAGTCATTTGCTGGCTGTACGTTAAAGAACCCTTGCGAGGCAAAATTTGCGGCCAATATAACGCCGTCCTGAAATGATCATAGCAGTTGAAAAGGGCGTTAATACCAAATAAACCAACCAATCAACGATTAATCCTTGGATATAGTAGGGATCAGTTCAGAGTGGTGGCGGCACAGTCTTAGGCCTAGCCTACACAGTCTTACTTAGCATTAGCAAGAATCGAAGATGTCTACTAAAAAACGGCGTTATAGTGCTGTATGGGATTTTTTCACTAAAATCAATGAAACTAAATGTATTTGTAATATTTGCAAAGCAACAGTCAAAATAAAGAATAATACCAGTAATCTTTGGACACACTTAAAATTAAGCCATCCATCAAGAACAGGTAAGACATTCTATATACATGTAAAAATCCTTAATATTAATTAGTTACGCCTAATGTTAACCAGGCTTTCTACATCGTCGTGCTGTTAATGTTAATCGATTATTATTCAACAACAACAAAAATTTAAAGTATCATGATAGATGTATTATTCTACGTCTCGCGGACATATTGTTATGAATCATGGTTAAGGTGACCAGACGTTGGGCCATTTGGACCGTTGGGGCATTTGCATGTTGGGGCATTTGGACGTTGGGGCTTTTGGATGTTGGGGAGAATAAGGAGAATGTCCAAAATGATTTGCCATAAGTGCAAGAAACCAATCTGCAGGGAACACAGTAGACACGTTTGTAATTCATGTTTAGACTGAAAAATTCTTTTTATACTATTTATTTAGTTATATTAACTATTCATATTTCGATTGTTTTGTTATCTTACCATAACAATCTTATTTCGTTCTAGGGTTAAACATTATTCCAAATTTATTAATAACTTTGTTGTAGCTGTAATTAATTTAAAAACTTAATGTGTAAAATAAAGTTTAAATAATATTAAAAAATAAATAGATAATAATAAAAACTTTAAAAATTTTTAGTAATTATTCATTATTCTTGCAGTGAGTAACATTATTCCTTTCCTTATTTATTGTCCATTATAATGCACTTATTCTCATATTAATTAAATTTTCTTATAATAAATTTCAGTCAACAAAGAGGCAGATTGCATTCCACAATTACCTCAAGAAGTTACTATCTGTGAAGAAGATAATCTTGAAATGTTTGTTGAAACCTCCACAACAAGTCTTCCAACAATAAGCTCTGCATCACCATCCAGTTCTTTACTAACAATTTCAACAACCTCACCCATTTTATCATCAACCTTCACCTTCAACATCAACAAGTACAGGAAGTTTCTCAACGATAAATAGTTATTTTTCAACTGTCCAAGGTAAAGTTTTATTTAGTTTAATCATTTTTATTATTGTGAGTGTTGTTTTATAATTGTTTTAATTTTATCATAGGACAAAATAACAAGAAGAAGAAAGCCACGGATGCATTATTATATTTTATTGTGCATGATGGATTACCATTGAAACTATCACAGGGACGAGGTTTCCAGTACTTCATGAAAGCCATTGCTCCAGGAATAACATTCCCATCACACCAGACTGTAACTCAAAAGTTAGACATGAAATTTGAAAAAATGAAAGAATATGCCAAAAACTTACTTTCATCGTGCACACATGTATCACTAACCACAGATATCTGGACAGATTCCCACAATTGCAAATCCTACTTAGGAGTTACATGCCATTATGTTACAGATACAGGGTTAAAATCAACGATTTTAGCAGTAAAATCATTGGAAATGTCGCACACAGCTGCCAACATCCAAAATTATCTTGAAGATATTTTATCTGATTGGAACATTAACAAAAATAATGTTGTTGCTTGCACAACAGACAATGGTGCAAATATACTGAAAGCATGTAAAGATTTGCTTGGTGCCCACAAACACATAAGTTGCTTTGCCCATACTTTAAATTTAGTGGCACAAGAAACAATTAAGAATTTTAAAAGTGTTTCAGAAATTGTTCATGTTGTTAAAACTGTTGTGGCTTATTTCAAGCAGAGCATTAAAGCTTCTGATTCATTAAGAAAAGATCAATCTGAAAGCAACATTTCTGTTCCATTAAAATTAAAACAAGAAGTTATAACCAGATGGAATTCTTGCTATGATGTGTTAGAACATTCAATTCAATCATTTGCATAAAAACCTTGTGAGAGTTTGTATTGAGCTTGCAGATGCTCCTCTTTTACCTTCAAGGGAGCAGATACTTATTATTCAAGGTGCTTTACAAATTTTAAATATCTGGTGATAAATCAGTTACTATTAGTAAAGTGATTCCCCTAATAAAATTTTTCAGAAGTGAATTGGACTTAATCCAACCCCACACAAATGAAGGAGGGAAATTTTTGGCTTCACTCAAAAAAAATTTTGAATCAAGGTTCAGTAAAGTTGGCGAAAGCAAATTGCATGCTGTACCAACTTTACTTGATCCAAGATTCAAAAGACAATATTTTGAAAGCATTGCAGATGAGTCTGCAGCTGTAATGTATATTGAAAAATGTTTGAAATTAACTGATAAAACTAGTTCAACCTATTCAAATTCTGAGAATAATGCTATGATCTCTGAAAAAAATGTAAGTAGAATCTCAAAATTCTTTACAGATAAGTGCAATTCCAGTGAAAATTTACAAAACACTGACTCAATATTAACATTTCGGCAATTTTTAACAATGAAAACAATCAACATTCAAAATGACCCTTTAAAATTTTGGCAAAACAAAAAGGTTGACATCCCTCATTTATTCAACATGTCCAAGAAATTTTTCTGTATAATGGCAACTAGTGTGCCATCTGAAAGAGTTTTCTCAAAAGCTGGGAACACACTTACAACTAAAAGAAATAGATTGGACCCAAAAAAGGGTAGAAAAAATTTTATTTTTATCAAATTTTGATGATGTAGAATGGAAAAAAGTCCCTGTGTAATGTAAGGCATAAAATTTGTTTAGAATTTTAAATTTTTAATTGGAAATGTAACAATTTTTATTTTTTAATGTGTTTTAATTTTTGTTTTCAATTTTGTATTATTTAAAAAATTTTGTTTTCTAATTATTCTTTAATTCATGTTCTCTAATTTTTACTTAGGTAATAAATATAAATCTTGGAAAAGAGTTCAATAAAAATATATTTTATTCGAATAATAGTCGAATATTTTTTTTGATTAGTCGAATATTTCTCATGACTAGTCGATTAGTCAATGACTATTGTAAGAATAGTCGAATAATAGTCATGACTATCTGATTTTGGATAATCCATAGCGAAGTAGATCGCACCTGATTGGCTAGATCAAAAAGACGACTAAAAATCTAGCCATGCCAGATCTTGAAACGACGCGTGACCGACGCCGAACCGACGCAGACGCTTAACAGTCGCTAATTGGAAAACGAATGAGTTTTTCAAAAATTCCAAAAAAGACGCAGACACCTAACCTACGCCGAACCGACGCTAAATGAAAACCGGCCTTTAGAATTACAAAGATAGGCTACGAATATTTTTAACACGCAATCGCGTGCCACTACATAGTATATCTGCATTTCGAAATGGTAACGAGTTATTACAAACACACTGGCTTCAATTTCTCTGATTCCATAAAATTTCAAGTTTCTTTGGAATGTCTTATACTATGTGTTTCCGTGGTGTAGTGGTTATCACATCCGCTTTACACGCGGAAGGTCCTCGGTTCGATCCCGGGCGGGAACAATTAATTTTTTTTATCTTTTAAATTAATTAAAATAAAATTAGCACTTCAATAAAATAATGTGCAAAATAAAATTCATAAAAATGACGGGTTTATTACATTTAATTTTTATTTAATTTTGAACTCATTTGAAAACCAATTTAGAATACATATAATTTTAAATTCATTGAAAAGCAAAATTCAGAACTCTTAAAAAAATCTTTTTTTTTTATTTTGTATACCATGGTTATGCTCGCACAACAGCATCTGAAATATCTAACTGAGGCCTGTGAGTGGCGTCGCTATGAGAAATTCTGCATTTTTCAAAACGCAAGTGGGCGTGTGTTTTTTGGGTCCAGATTTATTAAAGAACATGACCAATCAATAGATAGTGCCTCGCTAATGAGTTTTGCTGTCAGGGAGTCTGACTGCTTGTTCATGTTCAACAATGATGGACGTTCGTCCCGTATAGGACTTTTTACATTGGGTGCAAAGAATATTATAAACTATTTGATAACATTGGGTGCTAATTATCACTATTTTGAGAACTGTTCCGATTATTTTTGATAAAATTAAATCTTTTGACCAAATTTATTAATTTCTAATCAATTACCCGAGATAATCGTGATCTCTTCATTTACCATAAGTTTCTTAAATATATAAAAATATTTATTAAACCTAATGTTTAATTGTAATGGGGATACTCTAGTCTGATTATATATTTTAGTTCGTAATTTATTAATTTGAAAGTTTTCGGCTTGTGAACTAAATTTAATTTTGATTCTTTAAGAATTCTGAATTGGCTTTTCAATGAATTTAAAATTGAATGTAAAAGAATTCTAATTTGTATTTAAATGAGTTCAATATTAAATGTAAATTAAATGTAATAAACATGTCATTTTATATGAATTTTGGTTTGAACATTATTTTGTTGAAGTGCTAAATTCTCTTATCTGTATTATTTACTTCAACGTATGTTTAACATTATGTTTTCTTCTTTTTTTTTCCTTTAAAGAAATTATCACCATCGCGATGTTAATAACGTGAGTCATTTTTTTTTCTTGTATTATTACGCAAGAACAGATCGGTGTTGACATTAAAAAATGTAGAGACAGAGGGTCGACCGGCAAGATCATCAACTTTACGAATTGTGCTCTTAAAAGCAAAAGTAGTTTAGAAACAGAAAACTTGAACTTGTGATCATTCATGCTATAAGGAAAAAAAAGCAACTAAAATAGGTCACTTTGTGCTCCAATTATTTAAAATGAGAGTGAGCGACTACCTAAGCATCTGTTTCCGTGGTGTAGTGGTTATCACATCCGCCTAACACGCGGAAGGTCCCCGGTTCGATCCCGGGCGGAAACAGTAGTTTTTTTTTTTTTTACTTTTCTTAATCTCACATTTTCCCAATAGAAAAGATAATTCCCTAGAGTGTGATGTTCTTTATTTCAGTTATTGACTTTTGCTTTATTTCATTTAAACTTTTGATATTTTTCTTTTTTGGTGGGGCAGCGGGCCGGGCCCGCGGCGAAGGAGATTTTTGCATTTCTTGTTTTTAACATAATGTTTTAAGGCTGGATGTCATTCTGAAAAATGTGTGATACAAAATTCGACCCGAAAAAGCGTTACGGAAACAAAGAACTATTCAAAACCTTGCTTGATTGTTGCACATTTAAACATTGTTACCTCCTTGCAGCACGCGACGGCACTGTAAAGCCACCTGACCATTATAGTCTGAGCAGCAATTTTTGTTTAAAATCTTTACTACAAGAGATATTATTAAATATATTGAAAGTGTGGTATCAGATAGCACCATTATACTCCGTTGTCCTACATAGCTGAATTAGTTGGTTAATTCAAAAACAAATGATGTGCAAATTTCTGTAATGGCTTAAAGTTTTGTTTTTTAGTGTATTGGAATAAAGTCTTTGCCATTAAAATAAATATATTTTATTACTCACAATTTAATTTATAGTTTATTGTTTATGAAACATTGAAGAATCAATTAAATGTTCATTTTGATCTTTTGGTGCTTTTCGAAGTCTACATCAAATTTATAATCTCTATGCTTCGAAGTGCTTAATTTATTTCTATAGATTCCTTCCTTGACAATTAAGAATAATGTTCCGACCCAAAAAAAAAACGTTACTGATGATGCAATAATTTTAATTTTGCATCATAGAAAATACACTTGTTTTGTGATTTTTAGATACTGCGTAAAACTTGCACGTGTTTATGGCCCCACATTCGATTGTGCGAGTAAAGAGACGCACCTTAAGCATAGACTCTGGTTTACTTCACATATTGAGAGACTCGATACTTGTGCTTATATCTCATACATCAGATACCATATGCCATTCTCACTATTACCGATATACGTGATTCTGGCTCGTCCATTGATAAATATATAAAAGATTTACGTACTGCATAAAATATTTATTTATTTGTTGCACCTAAAAACAGTATCATGATTCCATGCTTCGGACAGCAGATTTGAAATTAAGTCACTTTTTTATTTTTATGTCCACATTAAAGTGAAGAGCTAGAGAGTTGACAGGCATTGGTTTCAATTTCGCAAACTGTAATAGTAATTTCGATATTCAAAGATAATTTACAAACCCCCGTAATTCAAAAATCAAACTAAATAGTCAAGTAGCACATGTCTATGGTAAGCTATATTCCGAATTTCAAAATTCTACGTCAAAATATGTAGAAAATATGAAGGGGACAGAGTTACTGTTAGACAGACAGAATTAGTATTGTTAGAATGCGTACACGATTTGGTGACGCAACCAAAAAACGCGTCAAGGCCAGCTAGATAAACTGGCTTTGAAAACGCTTTAACAAACTACACATCATAATTTATATATATTACATATTAAACCGTCCTTTTTTTTCCTTCCAATAATGACGTCGAGACAACTAACAAATTAATAACCACCACTACTTTTCTCATCAAAAAATAAATTTTAATTATTTCATTCGTGAATATAACTTTAAAGAATTATAATATTGTCAAATATTTATTTTAAGCAACCTTACAAAAATTATTTGATCTCGCTAGGGGAAAAAAGCGATTATTTCGTATATTAAAACTATGAAATTAATGATGTTTTATCATACAGATGAATTTTAATGATCATTGCTCACTCCGTCTTAGTTTTCATTATCTTATGCTTTTTCTATATTTACATTTTCATTCATATTTAAATATTTAAAATAGTCACTTAATTAAATAGTAAAAAACTCTTTTAAAAATCGTGTTCAGCATTCGGATCAGAACAAATTAATGGATAATCGACAATATGAAAACATGTGATATAGTTTATAAAATAAAATTTGAAAAGAATGAAAAATGATTTAAAATTTTAAACTCTTTATCTCACACGCAAACACTGCAAATATTGCCTCTTTTGATTTATATATAAAATGCTTTACTAAAGAAATTAAGGTCAACCTAGTTTCATTTTATCGTCACATGTTCTATAGTAAGTCGAGAAATAGAAAATGAGGAAAGTAAAAAAGACAACAGGGAATAAAAATCGACACACAGAGTCCAGTTTGCTTGAAGATCTTGTCAGTTTTCGGAAAATGCTTCCGCAACATCGGCAGAAGCCGCGGCATCGACGTGGACTTTGGAACTGCCGCCAAATGCCACCGGTATTCGTGGGAGGTTTCTTGCGTAGCGGAGTCTTATCTGTTAATTGCAACTGTCAAAAGAAGAAGAAAAAAAATTCTATAAGACTATCAGAAAATTAAAAAGCCCATCTCTTTTCTCCCGAAACAATGTATATCTGGGAGCCTTGATTCAAACAACACTAACAATAGTAATAGAAATATAGGACGGCCAAAACTGTGGACACTAAGATAACAATAATGGATGAGAAGAAACCACTATTCCACATAAACGTAGAATAGTGGTTTCTTTTTATCCTTTGTTGTTAAGACTAATATGTTTTCATTGGCTTTTTTCGTTTTATAACTTTAGGCCTTCAATTCAAAATTTTTAAATTCAAAAACGTAAGAAATTGTTAAATCCAAATTCAAAATTGACTGTTTAGTTACATGTGTCACTAAAAATCCAGACTTATTCTACGTGAATGCAAACATATTACGAAAAAAACAATGAATGCACATGTTTCGCGTACTTCTGGTTTCCAATAAGATGCGATATTTTTAGGCGTCGAAATTCGAAGAACTTCCATTACGTGCGTACAAGTTTTATTCAGACATCATTCGTAAGACGAATGCATATTTTTTTTTTTTTTACAAGGGAAGCGCATGATCAACAATTTGGGATATTCTAAAAGGACTTGAAAATGGCAAGGAGACAGAAAATTTGGATCCGAAGCAAAAGTCAAAATCTTCATCCCCCCAAAAATGTGGAGAGATTGAATGCCTTGTTCAAGAACACTGACGATATATCATGCATATCAACGGCCGCAGTTTCGGTCTTCGAAAAATATGGCTGATATAATTTTGAAGAACAAAATAAATATTCAATACCTTAAGAAGCAGTTGATTCCATCGCATTTCGCCGATCGCATAGCGTTGGTGAAGACCAAATGCAAATACTTGTTTCGAAGTGTCCACGTTGACGTATCCTACTTCACGTTTGCACACGTATCGGTGGTTGGTATTGATGGACTTTACACAAAGAACAGTGAAATGAATCCTCTTAACATCAGGCTTCGCAGAAAAAAAAAATGCCAAAAATTGCTGGTATGTATTACAATCACTCAGAAAGGCCTCACCCGGCCACTTATCCACAAATCGGGATTGACCGACAATGTGGAGGTTTAATTAGAACATTTGTTGGACGCCACTTCCCTTCATACGAGAGTACTAAAAAGGCCGATATGTACGAGGTGCGATCAAAAAGTTCGTGCACTGGTTGCGCATCTCGCCAACAAATGGCAGCACAAGTCCACAAATACAGTAAATTATAGCCTAACATTCATAAATCAGCTGTTCAAAGGATTTTGTTGCATGTGCATTGGGGACTGAGAAAATACTATGTGTGTGAAGCCTGTTTCACAATTACAGTTTGCGGGCGGAAAACAGGCGGATGCGAAGCCCACAACGCAAGACGAGGATTTTCCGCACGGACTGCCGTTTCACAATTAGCAGAATTCGCCCGCATTGCTCTCCGCAACTGCTTTGCGGGCGGATTTTCAATTCACGCGGATCCACAACTGCTTCAATCAATCAGAAAACGTCAAGTTTCGGCGCATCTTTGTTGCCATATTGGGCGAACACACTGTCGATATGAAATTGGCATTTGAGAAGTAATTTAAAAAATACTGCTGTCAAAAACAGCCTTCATCTATGAATGCGACGAAAGTCGCTGCGAGACACCATTTTGTGTGACTTCGATGTCGTTTGGGAATGAACCAATCAGAAGACAGTTAATGCGGCCGCGGATTTAACTGTGAAATAGAAACGGAAAGTTATTAAATCGCACGCTTCGCGAGCGGAGGCACTATTATTCTAGGGTGACCAGACGTCCTGCATTTTGCAGGACAGTCCTGCTTTTTTATGTTTTGTCCTGCATACTGCTTTACCTACTGAAAAAAATGAGAATGTTTTTTTTTTTTAATTTGTCCTGCAAAACGTCCTGCATTCCGTAATGATCATCATAAAAATAATAAATAAATAAATAAATAAATAAATAAATAAATAAATAAACATTCTGGTTTAAATAAAATAAATTTATTTATTTTTTATATACTTTAAGTAAAAGTTATCATTTTTAATAACGTGTTTACATAGGATTTTAGAAAATACACCATGAAAATACACCGCGATACCGCTTTTGCAAGAAATTTCTAAAATAGTTAATCCTGATTGCAACTGTGTCCTGCATTTTTTCCTTCAAAATCTGGTCACCCTATATTATACGCTTCCTTGGCGGATCCGCTGGGGCTAGTGCGGGCGATTTAATTGTGAAACAGGCTTAAGGTCGACTGCGATTTTATCATAGATATTAAATTTGAGAACGAGCAATCTGAGGGAGGACGTTCGGGGAAAGCGACCAGATCTGTGGCGTGAAAAAAACTGGATGCTCGACCACGACAATGCACCCTCTCACCGAGCTCTCCTCACACTTGAGTTTCTTGTGAAAAACAACAAAATTTCGCTTCCACGCACACTCTACTCGCCAGATTTTGCTCCTGCAGAATTTTCCCTCTTTCCGAAAATGAAGATCCAGTTGTAAGGTCGCCGTTTTGATACGATTGAGCAGATTCAGTGCAAATCGTAGAAGGTGCTTATTTCGTTTCAACAAAAATACTTCCAGGACACATTCTTATAGTGGCAGGAACGCTGGACTCATTGTATGGCTTCGTTAGGGGACTATTCTGAAGGGAATACTAGGTAAATGTATTTAAATAAAGTAAAATTTAACGCGCAGTTAAAGAAAAAAAAGATTCAATAGTGCCTCAAGAAAGTGAATATGGAAGCCGTACAGAATCTAGCAGGGAGTACAAAGAAAACAATCGATTACTTTCGATGATACAGGTCAGATAAAGTTGTGAAGTGGCGTAATCATTAAGTTACAATTGCTCTTTGATGTTTTCCATTATTTAAATAAATATTTAGTATCGTTTCGAAAAAACCGTATAATTATCAATGGACATAAGACATAAAAATTCTTAAGTCATTTTGTATGAAATAGTTCGGCTTTCTTTATACGAACACTGGAGGCTTTAATAATCTAGATCAGGGTAACCATATCATTTCTTTCATATAAAATTGTCTTAAAATAGCATAATCACCATAATTCAATAAAATTAATGTCAGCATCGAGAGGTGTAATGTACGAGGGGTGATCAAAAAGTAAGGTTACAAAGCCTGCAGTGAAACGTGTACATTTAATTTCATACAACCAATACAGCCAACTGATTAGGTTATTTTTCGACATAGTCTCCATATCGGTTTAGGCACTTCTCGGTTCGTGGGATGAGTTTGAATATTCCCTCCTGGTAAAAATCCTGTCCTTGCGTGTTCAGCCACGTTGTCGCAAAGTGTTTCACCTCCTCGTCTGAAGCGAATCGTCGGTCTCCTAGGTGCTTCTTCAAGTGAGGAAAGAGGAGATCCGGGCTGTACGGAGGGTATTCGATGATGTCCCAGCGAAACTATTTCAACAGTGCGGTGGTCTTCTGGGCTGTATGAAGTGGCGCGTTGTCGTGAAGGGGGATGACGCCCTCAGTGAGAAGTCCTGGCAGATTCGCTTCAGACGAGGAAGTAAAACATTCGCGACAACGTGGCTAAACACGCAGGGACAGGTTTTTTACCAAGAGGGAATATTCAAACTCATCCCAAGAACCTAAATGAGTGCCTAAACCGAAATGGAGACTATGACGAAAAATAACAAATGTTTGCACCTGCTGTTTGATAAAATGCAGCTGGTTTTCCGTCGAAGAAGTCAACTACTGCAGTTGTGAGGTCCGCATCAGTTGCGAAGTTTTTGCCATTCAAGAAGTTCTGGAGTGCCCGGTAGTCTGTAGGCACAAAGTCAAGCGAGTAGGGTGAATGAGGGAGAACTTCCCACTCTAGCTCCAGAATTTTTGACGGATCGCATTTGCAACGTGTGTGGTCGCTCGTTGTCGTTAAACGACGTCAGTCATTTAGGACGTTTTTCTGCAATTGCGTCTGCCATACGTTATGTCACGGAATGGCGTGACGTCAAGTAGAGCTGAGCGAGCAAGCAAGGGCGTCGAACTCGTTTGTAAGGAACAAGGCCGCTCTAATACAAGTCATGACAATCCGCCATTTTGCTTCGAACTCATGAAATTTAAGTACTGAAAGTTTGCTATTTAATTACATAAATTCGTTTAAAATGACCGAATGCTCAGCTATAAATCGTACTAAAAGTACAGAAAAGGGTTTTTGATTGTTTAGTTCGATAAATCGATCCGCCATTTTGCTTCGTACTATTGCATGATGAGATGCCTTGTCATGACCTGTATCATAATATTAGAGGGCTCCGCTAATACTATGCCTGTATTAGAGCGGCCTTGGTAAGGAAAGTAATCGGGTGGCGCCATCCTTTGAGGAAAAGGGCGACGATTCTTTACAAGTTGCTGTTAATCATTATGGGAAAATCCAAGCGTGTGAAGAAAGAGGAAGCGCGGGGGTAGCGCGCGAAAGCAGCAAGAGGAAAAAGCGAGAGTGGAGAGGAGAGTGAGCGGCATTTTCAAACCAAAAAGAAGTAAGAGGATTTGGCGACCATCCTCTCAGCCAAGCCAACAGTAAAAGAATGATGAGCATCAGGTTTCATGTTATTGAAAATGCAGTCAATATTATTGACTGTGAGAGAGAAACAAATTTAGCTGTTTCTGAACATTCTATGCTGGCGTTCTCTGAAGAGTGCGGTATGGCCAGTGAAACTCACGCTCGTAATTTGGAATTTATAGATTTTTGCAGAAAACGTTGCAACTCGTCAACGGGTTGAAAAACCGAGATGGCTCCCCGTAGCCGAGTGGGTTCCAGCATCGAGGAACAACGAGGAGTTATCGACTCATGAGAGTACCATGGAACATTTCATCGTCAGCAGCCAGTGCCCAGCTCATCTAGGATTTCGTCGCTGTTTCATCGTGTGGAATCGACTGGATCACCTCCACTGCCAGGTTATTATGACCCGTCAAAAATCTCTGGAGCTAGAGTGGGAAGTTCTCCCTCATTCATCCTACTCGCCCGACCTTGTGCCTACAGATTATATCGGGCACTGCAGAACTTCTTGAATGGCAAAAACTTCACAATTGATGCGGACCTCACAACTGCAGTAGTTGACTTCTTCGACGGAAAACCAGCTGAGTTTTACCAAACAGGTATCCATGAGCTACCCCTTCGTTGCGGGGCCACCGTGATCTTTTTTTTTTCTTTACCGGGGCCACCGCGGTAAAGAAATAAAAAAGATCACGATGGCCCCGTTCGTTGGCAGCAGGTGTTCGATTAACGGTGAATGTATTGCCCTAGTGACATCAAACCGTGGATTAATCACGAATGCTTACCGGACAGTGACCGATCAACCTCAGTGGGCCTAGTTACGCCCTGGGGGATTCAAGCTTTCATTGCAGATGGACTGGGTGCAGTTTTCCCAAAAGAAGGTAGGCTCACTATTTCTTCTCTATTCACTCTCCCACGCTTCCGACATTTATCCAAGCAATTATCACAATTTAGCCACCGTTATCTAATCTAGCGCCTGTAATGTTAATTCTAATGTTTATTGCTTTTTAGTTATCCTACTTGCATTGACACCTTTAAACGCCATGTGCGTCGCCGCCTTCCCGAGCGGTCATTGTGCAATTTTCCTACCATTAGAACCCGAGCCATTGCAAAGCAAGAACGCCGTTTTGGTTAATGTTCACTATCTGCACATGGCGTGATGACTGATCATGCGACCAAGTTAAATGAAATTGTCATTAATTTAACCATTACTTCTTAGACATTTACTGTGACTAAATAGAAAAGTGGGTATATATCAGTTCGTGAGGTGGGGGGGTCTGGGGGCCATAATAGGGTATATAAAACTGTATATCCCGTTAAAATTTGATCGTATTTCAACGAGTAGTTTCCGAGTTACGCATTCAAAATCGTAACAGTGCTCACATGCGTAACTCGAAAACTACTCGTTGGAATTCGATAAACTTTAACGGTATACAGAGGTTTATGTACCCTATTATTCCTATTATTCCTTATTATTCATTATTCTAGGCGTTGCAGAACCTCAGTTATTAACTTGTCGATGTTGGTGGCGGCATTTTTATTTCTGTATTTCTGTTCATATCTCAGTTAGCGTTCAAATTCGGACCCACATTGTATTAAAAGAAAATGTTCATTCTGTTCACCTCTGTCATTGCTTACAGTTATACACACTTTTTCAGAATCACCCTGTATATTATCAAATTTTAGTAAAGTCAAGAAAATATTACCGGTTGTGATTCTCTAATTGCATTTTAGTCTCGTAATTTAAATTCTACAGTACCTCTATTCGGTTTTTAATTAACTATAACTCCATCTCTCAAGCTATTAATTATGTTTCATTTGTCTGAATAGAAATAACTTCAATGAATAAAGCTTTTAATTTGTTTGCATTTGTCCACGGAAATAAGGGATGTGATAAAAAGTTATTTGGTGATAAATATCTTAGGTAGATATTAGAAAATATAATTGTTTGCGATTGATTCACATCTGCGTCGGTGGCTCAGTGGTTGCGTGATCGCCTCTGATGCCCGAGAACGCGGGTTCGATCCCGGCCGAGGACGACGAAGATTTTTTCAGGGGGAAAATCCTGAGATCACGCACTTCCTTCGCAAGGGAAGTAAAGCTGTTGGTCCCGTGTAGTCATTTGCTGGCTGCATGTTAAAGAGCCCCTTACGAGGCAAAATTTGCGGCCCCTATAACGCTGTCCTGAAATGGCCATAGCAGTTGAAAACGACGTTATTACCAAACAAACCAAACCAAACCGATTGATTCACATGCATTGCCTCGGGCAATGAGCTGTTTCTTGCCAGTTCCAAAATGGCGGCGCGAAGAACTCACTAGAGGGGAGGTCACTGCCAATCTCTCTCTTTCATTTGTCTGGAAGCGGAAAAGTCCCCTGCCCATTGGGGTGCTAGCAACAATCCAACTTTCATTGTCTCCATCTTGGACGTTAACAGTAGTTTTTTTTCTTTAGTTGGAAACAAAGGTTGGATTGTTGGATTGTTGAAGGTGTATCAAAATTATTATAATTCTTTCCAGAAATCCGATTTCACATTTACTAGCAGATCACAGTTATAAATTTCACTCACTAGATGTCGCGAGAAGCGCTGTTTCATAACCTCGAGAATTTCCGTTTTTATCCTCTTTAGTTAATTTTAGCTATATGACTTAAGGGTTATTCGGATAGTCTCATAAATAGTAAATGAATTTCATAGGAAAAGTTTCCATTAATCGAGTCGATGAAAAACATTTTGTATTGCTTACAGGTTATTTTTAATATTAATCAATTTCAGAGGAGCCCACGTAGAATGCTGTGCCTCCCCAAAAAGAGGTATGCTGAAGGGATGTGATAAAATGAAACAAATTTAGTTATAAAGTATTAGTGAATTCTGTATTTTGTAATATTTAATTATTTTGAAGTTTTATTGTTTAAACTCTAGAGTTTTTGAAAAGCTGGTTGTATTGGAGTAAAGGCTGTTTTACATTACCACTTTTGCGAACGAAAATCGGATGACAAAATAAAGGCCGAATTTCGGACGGCAGAAATCTCGTTGGCACACGACAACCGTCTACGAATCAGGCGTCCGAAATTCGCAGGTTGCTTTCACATTGACAACGATGTCGGCATGCGCAAATAAATGCGCAAAGAAAACAAACGTGTCTTCCATGTCCGTCGGGTATCGTGATTATCGATCATCATCATCATTAATTTTAAGAAAGAAACGTTTATTGTTTGCAAGGCGGTGCATTCTGCTACGCAGGCAAAGAATATAACCATTTTTAAAAGCATACTGTTGTTCAGCGAAATAATATGGAGCTATTTTAGTTATCTTCATTAATTTAATTAATCTCAACATTTACAATTAGACATTTTATAAACATAACTCATTTTCAGTATCTCTTTTATAACTGCAAACATTCCATCCGAGAAAAACAGTTAACAATGATAGACAGACAACAATCTTCTTTTTCCTCGAGCATACGTAAACAATAGCTTTAAACGTCATTTTTGATTGGCTCTCGCATATGGTGGAATCGGTCCGATGCGAAAAATATCTAATCGAACTGGACGCATGATTTTCGCATCGTATGCACCAGGCAACCGACAGTAGGTCGTTTCGCATGTAATGTGAAAGCTACATCCGGCTGCGAAAATGCCGTCCGATATTTTTTCGTCCGATTTTCGTTCGCAAAGGTGGTAATGTGAAACGGCCTTAAGGAAACTTTATCCTTGTCAGAGATAATGCGAAAAAATAATTTTTCTAAAAATAGTTTTTCTTAATAGAAAAAAATTTTCTATATATTTCCTTTTTTGAAACCAAGGTGTGCACAAAAAAGGAAATGGAATTATTTATATATGTTACAACTATTAATTCATGAAATGAACTTGATACTCGTATCATATATAAAATTAATTTCATTTCCTTTTTTGTATTTTCAAAAAACAGAAAATATACACTAATATTAATAGGGTATCATGAAAATATAAACTGTAAAAGAGCCCATATTTCTATTGCTATAGGAGCAGAAAACTATTGATATGCCATCAATATCCATTATCCATGGATGGAAAATCGTTGCTCTAGCAGTGCTGTGTTAGTGTGGTAACAAGAGAGTATTGTTCTCACAACAATATTTACTGAATGAGATTAATAAAGAGAATTGATCTCTGATCAAAACACACTATCAAAACAGTTTTGTCCACACATTAATAAATATTGATGGGACAGAACTTAGATAAGATTGTCACAACAATTCATTTCACTTCGCGTCATTATGATAAAAGTAAGAACAAACTTTTGACTCAACCTGACTCAAATGACCCTACGTAGCTTTACCAATGAGAACTACGAGAGTCATTTCAAAAGTTTTGTTTTATCATTTACCTTATCGAGAGAGAGCGTAGAAGGTTCTTTAATAGCAGCTTGCTTCTTTAACCAAAACATAAAATTTCCGGCCGCCGTCGCGGTCAGAGAAGCCAAAACCATGACAATGCAGGTGAGCATCCAAATGTCGATCGCTTTGACGTACGAGACTCCTGGCAGCTTACTCTGTGCGACTCCGAGCTGGGTGACAAGGGCGAGAAGGGCAGTGACACTCACGGACACCTTAGGATTCAAATTTTCGATCTCCACCCAGAAGGGAAACCACGTGAGAACGACGATCAATGCACTCGGAATGTAGATGAGCAAGATATACTGGCCCGTCAGTCGACATATATGAAACTTGAACTGGACGAACCGTTGACCTATATATATTATAAACAAACGCTTCAATGAAAAAAAAATCTTTACAAAATAGTATGTACATGCATTTGTTTAGAAAATGTAAATAATTAGAAAATTTTTGTTCAATGATCAAAATATTTTGATATCTGAAAAGAATAAAACTAAAAATAGAAAAACTTTAAATATTGCATGTTAGATAGTAACCTCAATGATTGAGTTTTATTTGGAACATTAACCTTTGACTTTAACGCTGTTCGTATACCAGATAACGAACTATAGCAATCTTCTAAAGAATTTTAATCAGTTTGATATAAAAGTTTTGATAAACAAAATGACGAAAAATAAAAGGTACTAAGTAAGGAATCCGAAATCTTCTTGATATCAACAAGTTAATTAAATACAAGGGCCATGCAAAATTTTCTTGAATTAACAATTATCAGTCGTCATTCATTTGTGCTTATATACACTGCTTTGCAATGAAATTGCCCCACCCACAAGGAATTATCCAAATGAGCCAAAAGTAGGTATACAGCAAGATTACGTTATGGAGCCAAGACGTGCACTTGTTTGTACAGGGTGGCCAAACGGAAAGCGGCATCAGTAGATTGTGGCACCACCTCTAACGGCGATGCATTGTTCCAGCCGCAGGTGTAGGTGATCATACAGGTAGCGAATGTCATCTTGGGATACGTCTGCCTAGGCCTGGTAAACCTGCTGTGTCAGTTCATGGAGATTGCGGGGTGATCGTAAACGACGTCCTACCATGTCTCACACGTGCTCAATTGGCGATAGGTCTGGGGTCCTCGCGGACCATGGCAGGCAGTTGATATCATGCAGACATGCTATGCTCATGTTTGCCGTGTGCGGTCTGGCGTTATCCTGCTGAAAGACTGCGCCGGGTATTGTGTGCAAAAAGGGCAGTAATACGGGCTGCAGAATCTCTGACGTACCGTGCTGCTGTCAGGGTGCCTTGGATGGTGACTAAAGGCGTTCTGGTATCGTAGCCGATGGCACCCCAGACCATGATTCCGGGTGTTGGTCCACGTTTGCGATACCGGATGCATTGTTCATTGGCACGTTCCATTGGCCACACCCGTCCGCGTTTGTCGTCGGTGTCCAAACAAAAGCGGGATTCGTCGCTGAAGACCACCGAACGCCATTCCATTCGCCAGTCCACTCGTTCACGACACCATTGCAGTCGTATCGCGCGGTGCTCAGGTGTCAAAGGAAGACACAACAGTGGACTCCTGGCAGACATTGTCGCGGCGTGTAACCGGCGTGCTATTGTCGCTATTGACACTGTAGCAGTACCTGGAATAGTGATGTTGTCGCGCAGTTGCCGCAGGGTGATGGTTCTGTCCGCTAGCGCTGTTCGCAGTATCCGCCTATCGGTATGAGCTGACGTGCTTCTCCGGGCCCCAGAGCCTGGTCTTCTGGCATGTGTGCCTTCCTCTCGCCATTGCCTCCAACATCGGCCTACCGTCCGTGCGTCCCGTGACACATGGACAGCAATCCGTCTGGTTGACCATCCAGCCTCGAAGAGGCCAATAATCCGACGTCGTTCAAAGTCTGTTAATTGCGTGAACGGTTGTCGTTATCGTCGTCCCGGCATTGAGACCGTTGTGCGGATTACAGTACTGTACGTTCACGAGGCAGTTGCTTTCTCCCTACTGCATGGAACGTCTCGCACAGGTGTCAACTAATGAGCCGGACAGGCACCCGGACCTCGTGTATCAACCCAAATGGTCATGTCTCGTGAGCATGCATCTAATCGTTTACTAGTCGGAAGTCGACGAACCCCTCCCCCCACTAAATATGGATAAGGTCGGATAACTACTTGTTGGTGGGGCAATTTCATTGCAAAGCAGTGTATGTTATAAATCAAATCACAAGCCACTTTAACCCATATAATTCATCTAATTTTCGGAGGTTACTGTCAGCAGTTCTAGAGTTGCCATCAAATCATTAATATACCAACAGTTTGCTGTATACTTGGATTCACATTCTGGAAGAGGGAATATCATTGCCTTTTATGCATAGGAAGTACGTTGTGTTGAGTTTTTACTCTCGATTTTATTTAATGCTACCAGGCCTTCAACTTCGATTACACCTGGAGTGTATAATCACTCTCAGCATCTTCCCTTTTTAGTTTTAAAACAACATTAACTTTTAAATAAAATACATAGTTGAAGAATACATACTTGCTATGTATACAACATATAAAACTGAATATAATTACTATGCTGAAAGTCTATTATTAATAATTTGAATGTTCTCTTAGATTAAACTGTGAATTAGATTTCAATTAGGAATTGAATAGATTTTTAAAACACTGAATACACTAAAAATGAATATATTTTTTAAAAAGGATATGTTCTAGAGTCGTTTATGTGTATGGAATTGTTCCATAATAGTCCACTGGACGCCTCTGTCTGGTGGATCTTCTCGGAGGTGGTTTTGCCGGTGCACTCCTCACTGGGTTTTGTTCTTGTGTGACTGGAATCGGCAGTTCATCCTCGATGTAGGTAGAGGGAATCACTGGCTCGTGCACTAGCAGTAGATGTCTTCTGTTGCGACGGAGAACTACGTTGTCCTTTGTTACTATTTCATACGAGCGGTGTGGTAACTTTTGAATAACTTTTGCCAATGTTCTCCATTCTCCCTTGGGATGTCTAATTCGCACTGTGTCACCCACTCGAAGTTCTGGGAGTAATCTGCCTTTACTCGGATTCACTCTCTTTATTCTCTCTGAGTTTGGCGTTGCAGACAACAATGTCAGTCTAATACGTAAGGGACGGCCCATAAGTAGTTCCGCTGGTGATCTTCCATCGTCTAAAGGTGTTGTACGGTAATTTAATATGGATCACTTCCGTCCTCATTTGCTCGTTTCCAAAGGTTTTTTACTATTTGTACTCCTTTCTCTGCTAGTCCATTAGACTGAGGATGATACGGACTGCTTGTGATGTGGTTAAAGCCATACTGTTTAGCAAAGCATCGGAACTCATAACTCGCATATTGGGGTCCATTGTCCGACATCACTGTGGTTGGAATTCCATGTCTGCAGAAAACTCTTTTGAGAGCTGTTATTACTGCTGCTGTGTCAGTTTGCCTTAAGTGTTCTACTTCAATGTAGTTTGAGAAATAGTCAATGATTAGTAGGTATACTTCCCCTTTCCACTGGAAAAGATCCGTAGCTACCTGAGCCCAAGGTATTTGCGGGAATTCATGTGCTTTTAAAGGTTCGGCTTGTTGTTGATTTCTATGTGCAGCACACGTTGTACAAATTGTGACAATTTGTTCTATGTCTTTATTCATTCCTGGCCAATACATTACGACACGTGCTCGGGCTTTACATTTTTCTTGTCCCATGTGGCCTTCATGTATACGTTGAAGCATCTCCTTTGTACATTTTACTGTTAATTACAGATGTATTACAAAAGCAGCAATCCTTTGGACAGTTTATTGCACCACTTATTATATGGTTTCGCTCTGTTTGTGTGTCCGTCTGTTCGTTTGTAAGTCCGACGATTACTCGAGAATGCTTCAACTTTTTCAAATTCTGCTTTCACTCTTCGATAGAGACCCTTCCTGAGCTCACCTGATTAGTTTGTGATTGAAATCGGTCTAACAGTCACGTGACTATTAAGACCCAAAGAACTTAACTGCGATATATCAACTTTTGATGAGCTCTTGAAGCATGTGCACTAATGTTAAGAATATCAACTTAGGGCATGTAATATATCAATCGATTCGTACTGACGAGTCATAAATGAATACAGTGTTATTTTTGTTTATCACTTAAGCATTGTTGATGGCAGCTTGGAGCACGTGCCCATTATGAAGCTTTGTCGATGCACGTGCTCATTTCGTTTTAAAATTCAGTGCTGTTAGGCCTATTGTTAAATGTGGGTAATTAATGTTAAGCCTATAGTTAAAAATGACTAAAAATTGTT
>JAHWFO010017185.1:6041313-6062226 GCA_023313115.1 Rhysida immarginata
GTAGTATTTAGAAAATGAAAATGAGCTCTATCTTCTTTCGTTTCTCATCATTTCCGATCGAATGATATATGACATGCCATATGTTGTCATAGTTCTAAAGACCAGGTCATTGCCACCCCCACAACTCCGACCCTATTGGGACAATTGACCTTTATCATAGTTCTCACACATTTTCTTAGCCTTCGTAGCCTTGACTACCCACGTGACCACATAAAAAATGACGTCCCTTGGTCGTGTTGTAAGCATTTGTGATTTGAGTAAAATTCACTTTTTTTACATTTTCCATAGGTTTTTACTACTTTAAAGATTTTTATTATTATCTTTATTAATTAACTATACATTATTAACCTGAAATTTGCAAAATATAATGATTTAAATGTTTACTGATAACCTTTCATAATTTTAATTTTATAGTCATTTCCAAATTATCTATAAAATTATTTTCTAATGATGTTTATTTCTTTCTCCTCACTCTGACAATTGGGAATACAACAATATTTAACCATAGCAATAAAAATTGTGAACAACAACAATTAAAACTTTCACTTAAGATACAGTCAACAAATGCCGTTAACACGTCCAGTGTTCGCCATTTGCATTTTGTAAAAAAATCAGTGACGTTTAGTGGCAACCAATCACAATACAGGGGATAAAGGTCAATTTGCCCCAAACTTTACAATAATGTTGATCTTACTTAGGGGAATCTGCATACCGAATTTCACTTTTTTATATGCATATATACGGGTAGACTTTTTGGTCCCCTCTATTTTCCGCCCCCGAAACTCCGACCCCAATGCGCCAATCAAAACCAAACTAAATAGTGAAGGTGTACATGCCCATAGTAAGCTACATTCCGAATTTCAATCTTCTACCTTAAAAAATGCGGAAATTATGAAGGGGACGGACGGACGGACAGACGGACATTGGGAAAACAATAAGTAGCTCCATTCTTCCGCTACTTAATAATATAAGGATATTATTAAAATTCAAAACTGGTACGTTTTCCGTCGGCTATGTCCAAAAATACAAGGTGAGACCGGAAAGTTCGGTGAATGACTCTGAAAACAAACAGGGACAGGTATTTCAGAGATGATACTTTACTGTCCTTCAAAGTAAGGCCACATGGCCACAATAACTTTTGACATGGGTACAATTCTTGCATAGCGGGACTCATCACTAAACATGATGTGACGCCATTCGTCCTCTGTCCACGCCTCCCGGGCAAGGCACCACTCTATACGCAGGCGTTGGTGTTGTGGTGTTAATGGCAACCGATGCATGGGGCGGTAGAACCCCAATCCGGCGGATGCGAGTCGTCGAGAGACTGTGCGGGAACTCACGGGGTGTTTGTAGAGTCTCTAGTACATGTTCGCGGATAGCGGGTTCCGATGCCATGGGATTCCTTAATGCTTGGAGCACCATACGACGGTCTTCCCTTGGGGTTTGTTGGTCGACCCGAACCTGTACGACTGCATGGGTGCCCTCATGTACCCATTGAATCCAACATTGGGCCACTGTGACATCTGAATGGCCCGCATTCCTGGCAATTGCACGATACGACCAACCAGCCTCGTGCAGTCCTACAATGCGGCTCCTGTCAAATGCTGTTAATTGGTGGACAGGATGTCTAACGCGTCTGCGAGGCATAGCGGGTGCTTTATACAGTACAGTAATCATCTCCGAACGTCTTGCGTAACTGTCGGACTCACAGCAGTTGACTGGTAACAACTTATCAACAACATAGCGGTGACATCACGAATGCACTCTGGTGAGCGTTCTAGACAATATAGATCCTTGTGAATCTACTCGTTTACTCGCACATGAATGGTATGCATGCATACCGAAATAGGATAATATTGGATCACTCCTTTTGGGTGCTTCACTTTTTTTGGTCAGCCCATCTACGTATATAGCCCAGTGTATTATTGTAATCTCAGTCATGTTGAAAAATGAACGCTTAGCGTTCGAAATGCGCATTCATGTTGAATAAAACTTTATTGTGGAAAAGCGGTTTGGCTTCTTGTGTGCTCCCTAATGAAAATATGATTTTTCCAATTTCGAGTATATAATTTTACCGCCAAAGCGGATAAAGGGAGCGCATTTTCATGTTATGGATATATTGACTTCATCAACATATCAAAACACTTAAGAGAAAATAAATAAATATGAAAAACAAAATGTAAATTACTGTTTAAGTAAGCTAATGTATAGAGAGAATTTAAACGAATAAACTTGAAGAACGAGAGGTAAATGAAGAGGGAGTTATTCCTCATACATTTAAAAAAAATAAAAGTTCTTTAATTTGTAAGAATTCCCACATAATGTTAAACGAACTGAGCCTCAATTGCTGAAGCGTTGTGTGTAAGCATCTATTATTTTTTCATATTAAATTACTAAAGTGTTTCTACGTTATCGTCTACTATTGAACTACTATTAATTAGCAATATGTATAACAGTAGTGAGTTTTAGATAACATTAAGCCTAACAGCATTATGCTCTTGATACAAATAAGCTATGGATAACAATAGATCTAACAACTCGTAATGAGTTGGTTGATATATTACACGCCATCATACTATATTGTACCATTAGGGCACATGCAACAAAACCAATTCCCACTATCATTATTTTTTCGTTATATTCACTCATGACGCGTTGTTGCAAGGTGTTTGATATATTACGTGCCATATCTTAGCATTGAAACTTCCAATGGTACCATATGGTATCATATGGCTAAATTAGGGCACGTGCTACTTAACCAATAACCACTATCATTATTTACTCGTTATATATACACATATCACGTTGTTACGAGTTATTTGATATATTACATGCCATATCTTAGCATTGAAAGTTCCAATGGTACCATATGGCATCATATAGCACCATTAGGGCACGTGCTACTAAACAAAGACCACTATCATTATTTTCTCGATATATTCACTCATTAAATGTTGTTACTAGCTGTTTCATATATTACATGCCATATCTTAGCATTAAAAGTTCCAATGGTACCATATGGCACCATTAGGACACGTTCTACTAAATCAAACACCACTATCATTATTTACTCGTTATATTCACTCATTTCATGTTGTTATGAGTTGTTTGATATATTACATGCCGTATCTTAGCATTGAAAGTTCCAATGGTACCACATGGTACCATTAGGGCACGTGCTACTAAACCAATAACCATTAACATTATATACTCGTTATATTCACTACTGTTGATGCGATTGTTTGATACATTACATGCCATATCTTAGCATTGAAAGTTCCAATGGTACCACATGTTACCATTAGGGCACGTGCTACTAATCCAATAACCATTATCATTATTTACTCGTTATATTCACTCATTACATGTTGTTACGAGTTTTTTTCTATATTACATGCCATATCTTAGCGTTGAAAGTTCCAACGGTACCACATGGCACCACATGGTACCATTAGGGCACGTGCTACCAAAGCAATAACCATTATCATTATTTACTCGTTATATTCAGTCATGGCACGCTGTTACGAGTTGTTTGATATATTACATACCATATCTTAGCATTGTAAGTTCCATTCTGTACCATTAAAACACGTACTACTAAACATTTCAAACCAACATTATTTACGCGTTATATTCATTCATGAGACATCCTTGCACGTACACGTGCCATTAGACCAATACCTGCTATCACTAGTTACTCTTATATATTCGTTCATGATATGTTGTGACGATTTGTTTGATATATTACATGGCATATCTGGTTATTATAGGAAGATTTTAAGGGGGTATCATAATGGTACCATTAAAGCACGTGCCATTATAGTACGTAATTCTTCCGGCTATCTCACGTTCGTACTTGTTCGTGCTCTGTCCCGTATTAATGGATTGGTGAAAACAGACTTTGAAAAAGTTAATTCGTTTTCAAGTTATTGTAATAAATACTAAGCTCCCTAGGAATAAAAAAATTCTCTTGATTTAGAGACTGAACTGCCCTTTCAATAATCGTCAAACACGTACATTCTGCACGCGCACCATCTCATTAACGTTCAGAGCACGCGCACCATCTCATTAACGTTTAGAGCACGCGCAGAGCCGAAACCATATATGTTCTCAACACGCGTTTTCCCGAATGCGAGGATAGTTCCTGTGTTCCAGCAATTCAATACATGCACTCTTTCTATTGCAACGCAATGAATTGTGGGATTGTCTACAGACGGACGGACGGACGGACAGTCGGACAGCTGGACAAACCGATCACATAAGCACATTTCTATATATAAAAAATGTGCTAAAAACGAATTTTAAAAGAATTAAACAATTTATATTTTTACAATTTCTCAATACAAGTAGTAATTTATATTTAATTTATCATTTGAGTCTCAAATTAAATGAGGAATTATCCATTTATTATAAACAAACTAAAGCGAAGCCTGCCTAAACAGTGATAAAATTATGCCCTCTCGAATTCGACAAAAATAGGGAAATGAGTTTGGAACTTGACCTTCTGGAGGTTTAAATATAGAAAACTGTGAGCCTCGCAATTTTTTTGGAGTTGTCTTTGTCACGAGATGTCTGTCCGTATCCCTTTTTGAATGATGAACGGTGGACTAATAATACAGTATAAGGAAAATATTTTTCATGTCAGTATTAATCTGGTTAATTGATCTACGCATCGGACTTAAGTAATAAGGTCTAGAATTAGTGTAAAATAAACCATTACGAAACAATTATGATGATGATACTGTGCTTCATTGATTGATAACACTGGCCAACAAAATTTAAGGTTTTTCTTGTGACAAAATGAAAGTGGGTGATTTTTGGTAGTATTTTTTCTGCTGATTTCGAATATAATTTTTAAATTTCTCTAGCACGCACAGCTTTCTTGTTTTACAACGAAACATTTTTAAATCATTCAGTGTTTGTGGCCTGGTAAATTTCCTTGCGGCGCCAAAATATGGATACTTTAACAATGCAGACGCTTCTCTTCACAGCCATTACTTTAACATAGAAGTCTCATAGTGCATAACTTGGGAACGTGACGTGATAGAAAAAATCTAAAAGCAGATTCGGATTCTACATACAAATTACTACAAAGAACACTATGTGTTGTCTTAGTCACAAAATGTGTGTTGACTAGTGTAATAGTTTGATTATTACTTGCATTGATTAGTATTTACTGATCGATTGAAATGAGTTATAACTCTAGCAGACGGTATGCATAGGATAAGTAATTACATGCATGTTATTTGATTCCACTGTAGTTGTTACTAAAAAACAATTCGAATCAGGGCTGTCTTGTGTGCAGTCGGATGCAAAAAGGTTTAGACTTAAGTCATAGTTGAGCACGTGAATAGCATATCCCAAGCACATACCTTCTCTACCTTATTTTCATTCAGAAGGGACAGGTCCAGTCTAATCTGCCTTGACTCTCAGTAAAAGTACCTGATTTTGCAACCGACTGTACATCCCGTAGGAAAGTAACATAGCTCACCCTGGGACGTCACACATTTTAATATTAAACGCACGCTGCTACACTTTTGCCTTTTTTAAATTTTATGAATTCCTATTTAAATGAAAGGCACCAAAATTATTTTTTTATTTTTTTAATGAATTTTTTAAGATACTTTTATTTTAAAAAATGTTTTTTTTCATAATTTTTATTTTATTCTTTTTAGTCTTGGATTTGCAATCAATTTTTATCCTTGCTTTTGCTACAAATACTGCACAGGGTGTTGCAGATAACTACAGAGCAGTATAACGGGAAGCCTACCCGCTCGATTGCAGGGGCCGGCTCGGTCGATTGGCAGAATGGAGGGAGATGAAGGTGGCCTGCAGCAGCCAGCAGTTTCCACAGTCGGGGAAGGGGGGGTGAACGTCAAAACTATCATGTTTTTGATAAAATTACCCAATTATCATTTGATGCCGAATCGCCCCCTGCAATCGAGCTGATAGGCTTCCCGTTATATTGCCCTATAGTTATCTGCAACACTCTGTATGTGAAACTGAATAGGTGGTCCATTTCCCTACCCAGGATGAAAATTAAGTCTGAAGAGGTGGCCACTTTGTTCTATCCGGGATGAAAAATTAAATGAAAATCAGTTTTAATTCTTTTTTAAGATTCGAATTCAAAAAACTTTTTAAACGGGATTGTATTGTCACCTGGAGTGTATTGCAAACGGGACTGTAAATAGTGGGTGAAAAATTGATTGGAAGATTTGAAAGAAACAAACAGATAGAAAGAAAGACAAAAGTTGTGAGTTGAGAAAGATATAAAAAGGAGATTGAACAATCATGTATAAATAAATATCAATGTATTTTTAACTTGACTTTTCTAAAACTCCTTCGAAAATCATAGTATGAATTTGATTTGTTTTCTATACGTACCAGGTTCTTGTTTCTCTATAAAAAATCGTACGATGGTATACTCCGGTGTTGTGATTAGGTTCAGTTCTTGTGTTGGTAATTGGCCTTCAATGCTGACTGTCTTATTTACTTCATCAACTTAATATACAAAATAATGAAATACACAAGATTATTGGCACAGATAAATGCTTAATTACAGATGAAAAGAGAGCAGCTCTAGTTTATGATACAAATACTGCATGGTCCCAAAGTGAAGATATGAATAAATTTCTTGTTAGGAATGTGAAAATCTATCATATAATCAAATTCCAGGTTTTTATCAGTGTAATCACTCGGTGATCGCTTTGGTCGATAAAATCAGCAATAAAATCCGCTAGAATTCCGCCAGATTTGTTTTAAAAATAAATAAACCGAATTTCAGGTTCACAGATTTTCAAAACTTATGTTGGGTTTTCTAATCTTCTGCTTTTTTAAATTAATATGGTTTGATAAATATGTGTACGCCTTTGAGAGAATTACCAAAAATGACCGAAAACACAATTTCTTTCTTTTTTCATGAATACAAAAAATATGTGTCTCTATATAGCATATGAATTGAAATCGCATAAAATGTTTCATATGCAGCCATACTTTTAATATATGTACAGTCAGGTGCAAAAAAGGTTTTTACCTGCTCCGTAGGAACTGAGCTTATCGGATGTGATCGTTGCAAAATCAGGTACTTTTACTGAAAGTCAAGGAAGATTAGACTGGACCTTTCCCTTCTGAATGAATATAGGGTAGCAGTTATACGCTTGGGATGTGCTGCTATTCACATGCTCAACTGTGACTTAAGTCTAAACCTGTTTGCACCCGACTGTACATTTTAAAATTTCCTTTGGAATCTCGAAATTTTATTTAATGGCTTTAATGCTTCTCTTATACCTAAATTAGAACTCAATCTTGGTAATTGCAATATGTTCCTGAAATTTAATTTTATAATATTCATTTGATTAAACAATCTTTCTACATTTGCCTGAGAATAAGGCTAACTAGTAATATATCCCTGAACATCCCATTCACCCAAAGCAAGAGGAGCGAAGAATTTCGTAAAATCAAAGAAGCAGCAACAACCAATAGTTTCAGTATGAAATTGGTCGACAAACTCATTAAGAAGCATAATTTCAAGAGGAGGCTGGCACTCTACACGACCTTCAATGACCCGGACAAGAAGAAAGATGCGAGATTTTTCTGTCTACCCTACAATAGAAACCTAACCAGAGGCATGGAGAGGATATGCAATAAGTACAATTTACATGTTGCATATAGAAATGATCACACACTCATGAAGCTCCTAGGAAGTACAAAAGACCCTATACTGGGAACTGAACGATCTGGAATTTACGAGATCCAATGCGGGACCTGTGACAAAAATATATTGGACAGACCCGTAGAAAGATTGAAACAAGAACCAAGGAGCATTTCGACCATGTTAAGAACTGCAGACCTGAGAAGTCAGAATCTGGACATGAACTAAAGAAGGAAAACATTAGGATTTTACATGTTGTTGACGATAACAAAAGGTTTGAATTTCCTTGAATCCATGGAAATCTTGAAGAACCAGGGTGACAAGATGGTGGACCTTTTGATCTGACAGCGTGGAAGACCTTACTTCATTTTGTTAAATAATTGTGTTCACTGAGTTTTCTCCTAGGTCCGGGTCTATAAACCAATCCTAACTTTGCGTTTTCATTGTAAATTATGATTTTCCTCTGATTGGCTTAAGTTTCCTATATGTACCTGTTATACTTCTATGTTTACTCGATTCATACTGAAGATGGCTACTTTGTAGCCGAAATGTACATATATGATGTTCAATAAACTCATTTTGTGGAAAAGTGGTATCCACCGCCTCTCTGCATGCAAGTATCCACAGAAAACATGCTGGCCAGATGGCCGAGAGGGCTAGGGCGTAGGCTTTCTAGTTCTTGAGTCTGCCTGGTCGTGAGTTCAAATCGTCGTGGGCATGGATGTTTGTTTTTTCCAGGCTGCGTACAGACATAACTTGCGTAAAAGGCGCAAAATGACCTTAGTAGTCGACGCCAAAATTTCTAATAAACCAACCAACTAACCAACCAGGTCAGTAAATTATATTTTCTTTGTATAATATCTGTAAATACTCGTTGGAATTCGTTCAAATTTTAACTGTATGCACAGTTTTATTTACTCTATTATTTCTTCAAACTTCATTATCCTAGGTGATATAGAAAGCGAGTTATTAACTTGTTGATCTTAGTGGCGGCATTTTTATTTCTGTTCATATCTCAGTTATTGTTCATATTCGGACCCATGTTCATATAAGCTTTTTTGCTTAGAATCGCATATTCCATCACCCCTATCATTTTTGACATGAAATTTAACAATACCCTGTATAATACTTAGAATCGATTACAATCGCCATAGAAGTTTTCATTTTGGTTGTGCGGTTTTAAGCACACACCCGTTTGTTTGTTTTGTTTTTTTAAGTTTATTAATAAATAAAAAAAACATGAAAAGTTTTAGTGGTCATTTGGTAATTGAATGCATTTGCCTATCAACTTTGTAAAGTAATTCTTCTTCTTCATTTAAATTTTGTGTAAAATGGAAACGAGTTTATAATTTTGTCCAGGAGGGTATATGATAGTATAAAGAGAAAGTGTAATGGTGTGTGTGGCCTAAATTTTGTTACAAAAAGTATTAGGGCAAAAAATGTCCAAGAGGAAATATCACAGCATTCTATTAATCTAAATCTTGGTGAAAGACAAATCTAAAGATCATCGTTGATTGTTCCTCTCGCGCTATAATATGTTTATAATAAAATTTAACCACAGTCACATTACATTTTCTCTTTATCCTATCAGATATAAACGAAATCTAACACGAATTTTATCCATATCCTACTTTTGGACCAAATCGTACAGTAAAGTATTAGGAAATTTGGTTTCATTATGATATGTCATCAATTTTTACGGAATTGTATATTAAAACTTATACTTGCAAATAACGTTAAATTTAAACGCAATTGCTAAATCAAAGAAAATTTTAATTCCAACATTTTTCTTACCTTCAAGTTCGACGGGGCATTCTTGAGTATCGAACGGATAATTTGAATACTGATAATTACATGAAAATGTGACGATTTTCCTAAAATATAATAAAAATAAATAAAAAAAGGTTAAGCTAATAATATGGCACGCAAACGCTGATCAATGTTGGCCAGTTTACATGAGCAATCAGCCCTTCCCGGTGGATCATAATACATTGGTATGCAAATGACAAGGAAGGAATCGGAAAAACGTTAAAAGGTGCAAAGAGCAAGAGTTCGGGACTAGTTCCTCTCTAAACCGGTGGACAATGAGGACCGGATTAGAAAATCCCTCCATAGGAAAAATTCACGCGGATCAGCTAATACTACGTAGTGTTAAGATTTCGGAGAAAAGAATTGTGGAGTGCTTGCTGCAGAGGATGCTAAGAATCTCTCGTTTGGTTCAGGCTGCCACAAAATGCTGGCCACAGCGGCGGCCTAAAATGCACGCTCCAGATATCCGCTGCAGATATCCTTTCTGATGCAGGAGAACTCGAGAGAATCAACTGCTACATTATAGGAATTTAGAAATTAGACGAAAAGAGAAGAATGGACCGAACTGCACACTCGGCACATTTTTTACAGAAGAACTTTGGATGGCAGATCGATTGAGGTAGCACTACGAGGGAGAGTCAGGAGATTAGTTGCATTCGCCCAGAACTTGTTTTCTTCGGGAGATATTGTGGCGACATCAGGTGACATCTATAAGACACCACAACTTATAAGTAGCGTCGCTATAGTGTTCAAAAAAAGAAACCAACTTTAGGGATCGCGCCGTTTATTCTTTGGTAGAATTTGATTCAGTGTTAATAGTAATAACGAGTTTTAGTGTTACGTCCTGTTTTATTGCTGGTACGCAACTAAAGTTGATCAGTTTGCTCACTTGCGTCTGGAGAAAGGAAATGATCCGCTTGTTGATTGGTCGAGAAAATACGTCACTCGCTCCGTCGGGAGGGGAGGACCTTAAAACCTTATATTCTCATAATGACTCCACAATTTCTATAAAAAATATTGAGAGGAATCAATAAATGACTTTTATTTGCTGGAATAAATGCTACGGCCATTTCTTTGTTTTTAGAAAACAATTAATGTCTTTTAAAAGGCTTAACCAACATTCTTAAAAAATAAGTCTTTTTAAGTGCCCCTCTATGTATTTATATTTTTACAATGAAAACACAATTAAAATCTTTTTCTGTTTGGGGGGAATGAGGATCAATTAGTAACTATTTATAAAAATTATTCGAATTTTTGACTTTAGTTCGTTTGTATGAATGCTATAGCCATTTCATCATTATAAGTTTGGTTTGGTTTGTTTGGTATTAACGTCCTTTTCAACTGCCATGGTCATTTCAGGACGGCGTTATAGGGGCCGCAAATTTTGCCTCGCAAGAGTTCTTTAACGTGCATCCGGGAAACGACTACACGGGACCTAACGGCTTTACTTCCCTTCCGAAGGAAGCGCATGATCTCAAGATTTTCCCCCTGAAAAAATCCTCGTCGTCCTCGGCCGGGGTCGAACCCGCGTCCTCGGGCATTAGAGGCGATCCCGCAATACTGAGCCACCGAGGCCGTTTCATCATTATAAGAAAAAAGTTAATATCTCTAAAAAAGACTGATCAATTGTCATAAAAATACGTCAAGATACAGTTTAAGATACCCTCTAAAGGCCGGTTCACATTCAGCGATTTCGCGGAGTGAAGCGTTTTCCCGAATCCAGATGTTTGCTAGGCGTCACAAAGACGCGCGTGTTAAAATGCGGAGTAGTTTCACATTTAGCGGGAACGAAACGGGGAGCTTAGCTAGGCGAACTTCCTTCTCTTCCGAAAGCAGAGAACCTCCCCTCCAGCTATGCGAATACCGCTCTGATTGGTTGTTAGATCAGTCGTTCTTTCATCCAGTCTCTGTAGCTTTCTAGACATCGTGTATATATATCGTGATAACATGGCTTTCTTGGCATCGTGTACATGAATATTTCTTTATTAGGAAAAATGACAGAAAACGAGACACACGTGCACAGAAAACACGCTAGCGGCGACTTTCAATATGGCCGACTTGACTGGCGGAAGTGGGTTAGAAACAGTTGCTAAGGATTCTGGGACTGGAGAGATGCTCACTCGTCGCTAATTGGCTGCGCATTAGGAGCGACTTCTGAAAATTCCATCACGGTTGGAATTCGAAAACCCGCGCCGTTGTCGGCTTTAACCCGCTTTCCGCTGCGAATTCGCTGAATGTGAAACGGCTCCGGCAATCAAAATCGTGTCCAATGCGCCAGATACGACGAATTCGACGCGAAATCGCTGATGAATGTGAACCGCCCTTGAGTATGTATTAATTTTAGTTGGTTCTGCTATTTGCATTTTCAGAGGAGTTAGCTGCACAAAATTGGCCACACAAACATACGAACATACGTAGAGACGGATTTTTTTTTTCAAAATTTCAAAATATCTTCTTGAAGTCGAATTCCGTAAAAAAAATAATTCCGGCCAAAAATCAAATTAAACATGTTACGTATATCACACGAAAACTTATAGGGAGTGCAAGTGACTACGTCACAGCTGACGTCATTTGCGCGATGAACGGGCCGAGAGCCTAGGAAATGGGATCGCTGGTTCAAAACATTGGAACCATGCAATATACGTACTAGTAACGTTGAAGCGGGCGGCCAGTAAAAATGACATCTCTTAAATTATTATGTTAATTTGTGTAATTGATACTATTATGAAGACATTTAATCCCATTATATAATTTATACATTAATATTAGAACGCTTTTTAATCACTTTTAATCACTTAGCAAAAGAATGCCATCGTTCGCGGATCTTTCTTTCTTTGGGAAAACGATAGATGTCTAAATCGCTGTTTTGGCTCCTTCTTGAGCAGTGAGGAACTAAACAATTTCACATCTTAAATGTGTTATAAACACTGGGCTTATACAAAACGATTTTATTCCATCCCTACGTTGGAACCATGTTAAATCCCGAAGCGAGAAGACTTGTTTGGAACCAAATCGAGTCACGTGACTGAAGAATTCCAAGCACTGACGTCACACTTGCACTCCCTATTAAATGGAGTTATGCAAGAGCATTTTCTGAAGATGGATTTTATATATGGTGGTATGAATTCTTAAGAGATAGCAATAAAGTGAAAATTATTACAACGATTGCACAAAATTACAGAGATGCCTACAACTATTGTAACAACCTTGAAATTCTATATAGTGTTTATAATAAAATATACTTAATTTATAGCCTGTGTTTTTATTTTATTGCATTTTTTTATGAATTTATATGGCTTCATACCTAATATTATCTTCACATATTGGCTTTATACTTCAATATTATTATGAATATTGATTATGTTTATTTATTATTAATACTTTGTTCGAAGCCATTATTATTACAGCAGTTTTATTAATTGTAATAAATTGTCATTGTAACTTTTCCAAGTGTGTAATATTAATTGTAAAACCTGCGATAAGATTACATGAAATAATATACTGCAAAACAGCCAATATAGAGCGATGCGAGCAGAGCAGATTGAGTAAATATGGTTGGGGGGAGGGGGGGTGGAATCATCGATACGCATTACCGCATGTGATCTAGTATATTTAAAGAAAATGTGGCGTTCCTTGAATTGCTGATTGTCGGTGTCATTCATAATATTCATCCTATCTCATATAAGCTGCTCGATGCGAAGATAAAAGTGATTTCTTTATGATGCGATGCGAGCTCGCCATGCTCGTTCTTCCACGGAGCGACTAACGTAATTTCTCGACCAATCAACAAAGGGATCATTTCCTTTCTCCAGACGCAAGTGTTTGCTCCCGTCTGCGCAAACTGATCGGTCCTACGTGAGTTTAACATTGTAAAATCCTCACGATCGCCCTAAAAAAGTCGAATTTCGCGATGCTAGCGCCAGAAAAGCTTAGTGGCAAGTTGTGCTAAGGCGGCTACTTAAATTCTTATCGGTGGCTACGGCTAAGGATACCTTCTTGAAATCGTGTGAAAAGTGATCGCGTGGGACAAGCAGGTTAGTCGTTATTACTCATAAAAGATGACGTGTCCACATTAAGTCTGTGCAGTGATTCATCTTTTTTGGCTCAAAAAGTATAACCCAAGTAAAATTTATCGCCAGTTAGCCAAAGTGTATGATGAAAAAGCAATTTAATGTGAAGCGATCTCTAAATGGTGTGTTTCTCCACGATAACGCAACACTTTATTCAGCACGTGTCACAAAATCCTTTTGGGTCATTTCAAGTGGGAGGTTTGGAAACATCCACCCTATGTGATTTCCATGTTTTCGGACCCATGACAAAGGACCACTCTGATGAAGAAGTCAAAAACGCGACATTAGAATCGTTGTCACATATTGGATGGCAATTTTTCGAAGAAGGAAAAGAAAAACTAGCGCCACACTACGACAAATGCTTAAATCAACTTGGTGACTATATGGAAAAGTAAACATTAAAGTACACGTACCTTCAATTAAACAAACCGTAGTATGAAGAAAGAAGACACACAACCTCTTGTCCATAGGTAGCTTGGATGTATATTTCGACCACATAGCGGTCATCATTCAGCAAGAAATACCATATACAGTTTCGTTCTGTTTATTATTATTATTTATATTTAAACCGTAGAATATTCTTTCAACATTTTTTTTAGTTAAATGATTGTGCAACTAAAATTTTGACTCTCGTAGATGACGTTGCAGCGGATAACTGCCATTATACTAGGGCGGAGGTGTTTTGCATGGGAGCTTCGATTGGCAGAGCTGTTAGCGATGACATTCTCCTCGCTCTCAATGCAAATGTGATACCAGATATGTGAAGTCTATAATGAACGGGCTACGAGTGGTGAATTGCGATGAAATGGATCAAACAGTTCAATGAATTCAAACTGCATGCCAAAGTACTACGTGTGGGTACGATGGACTTAAACATTCGTCAAAGACATAATTCACAATGTCGTCGCTTTCCTTGTATTTGGACCCTATGAAATTGGTTAGAGTATTTGAATTTTTTGCGGATTCATCCTATCACAAAGGAAACAGAGTGATACAATTCGAAGCCATCTGTAGCGTAATCTACCAATTGGAATGGCACAAAATTTTTGGTAGGCATGGGACAAAAGATTCTAGTTGCAAACATTCCCGATAAAAAATGCGGCGCTTTGTAGCCTGGGGAGATAATAATCAGCATAAAAGACAGTTAAACGTTTCTAATGCAAATCGTCAACGACGCTGGGTACAACAGCGTCAGCGATTTGGGCAATAAAGGCAAGAGGTAGTTTAGAAAGATATAGTGACGTCCCCTCTTGTGTCAAAACTATTGCCCACGTTCTTGAGTAGGTTTACGTTCCAGACTTTTCATAGGAAGAGGCTGCCACCCCAGGAAACTATATTCAAAGTGTGATAGTGGTTTGAAGGTGCTAAAAAGGAGTGGGGTTTCATTTAAAATACGAGGGTTGGAAATTTTAATAATGATCACAAAAATATCGATTAGCACAGGAAAGGCGTACCACAGGTTGTCCATCGTTACGACGGCTTCATAATTCTGTCAGTAGCCCCAGATTTGTTGAAGTCACGGATTCAGAGGGTTGTTAGGGATCGATGTGAGCTATCAGGTGGGGTATTGTTAGGGCAGGTATTAAAATAGTTAGCATTCTAATCGCGAGCTAAAAACATTGACTTATTCTACCGAAAACTGACAGATATTGGAAGTGCTACATAACGACCTTTACGACGTCAAATTCAGCTATTCCGAAATTATGAAAGCATGCAGGAGGCGAGGCTTCATAGTTTCCAAGAAAGGGATATCAAGTGTACTAAATAACATTGGTAAAACCAGAAGCAGCGCTATTGGTAAGATCATCCATTAGACGTGCTCTTGATGTCGTCCGGAAAGTTCGGGCTCTCGTAACCGGATGTAACCCACCAACACAAAGGGTCATTGCACAGAAGGCCGGCCAGGTGGCCGAGAGGGCTAGGGCGTAGGCTTTCTAGTTCTCGAGTCCGCCTGGTCGTGGGTTCGAATCCCGCCGTGGGCATGGATGTTTGTGTTTGTCCCGGGCTGCGTACAGATATAACTTATGTAAAAGGTGCAAAATGACCTTAGATGTGGACGCCAAAAATTTCTTATAAACCAACCAACCATTGCACAGAAGATAGGGACATCTGTATATATGATAAGGTAAAGACAATTATCAAAGGAGGTTTACAACTGGAGAAGCGACACAATGTGTCACGTGGATTACGCCGAGAAAATCGCCGATGGGAGGAGAAAACAGTAATGACGTAAGAAGAACGTAGGAAAACGCGTTGTCATCCCGAAGGAATCACGTGAGTCGAAGGAAGGAGAGAGGGAGAGAGTAAGATGGCGGCGTCGGCAACGGCACGAAAATAGTGCTCCAGCGAAAAATTATGAGTTACCGAGAGCGAGTGACGGCCCTCGTCAAGCTAAACAAAACCGTATGTGGTTAAATAGCACGGCCGCTGATCTAACGGCGTCGAGCGAGGAGTGCGGGAGCTATGGTACGACAAGCAACGAGATACTGAGAACGGCCGGCGAGAGGGGTGATCCGGAGAAAGCGTCGGAAGAGAGGAGTACGACAGCGAACGGTGAGAACCCGCCGGAGTCCGTGAGTTTGGAAGAGCGACTCGCAACAGCGTTGGAGAACTTCATAAACTACGTAGGAGCTTCATTAAATTCGGCGGAAAATAGCCGACGTAATGAAGACCAGCTTAGTCAGCAGTCAATACCTGTGGAAAGTAATGGAAGACGTCCAATAATTGTCGACGGCGGAGAGAAAGAAACGCCCGAACATTTGCAGAACGGTAGGACTTTCATATAGTTACGAGAAGCCATTAACTTGCAAGTAAGCGAACTTTTGCACTTATCAATATTTCGAGTGCATATTCGTGCCTCAGTATTAAATGACTTTCAAATGCTATTTACACCGGACGCAAACGAGATAAGGGAAGATGACGAAGGTATCGGAGTGTTTCGTTCTCCATTGCCAATTTCCTGTTGAACGGAACAGGCGGAATCATTCCGGAGTATTCGTCCCTTGCTACTGTGTGAACTTTTAAATAACGGAGTTAGTTATCGCAAGAAACAAGGCGGAGGGGAGTTAAACAAGAAACAAGTATTCGTCCCTGTAAAGCTAGCTGTATTGCTAAGCGCTGAGTCATTCTACAGTTGACGTTAAAGAAACTGCGTTTCTGATATAATGAGCAATGATCGAGCGTAAGAGCGACCTGGATGGACTGTATGCGTATACAATTTAATTTATCAAGTGAAATCTCAATATATATTCTCTTTTCCGGGAACAGGATCAGTCCCGATCATCGCAACAGGAGTGAATAATCCGAATTACATTTGACGGCGTATTCATCGGAATTTTCATGTAATAATTTTTACAACAAGGAAAATACGTTGCTGAGAGTGTATGCTCTTATTAAGTGTTTGTGGTGATCGTCGGAATTGTGTGAATTAGTGTATTAGGTGATTATTTATGCACAAATATTTTTAATCAGCCGTGTCTCAAAGAATTGTGTGCTTTAAAGTATAAATAGCCAGTTTTAAAATGTCGTTTGGGTTCAAGCTAAGATTTTTATATCAGAGTGTAAATAAAGCCCAATGATTAGTGCATGTGAAGAAGTGTTCTGTGATTGGTGCCGTCTGTGATTTACTCAATTACAGCATTGATTAAATGTTCATGATACGTAATATAATTAGCATGTGGCGATATTTAGTGTGTGATAATAAAAATCGTCAGAGACGATAAACACGTGCTACGGCGAGCGTGTGCAACGCCAGACCTTTTTTTTTCCACGAGTGGAGGCGCATCAACGTCATCATCTACCTAACCACTTCTCAAATTACGTACATCGGCGAGGTGCACGATTGTACGTCACTAAGTGTATCATTCGACAAAGGCGTAAACTACCAAGTGGGTTGTCTATGAACATTAACTGTCGAAATTCCAAGTACTCTTAAATTTTCCACTGCGAAACGTTATAAACTTTAAGCCTTGATATTCTACATAGCATATTATCTTAAGTCATTGATAATATATTTATTTTGTTGAAATAAAAAGACTTATTTATTCATTATTTTTCTCGTTCCCTGTTTCTTGTCAATCTACTCTGCTAATCCACGTGACACAATGGCCAAGTCCATAAATTGTTGCCGCGTCATGTTCAAGAGCGATGGACCAACTGCCGTAAACCTGGTGGGATGAAAAGTGGAAATACTTGTCACACTAGATGAGCGTATGCTTATTTAAGCGACTGCAACAAGAGCCGAGCCATTTTTTTTTACCACCCAAGGGGTTCTAAGGCTATCAGAAAACATTTGCAAGGAAACATTTTCAAAAGGTTTCATGGTTGTGGCAGGATACAGCTACAACGGCAAGTTAACTTTGTGCAGAGTTGAGTCAACTGGCCTGTTCCTGGAACAGCAAGAATCGAGGGCTCCATTCATGCTCGTGGAGGGTATACGACATATTAAATTGTTCTAGTGGAACTTTGGGACACCCTGTATCTAGATCCTGTGTACATATCGTGTTGAAATTTACATCATTTGTTGTATGCCACCCACACTATGCTCTTGTCGAATTTCATTAAAATTGATCCACTCCTTCCACGTTTTGCCTTTTTTGCCGGTTGTGTACTTACATGAGAACTGCTTAGCGCCAAGAAGCTCCATTATTGGGAGCTTTAGCAGAAACCTACTTATAAGAATGCACGCTTGGTCTGTACGTTTATCCAAAATGTGAAAACGAATTGACTTTTTCAAATTCTGTTTTCAGTTCTTAGCTCGGCTGTATAAACTTTTCAGGCTGTGTTGTGCTAAAACAGTGACTGCAAAGAAAACCAAGATATGGCATGTCATATAACAATCGATTCGTCAATAATGAATACACTGTTACTTTCTATTCATCTTTTAAGCATTATTGACATGGGCACGCGCACGGGAAATCGCGTTTTGTCGAAGTTCAATAACTCAATCACTCAATAATTGTACTGCGTTGAGCAATAAAATAGAGGTGAATTTGGAAAGAATTAAATGGATTTCCGTTGGTTACTAGTAACTTTAGCTAGGCTTTAAATTCTCCAATTTAATATTACCTCTACGTCACGGCTGAAGCTCCTTCTTGGAATGTCTACAAGATTTTATTAATGATTGTTAATATCTGTTTACAAATGACTGGATACAACTTGGAGCCCAGAATCGGCACCGGAGTTATTGCAACTCTTGTATACTGAAGAACTCTATCCTGTAGAATAATGTGAAACTTCACTTGGGATAGCGCTATTAAAAAAATTACAATTGGCCAGGCTATCCTATATCATTGTAGGCTATAGTTGAGGTGCTGCAGATAAAAATAATCTTGCAGCATCTCAATAATTAACGAACTTGCAAAACCTTGCTAAGAAGCAAAACTAAAATATTTTAAAGTAAATAGGCAATAGAAAATAAATAAAATACCCTGACGGCAGTCACAACATTCTGACGATTACCTCTGATGTCTATTCGTCTTATATTGCCTCAAAACACGCTACTTGTGAAGTTGCGTTGGACTTTCACCAGTTCAACGCTGCTACACTCTTCTTGAATTTTAAACTCGCCACAAGCTTCATAAAATGTACTATCAGTTAACGTATTGGACTCCATGATTCGGTATTTGAAGAAACAACAGCGCGTGTCTTGATTATTCCCCTACCTAATTTGGTACTATTTCGATTGGTAGATAGTGCTAGAGATGGCTTCGAATTGCAACTCCCTCATAGAGTACTGAATAAAAGAACAGGAGATGCTGTATAAAAGAACATGATATTGCCATGTCACGACTTTCTTCACTATCGACATGGCGGCGATTTGGTATTGCAATCATGTACAGCTGACATCAGGGTGGTTATAAAATAAGTTCGCCTACTCAGAGCCGTCTAGAGACCAATTTAATGAACCGATTGTGATGCAAATTGAAATGTAGGCTATTCAGACCAAGGGGAAAAGAAAGAAATTAGTGCAAATTTTCACCACCAGGTAGCGTAGGACCACATGATTAATTGTTGCATGCAGTGTTTCCCGGGGATTGTCTGAGACATGTCCTCTAATGCTGAGTTTCAGTTCAGGCACAGTCCGTACGCTTTGTTGATAGACCCGATCTTTCAAATATTCCCAGAGCCAAAACTCGCACGGGTTCAAATCCGGAGAACGTGGAGGCCACGCAGCTGGAAAACTTCTAGAGATCACACGATCTTCTCCAAAGTTGGTACGAAGCAGTTCCTTCACTTGTCGACCAATATGAGGAGGTGCTCTATCTTGCATGAAGACAGTGGTTTCCAAGCCTCGTCGTTCTCGCAAGGCAGGAATTACATGCTGTTCAAGAAGTTCACAATACCGTGCACTTGTCACCGAACATCTTACAGGACCTCGTTGTGTCACTTCCTCAAAGAAAAAGGGGCCAAGAATAAAATCAACAGTGAAACCACACAATACAGTCATGTATTCAGAATGCAATGGCTTTTCATGCACGACACGGGGGAGTGAGGCACCCCATATGCGGCAGTTATACGTGTTCACCGCTCTTCTAGGGTGAAATGTGCTTCGTCTGACCATAGAATGTTCCACGGCCACAAATCATCAACAATCATCCTTGCCAGAAAGCGATAAGCAAAGTCAGCGTATTGAGAGGGATCTTGAGGTTTTAGCTGTTGTACCAGTGGGTACCAATGCAGAATGGACCGCAAGACCTTTCGCACCGTGGACCATGGGATGGACAATTCGCGTGCTGTTGCTCGAGCACTTGTTGTAGAATGTAGAGAAGAGGAAGCTCTGTCCACCACTGCAAAAGCCACGTCCTCAACAATTTCGTCTGCTATCTTGCGCCGTCCTCTTCCTGGTGCGACAGCCAAATCGCCAGTCGATTCAAATTTCTTTATCATTTTTCGCAACCCAGTATCCGACATGGGCCCTTTTCGCAGTCCTTTTAGACGATGATATTCTCGCAATGCAACTGGACTGCTGCTACCATTCTGGTAAAACAACTTTACCAACAGTGCGCGTTCTTTCATGCTTAAAACCATGATCTTTTGTGAAAACTTTTCACTAAACATAATGTAATGAATGGATCAATCCATTCCATTCTGTGTATGTTGACTTTCTAATCTGAATAAGCTTTCTGCTAATAAGGCCTATATTTAAAACGAACATATGCTGTAATCAAACAAAAACCTTGCCTGCTTGTTTAAAACAATAAAACTAGTTTTAAAATCTCCATTTGTCCTTCCACAACGCCACATTTTCACCTGGTGAAAATTTGCACTAATTTTTTTTCTTTCCGGAATTCTCTTCCCCATGGTCTGAATACCCTACATTTCAATTTGTATCACAATCGGTTTATTAGATTGGGCTCTAGAGGGCTCTGAGTAGGCGAACTT
>JAHWFO010017185.1:6067226-6095818 GCA_023313115.1 Rhysida immarginata
TGTACGTTTTTTATACAAATCTACAGTTTTATTCCGATCTTGATAAAATTTCGCATACATGACCTTCAAAGCATGAGGAAGGTCACTGTCTACCTCAGATTTCGGAAAAATAATAAATATCGATAAAAAATCGATATTCATGGTTATGGCAAGGCATATTAATGAGAAATATCTCATGACCAACAATGCAAGGCAAAGTTTGTACAACAATAGGTATCAACAATGGTATCAACACGCAATTCACAAACACAATGCATGAACCAACAATATATATCTCATGACCAACAATGCAAGGCAAAGTTTGTGCAACAATAGGCCCATTGTGTTCGCATCAACAATGGTATCAACGCGCAATTCACCAATAACAATGAGCACAGAATGATGATGTAATGTTAAAGCAATCTTTTCAAGAATTATAACAATGAACATAAAATGATGATGTAATATGGATAAGTTTCAATTTGTAACAATGCATAGAATTCCTGTTATTCAGGCTTTTCTTAGAAAAGAGAGTTCTTAGTACTTAACAATTTCTTGAAAATCTTTAAAAATTATCAGTAACTGGAGATAATGGAGAGTTAGCAGACTATTGAGAAAGAGTGGAAAGACGACAGAGGAAGCACTCCTTTAGCTCCGTGATGTATTGAGCAAATGGGAAGCAAGTAAATAGAAGAATCGGCGACCGCTAGACTGCACAAAGTGATGAACGGCCAAGTTTTGCTTCAACACATCGAGAGAAGAGTGAAAATTGCAACAACACTAAGTATACATCTGAGGTAAGATTACGTGAGTAAGAAATTATTTAGACTAGCAGTGGCATCCTTGGAGAGGTCCAGCCATTGTGAGCCTTTAAAAAGATTTTTTTCGAATTTTCATTAAGAATTTTTACTGTACTAATTCAAAGCATTTTCATGTGTTTATTTTTAAGATATTGCAAAATTTAATTTAATTTTTTGAGATTTTTCTGTTTACATCCAAGTGTAATTATCCCGGGCAACGCCGGGTACCTTTGCTAGTATATAAATAAAGAAGGATGTTTGTTCGTGGGTTTGTGGGTTTGTTTTTCATACAAATCTACAGTTTTATTCCGATCTTGATAAAATTTCGCATACATGACCTTCAAAGCATGAGGAAGGTCACTGTCTACCTCAGATTTCGAAAAAATAATCATTATTGATAAAAAAAAATCGGCATTCATGGTTATGGCAGGGCATATTAATGAGAAATATCTCATGACCAACAATGCAAGACAAAGTTTCTGCAACAGTATGTATCAACAATGTTATCAACACGCAATTCACAAACACTCTGCACGGACCAACAATATATATCTCATGACCAACAATGCAAATAAAAGTTTGTGCAACAATAGGTATCAACAATGGCGTCAACACGCAATGGACCAACACTATGTAAGGATCAACAATATATGTCTCATGACCAACAATGCAAGGCAAAGTTTGTGCAATACAGAATTCAATGCAGGCTTTTCTTAGAAAAGAGAATTCTTAGTACTTAACAATTTCTTGAAAATTTTTAAAAATTATCAGTAACTGGAGATAATGGAGAGTTAGCAGACTATTGAGAAAGAGTGAAAGACGATAGAGGAAGCACTCCTTTAGCTCCGTGCTGTATTGAGCAAATGGTAAGCAAGTAAATAGAATAATCGGCGACCGCTAGACTACACAAAGTGATGAATGGCCAATTTTTGCTTTAAGACATCGAAAGAATAAAGGAAATTGCAACAACATGTGGCAAAAAAAGTGTACATCTAAAATAAGATTACGTGAGTAAAAAATTATTTAGACTAGAAGGCATCCTTGGAGAAGTCCATCCATTGTGAGCCTTTAAAAATTTTTTTCAAATATTCATTAAGAATTTTTACTGTATTAATTCTAAGCGTTTTCATGGGTTTATTTTTAAGATATTTCAAAATTTATTGAAAAAAAAAGTCCGGGCCACGCCGGGGTCATCACCTAGCTTATTTGGTAGCACAGCAGATCCAAATATTTCATAAAAATACATTTTGACTATATTCGGTGGGAAAGTGTATATTTTGGAAACTGAGATGCTGATAATGCGATGACTGAACGTTCGTTTCCATGAATTATTGATAACTAGAAATTTCACACGTCGCATGACGGGTGTCAAACATACAGGTTGAAGGGTAAAGAAATGAAAGTGGAGCATCAGTGGTGTTCAAAACTTATATTCTACAACAATATAGGCCACTGTTCATCTGCATACAAAATAAATTGGGCTAGTGCAAGTCGGACTCCGGCATCGAGGGTTCCGTACTACTATATATTACCAAAATATGCCAGGTTCTGGAGGATGTGGTCACAAATAGAACGAACTCTTTAGGATAATCCCGAAGCCGACGCGATCTAAAACCATGGCACTGCGTCACTTCTATAGTAACGTCACGAAAACCGATGGGATATTTTGAAATGGGAATTTTGTATTTTAGATAAATACAGTATAATAAAATGCAATACTGCCAAACATGGGTCATTTACTTTTTTAATAACTAATTTCTATTTTAAATTTTAAATATCCTTATTTTGTCTTTAAATTTCTTTTTGCATGGGGTCACAAAATCCATTCGTTTGCATGATGTCACAAAAACAGTGCCACGGCTTCCATAATGCTAATGTTCCGCATTTTGTTCTTGACTTTTCAAACCGGAATTTGTTTTCGCGGGATGTTGGGGATCGCCATTCCATGCTCCGTCGTTTTGTTTCGGGGTCATATTGATAATATCAGGTTTCTTCCCGTCACAATTGAATCCAGAAAGTTTGAGTTGGGATCTGCGGCGGCGATGAATTCCGTGCAAGCATCCACTCTGTATCCTTTTTTGCTCATCTATTAAGAAATATGGCACAACTCGAACAGTTTCCTTTTGCCCAAATCTTGTGTCAGTGTTAGGCGAATTGTTTCTCGGTTAATGTTTAAGACTTATTCAATCATTTTCAGGTTCATTCGCCGATCACTTAACAAAAGTTCTCACCTTCTTGATCGTTTCCTGTGTTCGAACCAGTCATCACGAAATCTAGCGAACCATTCAAACGCACGTGCACGAGATAGTGTATCATCACCATACACTTGCTTTGTCAACTTATAACTTTTCGTAGCGGTTTTTCTAAGTATAAAACAGAACTTAATGTTTGCCCCTTTGTTCCATGTTTAACTGTTGGAATGTCAATAGGCGCGCGCAACTTTATTGTTGCAACTTGTACACACGCAACAGGCATAGTTTATAGATCGAAAACACGCATCGTCGTGGTCGCATATGCTTTGTAATGCACCTTATTCTACTTCTACTTGGAAATCAATCTTCCAAGGAAGGTAGGTTGATGTTCACGCAATACAAATAAACAAGCTAGAGAAAAATCCAGGGTCGTTTAAAATTGTGAAAGTTAATAGAAACCCATTCCACAGAATAATTCTTTAAATTCGGAAAGAAAAGCTTTATCTAAATTAATTAAACTATAAAGAACTCCCACTTAAAGTCCAATCCCCATTTTATTAAGTTAAGACAATCCCAAAAATGACAAAGTTCAATTAGAGGAAAAATTTACCTCCCAAACTACTGCTTATATTTTAACGGATAATCCCTCCGCACAGAAAGGAACAATTACCTTTATTCTTACAAAAACAATGGACTTCAGATGCAAGCTTTATTTTTTTGTAAATAAATCAATCAGTAAGGATTAAGATTAATTTAACATTGAGTAATGAAGCAAAATTTTTAATTCTCTTTTTCAGCGTCCCAAATAAACGGGACAAATTTGCTCAACGTTAAACCTAAAGGAGATGCCAGGGGCAACAATTAATCAAAATAGGCAAGGCTATCAATCTCCTGGGAGGGAGAACGAAAAAATCAGGTTGAGGAACATCTTTCCTGAATCAATTTGTTGGTTTCTTCCTGACGGCCTCCAAAGCAATCAATTGCTTTAAATTCTTCACTAAGTTTTAACGGGAAAAAATCTCAGTCCCGCAGATAACCAGTTTATCGTTGAGTAAATGATTAATTATCTGAAATCTTCTGGGGTTTAAGGTTTAAGATAAAATTTTATCGGCGTGAATCGTCACTTTGCAGGAGCTATTCTTAAGATGTTTTAAGTTCCAAACAACCGTTAATTACTCTATTCGTTTCGAAGCTCTTTGATACAAGAAGTAGCGCTAGCAGACGAGGGTCGGCTTTTGCTGACAGCAAACGGGCAGGGCGGAATCTAATCTTATGTTTAGAGTGGGGGAGGGGGGGGGAGACACAACCGGGCTAGGAAAAAAATTAATAGGGGAAGCGAGGGACCGACCAAAAAGCCGGTCGTAAATACCACCCGAGAAGACTGGAAGCATGAGGCCTGGAACGGTGACAAAAATCCAGGCTGGTCGACTGCGAAAGTGCTTTACGATGCAAAATGAAGTTACGTCGAATGAGCTGGTCTTCTATTGTTCATAAAATGTATCAAGGAATGTACGATCCAAATTCTGGGTGAACTCAGCATAGCGTCCATCTTTGTAACATTTCGGAAGGCCAAAAGAGAGGTATACCTTATGGGTCTTCTTGTGCTCGTGGAGATAATTAGTTCATCCTAAGAGTAAAATTAAAATACGACTTCGTCTGTGAAAATAAAAACAATTCAAAGTACACAAGTCATAAGCCTAATTACCAGCACTACGAGGATAAAATTTCCATTCATATTGCCACGTGCATATAATTGTGCAAGCGAATTAATGTCAATGTACAGGACACAGAGACCATACACTTTAAAAAAAAAATGATTTATTTCTTAATATCAACAAAAGTAAATAACATTAATCAAAGTTTGTTTGAGCTTAGACATCTACTAACACGTTTATTAAGTTTATAATCTGGATGCAGTCTATTAAGTTTTTAAACTTCGACAGATAACTTCTTTTAAGTTTTAATTTTAAAGCAATTAAGTAGTCTAAAGACTAGTGAAACAACAACATTGACAGAATTTACAATAATTGCTAACAATTCACGAAGAAGCCAACGCGACAACATAGTAGTTCCGAAGAAGAGCACCAGTTCTGCTCGATGATTGACGTACCGCAAAGTTCATTCAGAAAGCGGCGACGCATAGCATTTAGTCGTCCTTGCAAATCCACCCGGAGTAACTAGTGTAATAATAACAGTAATAAAAAAATATTAGTACTCCAGGACAAAAGTAGATTAGCATTCCAATTACTGCTTTAGCTAAACCAAGCAACTATGGACTAAGGCCAGCATTTAAACATCATCCAAATTTAAACATCATCTTTCGAACTGGTCGTCGGCTTCCATAACCTAAACGGTGTAATGAGCGGCGAACAGTTCGTTCAGAGGCGGTCACAGTTTGTCCTTGATTAAGATTTGCCGCTATTTGACGCACTGTTGCTCTTCTATCGCCCTGGACAACTCTGGCCAATCTCCTTTCAGCTCGAGCATTGAGGAGCCTGTGACGAACACACGCTTGACGTTGAGAGCCGTTTTTTTTGCTTGGTAGTCCACTCTCTGTAAACATTAATAACTGCTGATACTGGTTCCGACACAGCGCGCGCTGACGATCATCCCGCGTTCAAACTGAGTTAAATCACGTTTTTTGCCCATATCGTCGCAAAAAACACAAAGCAACTGATGGTTCACCTCACCTGCATTCCCTTTTTATAGCAATCTAGCCCTCTAGCGGCAGCGCTGCGAAGCAATAGCTCATTTGCCTAAAACTGCCAGGTGGTCATAATAATTTGGCCACTCAGTGTATATTGTTGATCCGTGCAGAGTGTTTGTGAATTGCGTGTTGATATGTTTGTTGCAGAAACTTTGCCTTGCATTATTGGTCATGAGATATTTCTCATTAATATGCCTTGCCATAACCATGAATATCGATTTTTTATCAAAAATTATTATTTTTTCGAAATCTGAAGTTGACAGTGACCTTCTTCATGCTTTAAAGGTCAAGTATGGAAGATTTTATCAAGATCGGAATAAAACTGTAGATTTGTATTAAATACCCACAAACAAACAAACAAACATCTTTCTTTATATATATAGACTAGCAGAGGTACCCGGCGTTGCCCGAGATAATTATACTTGTAGGTAAAAGAACAATCTCAAAAAATTAACTTATAACTCCCAATTGATGAAACAATAACTCAATCCATATAACACTGAGCAAAAACAGGAATTCTAGGAGATATACCGGGACTCTATCTAAAATCTTCTTGACTTGCCTAACCACTGCGGAGCATCACCAGACCCAGTTACTTTAGACTCAATTTTTCTTTCCCTTGACTTAGAAGCTCTTATACCCTCTTGCTCTATTCGAAACTCCCGTTGTTCAGATGTTTCAAATGCCCGTATAGCTTTTTCTGTATTAGTTGCAAAGTTTCTCTGACCAACACTCGTTCTTTCTCTTTCCTTTCCAAACACATAAATGTTTGACAGTCGTCTGGACGTTTGATAGGGAGCTCAAGGGAGACACGCGTGACTCCTATGCCTAATCAATAGACGCTGCCTTATTAATGTTCTGTCACTGCATCATCATTTTATGCTCATTATTAATAACTAGAAATTCCACCCGTCGCATGACGGGTGTCAACCGTACAGGTTGAAGGGTAAAAAAATGAAAGTGGAGCATCAGTGGTGTTCAAAACTTATATTCTACAACAATATAGGCTACTGTTCATATGCATATAAAATAAACCATTAAGGAATGACATAACCAAGTACCGAAAGGTTAAACTAAACCATTCGCGGAACTATGTTTTTAAACCGCCCTATGTTAACATTGGAAATTTCTAATGGACCATAATGATTCCATTAAACCACGTACCTTTGAAATAATTTCAACTATCATTAATATTACTTTATATTCATTCATGACACATCATTCCAAGTTGTTTGATATATTACATGCGATATTTTAGCATTGAAAGTTCCATTGAACCAAAAGTGTTCCACTAAACCATGTGCCTTGAAACCAAATTCGGCTATCGTTAATTTTACGTTACATTCATTCATGACACATCAGTCCAAGTCGTTTGATATATTACATGCCATATTTTAGCATTGAAAGTTCCAATAAACTATGTGGGTTCCACTAAACCAGGTTCCTTGAAACCAATTTGGACTATCATTAATTTTACGTTATATTCCTTCATGATGCCTCGTTCCAAATCGTTTGATATATTACCTGCTATATTTTAGCATTGAAAGTTCCAATGAACCATAATGGTTCAACTAAACCAGGTTCCTTGAAACCAATTTCGAATATCATTAATTTTACGTTATATTCATTCATGACACATCATTCCAAGTCGTTTGATATATTACATGCCATATTTTAGCACCGAAAATTTTTGAGGGTGTCATAAGGGTACTATTAGAGCACGTGTCATTGTTTCGATTTCAACCATTTTCAAAATGGTTCATTCCCGGAACCATATTTATTAATTGGCGAAAATAGTAATTTATATTCGCATCTATCTCGTCATTACGATTTGTTTGATATATTACTCAACATATCTTCCCATTGAAAATTGCTAGGCGGGAAAATAGAGGTACCATTTGTGCACGTGCCAATGAACCGATTTAGATAATATTTGTAACTGGTTCGTGCCATGAACCATATTCATCGACTGACGAAAACAGATTTTGAAAATCTTTCATAGCCCCGGAGAAGTTAGAGTTACAGACAGACAGACAGACAGACAGACAGACACGTTTCCCCACACTGATAGCATAAAGCACCTTTCGGTACTTAATAAATTGGGCTAGTGCAAGTCGGACTCGCGCATCGAGGGTTCCGTACTACTATATATTTACCAAAATATGCAGGTTCTGGAGGATGAGGCACTGTGTTCTCGATTTCGGCTTTTATAGACATATAATCTATAATAGTTTAAGTGTCGAAATTTATAAAATAAGCGCTTTGAACAAAAAAATTTTCAAATATTAAATTAACAGATCACCTGAAAATACATTTTATGTTTGGCGTTGCGCAAGTCCAACTCACACTTGGCCAGATTTTCATTATTTGTTGTAATACTTTAGAGTTTGAACTACAATCATGCCAAGTTTGACGCTTGTATGTATAACAGTTTTTACGATAGAACAAAAAAAAATAAAGCGTTTTACATTTTTTATTATTTGTTAGACAATCCGCAATCCGCCATAATAAAACATACTCTGTGAAAATTTCAACTGGCTACCACAATTCCCGTTCAAGAGATGTTGCACTTAAGAGTATTATCTTACCACACAACAATCCGTGGCTTTGGACAAACCAAGAGAATTATACTTTTTTTTCAGTTTAAGTACCGAAAGGTTCTTTATGCTATCTGTGTGGGGAAACGTGTCTGTCCGTCTGTCTGTCTGTAACTCTAACTTCTCCGGGGCTATGAAAGATTTTCAAAATCTGTTTTCGTCAGTCGATGAATATGGTTCATGGCACGAACCAGTTACAAATATTATCTAAATCGGTTAGGTTAGGTTAGATGAATGATTAAAAATAAACAATTTTTCTACTAAAATGTCTGGTAAGTGTTTCATCTCCAAAACGTAGGTCGAACATGAACCCACTGTCCCCTTATAATTGCTTAATCCATTGCAAATGTAGCATGGGTTCAAGTTACCCCAGCCAGAGTTTACTTGAACCCAAATTTCCATAATTTATTACATATATACTAAGTTAAAATATTGAGTCAATAAACATATAAGTTAAAAGAAAATGTCACAAATTTAATATAAATTAAGTTAACAGCAGAATTAGTGTTATTAAGTCTATCAATAGGAAGAATTGTTTAAAAATGCTTGTTATTTGGGTTCAAGTAACCCCAATTTACGGTATGTATAAATTTTGGTCTTTATTGTTAACAAATAATAGTGGTACTTGTTAGTGCTAAAAGAAGACAGAAAAAGGTAATATGGCGGAACAAATAAACATATCTCAAGCTCATGATTGACTCCACACAGAAAGTAACCACTGCGAAAAATATTAAACAGTTTTGCCAGAAATATCTCTTGTATTTGTCAAATTGCTACAGTCTCGTTTATTATTTGTCTCACCTTGTAAAACAACAGCGTCGGAAAGTTTAGTTTTACATCAGATACTCAACTGGCATCCAAAATTAAAACAACAGAAACAAAATCAATAATTTTCAAGAATTGCACAAACCTTTTATGGAATCTGTCATATACAGGGTGTCTCAATTAAAGTGAAATAATAGCTAACTTTAAATACAATTCTGACTGAGTACTTTCAATGGAAGAAGAATGTGAGGGGTTTTTATTTGTATTCCATTTCCAAAAAAAAAAAAACGACGCTATTTTCGAATTTGGAATGTGCAATGTAAACCCCTATTTTTAATGATATTTTCAGATTGTACGTAACATTTGAGAAATGTTTTATTTTTTCAATTGCTCCAACTGTTTAGGAGATAGAGGCAGTGAAATGACGTTTTGAAATAGTGCGTGACATCCAAAGGAAATCCTTTGGTCTTACGGGAACGAGTAGAATTTCAAATTTCTAATTTAAATAAATCATCCCAAAGGGATAAAGAGGAATGAATAAAACGAAAAATATTCTTCAGTATGCTAAATTGTAATCTGATTTGATATCACAAATCTTGCATAACGGTTCGTCAAAATATGTATCACATGGCGATAATGATTTACAATATAGAATTCAAAATAGAATTTTTTACTAATAGTTGAATTTCATTCCAAATATGAAGAGCATCATGTGGATAATGCATTTCACAGAAGGTCGAATTGATTACACGTGGGTGGAGCTTATATTTATGAACTTGGTTCTTACTTGATTGGGAATCCATAACCATTCTTTAATATAGTGCTCCGTGTGTTGGGAATCAATGATCGCTCTTACAAGTTTCTTGTATTTTTGCAAGCATAATAATATAATAGAAGATTAAAATCTTAATAATATTGCAGGAATTCGTAATGAAATAGTATCGTCCTACAAAAAAGGCAAGTCTAATGGTCTTATTATAAAAACAGAAACTTAGTAGTAGAGGACCAAAAATTAATATCATAATGGAGGTTAGCTATGAGCATTTCATGAGTTGTCAAAGTTTTTCTGAATTTTCTTTACATTAAAAAGATTAATTTGCCAAGTCAACCCAAATATCATTCATTCAATATCATTTCTTCAAATTGTAAACTGAAGATTAAATTTTTTATCTAAAATCAAACCGAAAATTTTATAGTAATTTGGGAGTGAAGTCGTTTTTCGAAAAACGTTTAAAAATCGTCGTTTGTCTTCGTTTAATTCATTTCTTTGCATTTACACCACGGTTCCCCATCTTTGACGCGACGGGCCAGTAGCCCCGCCCATTCAGATATTGCGGACATCGTATGCAAAGAGTTGGTATATTTTCACCTCGACAATCGATAGACTGTTCCTGCGAACCTTTTTTGGCATTTTGTGTAAGGCGAAATAGCATAATAAAAGAAAATCCGCGGGCTTCAGTGTGTTATCACGTGGACCTTAAACTAAGGAACCTGTGGCAATCAAAGATGATCAGCACCAAAAAAAATAGGTCAATATCCCTGGTATTTCACTGGAAATAATGGCACACACATCTGGAGTCCCATAAGATATAGGTGTATCATGGGTACCTGGGCTGTCGATTGCCGAGCTGAAGCAGAGCAGGGTAAGAATTTGTCGAGAACTTTTGGATCGATACAAGGTCGATGGCAAAGAATTTCTGAAGAAAATTCTCTCGAGGGATGAGTCTTATGCACACAATTACGAGCCGGAAACGAAGATTCAGTATGAATAAAGTATCATCTGTCATGTCGATCATGAGCGATCACGCCAACAACGCGATCAAAATAAATGGTCAATCATCATCGCCGGAAAAATAACGAATTAGCTCGGACCTCATTGGATTTGCAGATCCGGGGAAGGAGGAAATTAGCAAGGCATGAGTTCTTGAAGGACGACAGAAGCGAATACAGGGTGGTTATAATTAAAGCGACACCATTTAGACCCTTCTAGCGGCCGTTCTGGTAATCAGATTTTGACGAAACTTGAGATATATGTTATGCAGACCATGGGGAAGAGAATTTTGCAATAAAAAAATTAGTTCACATTTTGATAGCTACGTCAAAATGTGGCGCATGAATAATAACAAAAACAAGTTAGAAGCAGAGAAATTTAAAAAATCAGAACATTTGTTCAATGTGCATTCCATTTGTGTCAATGACGTGTTCAAAGCGCATTATTGCATGTTCCACAGTAGAACGAAGGGTTTTCTGAGGAATCGCAGTGATAAGGCGTGTTATGCTTGCTTTCAATTCAGGGACAATCCGTATTCTTCCTCCATAGACATAATCTTTCAAATATCCCCACAACAAGAAATCAAAAGGGTTTAAGTCCGGTGAACGAGGAGGCCATGCAGTTAAAAAAGTTCTCGAAATCACCCGATTATCTCCAAAATGAGCATGAAGCAGTTCCTTCACTTGTCGTGCAATGTGGGGTGTTGCACCATCTTGCATAAAGACAGTAGTGTCTAAACATTGTCTTTCTTGTAAAGCAGGAATGACTTTCTGCTGCAGAAGTTCGCAGTAACGAGCACCAGTGATTGAACATCTTTTAGTGCCTTGAGGAGTGTTCTCTTCAAAGAAAAAGGGGCCAAGAATGAAATGTGAAGTGAATCCGATACATACAGTCACGTAATCAGAGTGCAAAAGCTTTTCATGCACAATCATCGGCTTTTCAGTACCCCAGGTGCGACAGTTTTGAGCATTCACTGCTCCGTCTAGTGTGAAATGCGCTTCATCTGACCACAAAATGTTCCATGGCCGAGCATTATCGACGGCTATTCTAGCCAGAAACTGGCAAGCAAAATCAGTGCGTTTTTCCGGATCTTCATGAAGCAACTTTTGAACCACCTGGATCTTGTATGGATACCATTTTAAAATGGAACGCAAAACTGTATATACCGCAGACCACGGAATAGACAAATCATGTGATACGACTCGAGCACTTGCTGAAGAATATTGGGAACTTGAAGCACTCTCCACTACAGCAGCAGCAACGTCTTCCACAGTCTCATTTGCAATTCGTTTCCGTCCTCTCCCTGGCAGTACACCCAACTCACCAGCTTCTTCAAATTTCTTAATCATCATTTTTAAACCATTAATGGACATAGACCCATTTCGCAAGTTTTTCAAACGTCGATATTCTCTTAGTGCAGCAGAAGCATTATTGCAGTTCTGGTAAAACAACTTCACCAATAAAGCTCGATCCTTTTTAGCTAAAGCCATCGTGAGGATTGACTTCACATTTAATTTCACTGTCATTTTAAAGCTTTTCTAATATTACATCTCATTTGCATAACGTCTCTGATTGAGTAAAAATTCTCAGATAGTTTCTTACATGACCAGCGCCACATTTTGACGTAGCGGTCAAAATGTGAACTAATTTTTTTTATTGCAAAATTCTTTTCCCCATGGTCTGTATAACATATATCTCAACTTTCGTCAAAATCTGATTACCAGAACGGCCGCTAGAAGGGTCTAAATGGTGTCACTTTAATTATAACCACCCTGTACTTTAAACCTATAGCTGCCGCCACATAAGTTGAACGACAGTATGACGTCATTTCTAACGCCAGCGAGGCCAACTAGAGACAGGCCAGGGCACTCAAAAGTCACATGATCATCGGAGTCCGGACAACAATTCATCCTTCATTGTCTCCATCTTGGATTTTAAAAATCGGTATTTTTTCATTTGTTGGAAACAATGAAGGATGGATTGTTGGCCGGACCCCGATGATCATGTGACTTTTGAGTGCCCTGGCCTGCTCTCGTTGACCTTGTAACGCCAGCCAATAGACGTTAATGGGAAGTAAATCGCTTAGCTATTCCATGAAACATCTGCTTTCGTTTTCGAAACATTGTTTTCGTATTTATATTTAGTTTCTATTTTCGTTTTTTCTTTTAAATAGATAAATGAAATTAAGAAATTAATAAATTAAAAAATGACGCAGAATAGTCGACTCGAATGCAATTTGTTTTATATTATGACTTTTAATAGGCTTTCCACGTTTCAACGATATCTCCACCATTACTATAGTAGAACAAATGCATCATGGGTAAAATCCAGACAAAGCATATTGATGAGATGACTTACTGCGTATGTTAAAAAGATCGTTCAACTTACGTGGCGGCAGCTATAGATCAGAGACTCTTTTCAGAGAGAAAGCTACATTTCCCGTAGGCCAAACTCAGTGACAAATGAAAGAAAGAGACTGGCAGTGGCCTCCCCTCTAGTGGTGCCTTCGCGACGCCATATTGGGATTGGCAAGAAACAGCTGATCGCCCGAGGCAGTGCATGTGAATCACTCAGTTTGGTTTGGTTTGTTTGGTATTAACGTCCTTTTCAACTTCTATGGTCATTTCAGGACAGGGTTATAGGGGCCAGCAAACGACTACATCAAATTTTGCCTCGCAAGGGTTCTTTAACGTGCAGCCAGCAAACGACTACACGGGACCAACATCTTTACTTCCCTTCCGAAGGAAGTGCGTGATCTCAGGATTTTCTCCCTGAAAAAAATCCTCGTCGTCCTCGCCCGAAATCGAACCCGCGTCCTCGGGCATCAGAGGCGATCACGCAACCACTGAGCTTGCGAGGCCGATGTAAAACAATCGCAAACAATTGCTTATTACAATATGTGGATTAATAAATTGATCATTTTATTGAACTGAGAATTATTTCTTCCTTTTCTTTTAATTTAAAATTTTAAAATATTTGTCTTTTAAAAATTCGTTAGGCATTGAATCAGCTATTTGGAGTCATTAAAAGTATACGTTATCGTTAGTTAATGCAATCAAGTTTTTTAAAAAAAATCAGAAAACAGATTATCTTACTAATACTTCCAGAAATCATCTACAAAAACAGCTGAAATTACATTGAGAATATATGCCGCCTTAGGTTTTTGCCAATCGTAACATGGCGAATGCTGCACTTCCGAAATGAATAGGGCACTGCCAGTCTCTTTCTTTCATTTGTCTCTGACCAGCTCCAACTCTCAAGGAAAAGACGTCAGAAAGCTCCAACTTTCAAGGCAGATATAACCGAAGACAAAGCTGATAGAGCAGGACAAGGCGTCATGGAAAGAGAGGCTCTTGAAAGTGCATCATATGTTAATCCGGTAAACAATGTTCAGAAAGTCAGAGCCATCTGTTGACTGAAAAAAGAGCTACGAAAAGACTCTAAATCCGGGACTTCCAATGATTGTGCGAATCTTGACGTTTTCAGCCATCTGTTCTTCCTGGAAGTTCCATGAGCCTCCCTTCCCCTCCCAAGGAAGTAAACTTATTAGGTTCGTGCAAAATTAATGGCCGATTGCAGTTTGTGGATGTAGTTGAGTCGACTAATACAGCCATGTGACACTTCAATTTAAAGATGTAGTTCTCTTCTTTGAGCTGATGCTAAAAACTTGTTCAAATGCCTTACGATGCGAAAGATTAGATCAATATTGCAAATGCTGTTTACACAAGAGATACGCATCATTTTATTGCATGAGTTCAAACTTGGCCAGAATGCAGCTTAAGCAACTCCAAAAGTCATCAAAGCATGGAGGTGACGGGACAACTTCTCAACGTACAACACGCAGATGGTTTGAAAAATTCCGTGACGGCAATACCACCCTGAAAATAAAGATAGTCGCGGCCGTCCATCGAAAGTTGACGACAACTAATTGAAGACATTAATCGAAGCCAACCGGCGTAAATCCACACGAGAATTTGCCGAAGAGCTCAAGGTAGGCCATTCTACAGTCGTTCGCCACTTGGAAAGGAGGCTATGATTGGATGTGGTCAATAAATTGCTGTGAAAAAAACTTGTTTAACCAACTTATTGATTTGCCCTCGTAAGATCTAAGATGTTGAAAATTAAACGAATGTTTCATTATTTTTTTTTATTTCTCCATATCAATTATTAATAAGTGGGTGTCTAAGTTGCACCAAAAGAAGGCTATGATGCTGTTTGGTGATCTGCAGCCGGACTCATTCATCACGGCTTTCTGAATGTGTGAAACCATTACTGCCCGGTCATAAATTCATCAAATCGACGAAATATACCAAAAACTTCAACAACAACGATCAGCATTACGCAATCGGATAGGTCCCATCTTGCTTCTCGACAACGCTCGGCCGCACGTCGCAATGGTCACCTGATAAAAGATGAATGATCTTGACTAAGAAATTCTTGATCATCCGGCATACTCATCTGATCTTTCGCCAACTGACTACCACTTTTTCAAGCACCTCGACAATTTCTTGCGTGGGAGATGCTTCAAAATCTACGACGATGTGAAAACTGCCTTTAACGAGTTCGTCGCCTCCAGAAGTCCAGAATTCTATGCAAAATTTGGCAGAATTCGTTGGCAAAAGTTCCAACAAACTCTGTTGGATGTTACTTCGAATAATAAAATGTTCTTTCAAACGAGTTATTGCATTTTAAAGTAGTCACTACACATCGGCCATTTTTCTGAAAAATAAGATGTACACTGCGAAACTTTGGAGTATTGGTATTGACTTCATTCAGCAAAGATGGAGCTATTATTTGATGCGCTTTTCCACATAATTTTTCTCCCATATGCATTTGATTTGACCCCCCCCCCATGTGGGTCTTGCTAATCCCATGTGAAAAACCCAACTGATATGTATCGTTTCCATAAACGTAAGGACATTTCAAGCTAAAGAGCCAAGAAAAGAGAATGCTTTCTCAGCACCATATCCATTTGAGGAGCGACTTAGATCAAAAGCCAGCGCTGGCGACGTTAATGTGGGTGCTATCAACGTTGTATTCCTTCTCGTTTACGAGCTAAGAGTAAGTGTACTAGGTGCCATAGCCAGTTTAATAGGATCTTCGTATATTGCGTAAAAGGAAACTCTCCGACGCATGTTTACTTTTATAATGGAAATAGAGAAAAATATCGAATTAAATATAATTATTTTTTATCAGGTGACTTACCAAATCTTGTACCGATAGGTCCATTAAAAAAAATGGCTCTATAGAGGCTGAGACTTCTATTGGACCTAAAAGTGTAAACATTTCTAAATGAGAATTGGAGGAAATAAGTTCCTGCAAGGAAAGTATAGGAAAGTAGTGAAAACAAAAGTTAAAGGAACCTGGTACCCATATCTCCGCTCCTAAATTTGCCAATTCGGCCCACCAATTTGCCAAGCAATATAGGGTGTCTCAGAATTCATTGTACAAACTTCTAGGGGAGTTAGTGTGGATGATTCTAAGCAAAAAAATTCATATGAACATGGGTCCGAATTTGAACGATAACTGAGATATGAACAGAAATAAAAATGCCACCACCAAGATCAACAAGTTAATAACTCAGGTTCTGTAAAGCCTAGATTAATGAAATTTGGAGGAATATCAGGGTACATAAGACTGTGTATACCGTTAAAATTTGATCGAATTCAGGTTCTATGGAATCACCCTGTAAAAAAATAATGCTTGAAATGCGTTGTAGCTACATTATATGATTATGAGGCTTCTTTGACTTACCTGTGTTCATTTGTATGAGAATAGCACGCATATTCATGAGATTTAAGCTTTCTGTAAAATAATCGAATTTTTTTCGTAAGTTTTTGTTTATAACATGCAGAGTTTTCAACCCAATGTAATGCCATTTTCAGGAAACTTGACAAACCACAGTAGAGACAATACCCTGCAATGAGAATATAAAATCTTAAATCTTAAATACAAAATCTTCCTGCTCCGTGCCCGTTTCCATAGTGACGAGCAACAATACAAGTTTCATTGTTTCCAACAAATGAAAAAACACTGATTGTTAAAATCTAAAAATCGCAGCCGACGAAAAAGAATATTAAAAAAAATCCTATTTTTTTCGTAGGCTACGGTTCGAAAATATATTGTCGTCATAGATTTAACTATATACATCTATTGACATTTAAAAATAGGACACTAAAATAAATAAATAAATCAAATTAAATCCTAATTAAGTAATTTAGCTATTCTAAATTACGAAATTCATTACATGTACACGGTTCTTATTTTTTAATTTTAATAAAAAATAATAACATTCAAATAACACATTTTGAAATTGATTAACAATTCAAGTCACAAGTACGTAACATTAGTTAGTACATTTTATGATGTTCGTAAGGCCCGTCGCAAATTGAGAAAGTCGCCTTTACATTTGTAGAGAGATGCTTAGTGCGCATGCGCACGGCGTGAACGAAACGCGTCACTTCCTCCTCTCTACGTCGAAAAGTAGAAATAGAGAGCAGTAGAAAAATTTCTACTTTGGTTCTACATTTTCCTCCTTCCACTCTACATTTTCAACCAAATAAACATGGCGGCGCCTCGTAACGAAAGAGCAGGAATGTTCATGAAGGCCCCTTTCTCCTTACGACGAGTAAGGACTGTCTGGTGGAACCACGCTTTCTTTTGCGGGAATTTTGATTCGCTTTTTTACAAATTTCTGCTTTGTAAAAAAACAGAATAGCAGCAAGGGCAGCAGGATCATGAGAGACGATGGATGAGACGAATAGATCACAATGGAGCATGCGCTATCGCCACAGAACGGTTGCCTGTAGAGACTCCAATTTGCGGCGTGCGAGCTCGCGCGCTAGCAACTTATGACGTCTCGCAGATGCTCTGACGTCAAGTCGCCTCTACATTTGTAGAGGCGACTTTCTCATTTGCGACGGGCCTTATATAATAATAATTTTTCAGTTCTACAAATTAATAAAAAGGAAAAATTCATAAATTAGAAAAATAAAAAGTCAAAAGCAAATAACATTTATTTCTCATATTTTAATATTCATTTTATGTGTATAATTAATTTTTTTAGTTATAAAATCATGGGGTTAGATCAGGTGACCGTGGAAGCAGCAGAAGAAGAGGAGAAATATGTCTCATAAGATATCAAGGAGTCGGCCTAGATTTACATTGATCATATGGGTTCGAGTCGCTTGGGTATTACCACTGAGGACATGCACCTGATGGCGGAAAATCTGGAGCGCTGCCCCGCGACCTTAACAAATAGGCAGGTTGAAAACATAATTAAACATTTTTATTTATTATTGGCAGTCCTGCCAATTATCACAGTCCTATCACAGGCGAAATTTTATAATTAAAATCGAGTTTACAGATTTGCCTGTTGTGGGACCGTCGTATGACGGGCTTTAATACTAGTATAAAATATTTGAAATATATGAGCCGATAGAATGAGTTGAATTTCAGTTGCTCTCAAAAATATACAAAACGATAAGGGTTTTTTTCCAAATTTTTATTTTTGGACCGGACACCAGTTTCAACTTCTTTTCCTTACGACGTCAATAGGCCCGCCTTTCGCTCTTATGACAGCCTCTTTCGCTCATATGGCCTTAACAATTTGGAGAAAACTCTTATCGTTTTGTTTATTTTTGAGGGCAACTGAAATTCAACTCATCGACGATATCTTTCTGAATTTTCACGATATTTGCTTGGGCTTTTTATAAGAATAGCTCTGTACATTTAGATAATAATATCCAAAAGAAAAAATAATTTGGTAACGCTTGCGCATGCGCAGTTAAACATTATTTAGTAAAAATGCTCATATTTCATCAAATATTTAATATTTTTATATTTTGATTGCAGAGTGTTGTCTCTACTGTAGTTTGTCAAGTTTCCTGAAAATGGCATTGCATTGGATTGAAAATTCTGCATGTTATAAACAAAAAAAACATACGAAAAAATTTCGATTTCTTTAAACAAACCTTAAGATCTCCATGAATATACGTCCTATTTTCATAGATAAGTAAAAGAAGCCTCCTAAACATATGCTACAGCTACATCGTATTTCAAGCATTATTTTTTACAGGGTGATCCCAAACATTATTTTTTGTTCAATTTGTTGCTGGTCCCCTGTTTGCCTTCGGGGCAAATCCGCTGAAATATATGCTCTTTACTCCCCTGAAGTTTAAAAATAATTCGTTAAATATTTTTCTAGATATTCGACAAAACGTCTAAAATCAAATGTGTTCATATTATTTTGTCCAACTCCTGTAGGTGTTGCATAGAGGAATCTATATATGAAATTTCACCTTTCTAGTTAATAAGGATATAGACGGACATGGGGAAACTTGTAACCAGCTCAATGTTTTCACTAGTTAATAACTGAAATCCTTATAAGATAGGCAAGAGTTGCATAAGCTGGGATATTTTCAAGAAAATATTTTTGTAACCTCACGGTAATTTGAAAAAAAAAGACACAGTAATTTATAAATACAGGAAAATTAAGGATGCTAAATAGTATTCTTACACTGTAAGAATAAAAGAATTCTTACACCATACTCCCAACACTAGTATTAAGGTTTTCGGAAGCGTTGGATACACGGTCTACTGCGTCTCTTCTATATGAGCGGTCTTCAAATTCTTTTGTCTCAGGATCTCTTGTGCTGAAAACATGCAAGAGTTACATTCAAGACCGCTAAGAACAAAGATATGTAAACGAAGGACAAACATATAACTTGTCTAGGACAAAAAAAAAACAAACATCCATGCCCATAGCGGTATTAAAACTTGATAGCTAGGAATTCCAAGTCTTAGCACACCCCGCTGCCGAGTAAATTAAAATTAAAAATTCGAACTTTGATAATGTATTTTTCTAATTTAACTTTAAATTTATATTTAGAGCGATTGAAATTGGTTATAAATTTCTTATTAAAAATTATATTTATATGAAAAAGAAAAAACGGAGAATTTTTAACTTTATAACGTTTATATTGTCTTGCTACTTTAATTTTGCTTAATCAATATTCCCGTTAGATTTTCTATTACTATTGCTTGATATTGTTAAATGATGTTGTTATTAATTTAATTATGCTTTGACAAACGCGCTTGACACTCCCTTCTTTCCACATGTCACACATTGTCACAAATCAGGAGAGCTTTCTTCAAAAGGGAAAACAAAATATGACATGAAATATGATTGGTTTTAATGGTAACCATCTAATCATTTATCTTCTGAGAACCAAATAAAAGCTGATGTTTAAAAAACATTGTCAAAACCCTGAAGTTTACAGTAGTTGGTAGCAACGCTTCAGAATTGTTTATTCATTCTAATCGACAGCATAAATAGAAATGACAAATACATTAACTATAGTCTCGACATATTAATACATGAACTATACCCTCCATGATAAAAGTTTGGCAATTTTGCATGTGTCATGTTCGCGTATATTGTCAGGAAATATTTAAAACAAACAATTCATGCCATCAACTTAACCAAAAATTTTTATTTATTTAATGATAAATACAATGTCTTCTGGGTAAATGTGCTCCTCACCTTTCGATTCTGAAACGAAGAAAAATGCAATTATCACAGACTACCCGGGACTGTTGTTTCTCAAACCATGGAGCGCCGTCTTGTTAGTAGGTGTATTCATTGTTGGGAAAGAAAAACTGCTTCATTGATATGAGATGATCCATCATTATATCCACGTAGTAGTCACTGCTTATTACACCCTCGATAAAACATAAATTTCCTAATACTTCAGTAAAAGGAGTTCCGAAAACCATAACTCCGTGAGGAAATTTCACACTTTGTGTTGTGCAAGCTGTTGAGTATTCTAATCATCTTTACTTTTCCGTCCTTGCAATGTCAAAAATCGGCTTTTGTCACTGAAAATGACGCTTTGCCAATCATCTGTCGTCCAATTTGAGTAGTTCATAGCCCACAGTAGTCGTTTTCTTTTCATTGCTGTACAGGGTAATCCAAATGTCAGGAAAAACTTTAATTCACACACGAATGCAGATAAAAAGATTGCACAGAAACTTTAATTTGCACAGAAACGAGTGAAATGAAGTCGGATTCTTTCCAGAAAAAAAATTAATGCTAGAATTGTTCGATTTCTGACGAACAGATGGCATTGTCAGGTTACAGACATCAGTTTATGCTCATTTTCAGGCGGCTATGTTGCTGAATGACGGACGGCGCTGCGACGGCGAATTGAACATTTGTAAGCTGATAGTTATCCGGCATCCTAACGTCTGAAAATGTGCATAAACTAAAGTTTATTAAAGCTCTATAAGTATTTATAGAGCTTTAAAGTTTGTAATCTGACAGCGCCATATGTTAGTCAAAAACCAAACAATTCTAGCATTAATATTTTTTTTTCCTGGAAAAAAATCAGACTTCAAATCATTCGTTTTTGCGCAAATAGAATCTTTTTATTTCCATTCGTGTGCGAATTATTCTTTTGGTTTTTAATTTTTCTGACTTTTGGATCATCATGTATATTTCCATATAATCTTGTACGCAACTGAATGCACAGTTTGGGTTCAGGTTATCTCTACAGTTCTATGAACACCTGACATTAATTTTCATTTATAATAACAAGTTTCTAATGTGGACATTTAGAAAATCTTGTTTCATGAAATCAAAGATAGAAGAACATTAGCATAAATAACATACCGTATTTTTGGGGTATAATACGCCCTCGCCGATAATATGCAATCGCCTATTATACGCACTTTATGTACCTAAGATAACATAACGATTCAGCGTCAGGGAGTGCTCTGCCATATTTGTTCAAACGCGCAGTTCATTATGGTCGTCTGTTTTTTAAAGGCTTTATATATTCCCATAAAATGAAGAAATAAATTTTCAAAATTAATGATAATAAAAAAGAATTTATTCATTACAGTGGAACTTAAATTTTAACTGAAATAAACATATTTAAATTCCTTCAAAATCGGAATCGTCTGTGTCTGAGTTCTTTGTTAGGCCTAATTACAGTTGTTTCTTCTTCCCAGTCTTCGATTCTCATGATTGAATCATCCACAGGAGGGGTAATTCCTGCTTTCACAAAAACATTCAAATTGTATTTTCTTGTAGTCTCAAGAAAATGAATGATTGATACATATCCATTTGATAGATAATTCAAATGTTTTGTCCCCACATCTTTAAAAAGATCGATTAGTAACAAATATTAGTAAAATACGGAATAACTTCCCCTAACTTCTTTGATTTATCATCAATTCTAGTTGCATTCATGAATTGCATTTATTATAGTTTCAGCTCTAGTTAATGGCAAAGTAATTTGCCTTACATTTGAACTTTATTATTACAGAGTTCACGCAAAATAACAGCCACTATACCACTTTTAACACCACTAACAGACATCTCAGCTTGGCGGCCATCTTGAAAAATTGAGAAAACCTAGTATGATACCAGTGGCATCCTTGTTTATGAACGGAAAACGGAAGAGAGCCACCGAATTCGCTTTTGGAATAGCTTTTGAATATATTTATATGAAGTATATTCGTGAAGTATATTTAGATGTGGAATATAAAGTGAATAAATATAATGTATATTGCACTTACTGTATAATATTGTATAATAAAAAGCAAAGATAGTATAGAAGTTCGTCAACCCCAAGTTCTTTTGACGCCCCCCCCCCCCCCCCAACGTCTTCTTCTCCAGGTTTTATTATCGGTCTATTATACACATCGTCCATAATATGCAGTGATGATTTTTTAACTTTTTTTACGCATAATTATACCTCAAATATTACGGATAGCAAAATAACGGTACATCGAATTCAAAACAGGAATAGCGCATTTCAAAAGAGCATTCTTATATACCGATTGTTGTTAGAAATCTTTTATACTGAAGTGATAAAACCAGTGTTTGTTCCATAAAGTAACAAGGAAACCACGTCTTTCTTCGATTTTTTTCTCATATGATTTCCTTTCATTTCATTTTTAGACTAGCAACACAAACAACAATTTTCTTGTCATACGGCTGAAAAATAACAAAGAATAATTATAGAGTTTCGTGCAACAAATCTATTTCAGAAATGCAATCTCATGTTTCACCTCATTAAATATTTAAGATCAACAAATTATTTATCCGCGCTATCAAATTGTTTCAGATAAAGTCTATTGTTTCTTTCTAATTAAATCTATTTAACTCCTGATTTACTTCGAGGACTAAATTAAACGATAGTACTCAATAATAAATTATATAAAAATGGGTCCGTGTGCTTATAATCATTATTTCTTTGAAGTTTTTAGAAATTGATTTTATTATTATTTTGCTTTTTTTATTTATTTTTTAACCTTGGCGGTATTTGAAATCAATAATTATTTAAACACGAAAGATTATAAGAAAGGCATGCGCAGAAAGCACATACAGAAGATAGCAGCAAGGACAACACAGAAAGCGCTTCGATGGATCCCTCTCAAATTTTTATATAATTTTTACATCGATTTACGTCTAGAAAAACATCTACTTAATTGCAAGCATAATTTAGATAGAAGAAAATACAGTGATACCTCGCAGTACGAGTTTAATTCGTTCCTTGATCGAGCTCGTTTACGATTTACTCGTTTACAAATCAATTTTTTCCATTGAAATTAATTAAAATATCATTAATCCGTTCCAGCTCCCAAAGTATTACCCAAAAAAACTTTTTTATGGGCTTTAAAACTAGAAAAAGCGTAGTTACAAGGAAAATAACAGTGGTAAAAACTTAATAAAAGAGAATGCAAAAGAAATATGCAAACTTGTTTTGTTACTTTAATTACATGGGATGATTTGTACGCGAGGAAGGCGATGGAGCGGGGAGGAGACTACAATGGTGCACTAGTACTGGAAATAAATTTCTTTTTATTTTTTAAATTATTATTTCAAAATATTAAGGTGAATTTATGTGGCTGCTCATATTATATTGCATTATTCTTACGACTAAATCAATCCTTCCGTTGTGATTTAAGTGGTAAAAGTATTAAATCTGACATTTATTATATTTAATAGTGATTTTGTTAAATAGTCAGCATTATAAAATATTAATATAGCATCATTACATACTAGGGTCGTACAGAAATGATTAACATAAATGCAGTCACAGGGTAGGAAGAAATTATTTACAAAAGCTGCATATTAAATTAATTAGACATATTCCTTAATCAAGTGTATGCACTTCAGCCATTTGCCTGAGAGTTTTCGGATTCTTGTGGCAAACCATTCCTTGTGTGTGTTGGTGCTCCATCTTCAAACAATAGCCTGCAATTCCCCGGTTTTGTTCTGCAGCTCATCAAATGTTATGCGCCTGTTCGCCATAATCAAACTCGACACGGCGTCCACATTTGCTGTTGTACGCGATGTTGAAGGTCGTCCTGTGCTCACATCTTTGGCTGCAATTTCCTGTCCTCCGTTAAACTTCGACAACCAGTGAAATACAATTCGACTTGACGATGCCTTGTCTCCACACTCCATACGACGATAGATATCACCTCCTGAAACCCCTTCATTCCACAAAAACCACATTGGCCGTGATAATCGCTTTCTATCTTTGCTGTCTGTGCTTGTACTGACGGCGACGGAAAGAACAACCGCCCACCTGTAATTCTTAATGAGTAATGAATTTTAAAGGGGTGGTTATCGAAGAACCAAGCACTGCGACCTCAGGTCTATTGTACTATCCCCAATGACGATGAAAGAACGAACCTTAATCCTTAATCTATCTAGAACTTTATCTTTAACCATCTGGTAGCGCCATCTGTATATTTCGATAATACCCATGCTGTCTAGTATCGTGCAATAAAAATAAAATAAAAAACACAGGACTAATTTAAGCGATACGGTGACTTTCTTTAATGCAAACGCGTTTCAGTGTTACTCTATTATCACGGGCTAAACAGCTACAAAGGTAGCCCTGTGTTTTCCTTATGTATATTTCGCATATCTCAGACCCTACTGTAGATTTCTCGGCGTTTCTCTGTCGTGTGGAGTTCGTTTACGACGTGAGAGGGTCAACGACCTAAATATTATCTGGATGATGAACTTAGCACATGTAAATACATCTTATCAATTATTCACAGAAAGCGCTCGAGACAGATGGACTGGGAACACATTGCTTTTCAATAATCGAAGAGCATCCTGCCTTCCTCAATATTTCAGCAACTTAGCCGTGTCATTCAAGCCATTAAGTATTGTAGATTGCCTAAGAATTCGTGAAAATGCTTTGCTTAGCAGTTATGGATGACTACAACTTTTACTCAGAATATTAGAATAAGGAGAAAATCATTTTACTTGAATAAGTAAATTTTTTTAGGCCTTCATATGTGAAATCAAACATCTTTCTTTTATTTATCTAAATAGTTAAGGGAGATCCGTGTAATATGGACCGTCGTGTAAATCGAACTAGCTTTATTTTCCACAATTGCGCGTTATTTGGCGCAACTCTCCTGATTGAAAAAAGATCATAGCCCTTACCTAGAAGCGTATGAATAACACGGGTTGTATTGCTTGAGTTATTAGTGAAAATATATCAAATTTTCTCTTTTGGTACGGTCTCATGTTACTTTGAGGTAAGATAGTAATCGTGTATGTAATTATAAGTGTCAGTGCTGGTATGTATCAGGAATGAGTTAAAGAAAAGGGGCCATGGTTTTAGAAAAGGGGACATGGTTAAAGAAAAGGGGCCATTATATAGACATAGTTTTAGTTGGAAAGGTTTTGAAGGTTGGTCGCCATTTTTGATTTTAGAATTGTTGGCGTGTTGTGTAATTTGGACTTTATGTACTTTGGGTAAATTAAACCAGGGTCGATTTACACGCCGAACATTATGACGTTTTTTTGACATATCCAACTTTTTAACTTTATATTTTTGACTTTATATAAGCTTAACCTACACGTTATTTAATTAAGATAAAGCTCATCCCATCTAATACGTCCCTTAAGGTTGCTGATCATTTGTATTTTTCACAGTGCACTAATAAACACATAAGTTAAAACAAAGTTTCTGCTATCACTCAGCCTATTGTTGTAATTGGACTACCTAGTTCAATTTACACTACCCGTTGTGTAATTCGGAGCGAATGCAAGAAATTTTTAATTTCATATGAAACCCATTTCATTATAGTATTCCATAAAAAATAGTGAACCAAAAGATAGCCCGAAATGCCCACTATATAAATACGTTTGAAAATTGGACCTACGTCATTTTGAATAGAAGTTACAGCCCTTTCCCCTTAGGGGGTCCAAATTACACGTGCCTCCATTAAATACAAGATATTCAGTTGTACGGTAAGGTATTTTAACTAAATTCCATGTAAATAAAGCAGTATATCTGAAATCACAAAATTAGTATACGGTCACTTGTCGGTTCAAAAAATTAAAATACGTCAGCAGTCTGTACCTAGCCTACTGAAGGAACTGGATGAAGTCATTTATTCTGTGGAGAAACGTGCTTTTCTGGTACTGGAGTACCACTGGTTAAATCGCAGTCCTACGGCAAAAGGTCCTGATAGGAAAGCAATCCGCCAGCTTTTCAACAAATTTCAACGGACAGGCAAGTGGCTGATAAGTTAGTGGGAGATGTTGGCCCCAGACAATGCAGTTACTCGACAGTTTCTGCAGTTATTCAGCGTAATCTGAGAAAATCCATCCGAAAAATTGTAACGGAAATCAGATTAAAGCGATCTTGTATGTACAGCGCCACCTGTCGGCAACATTTGTAATTAACTTTGAAACTTCTATATCAGATTTTTTACGGCTTTCGAAATAAACGTACCACTTGTTTCATTCTTTTATCGATCTCCGTTTTCGAGAGATTTATTCTTAAAATCAGGAAATCCTTTGTGGGACACCCTCTACGATATCCATTTTCTAATTGCTTTATTTAACCATTCAGAACTCTTAATTTTTTAGAATTAATATTACATCTTTCCCTTAATAATATTAAATTTCAAAATATCAAACAGATAAAACCAATAATGTCTTACGTTGTTAGTTTTTTTTTTTTTTACACAGTGCACACAGTCAATTTTCTAAATTTTATACTAGCACGCGTTTTCACGTGATGTGTATAGTAAAGAGAACAACTACCTTTTATAAACCAGTGAAATGAATGATTGATATATGATAAACCAAACAAATTACATACTATATAAATGATAAATGTGGAACATGAGGTATGTAATCGACAGTTTCAATAAAAAGTGACCTTGCATGAGTATTCGAATAATTGTGAATGGAACATGGATTGGGAATATTGGAATCCATAATGTCCAAAATTTAATCTTATAATCTAATTTACTTCAGTGTGCTGCCTATCATTTTAGAAGTTGTGCTAATTTATAAATTATAATAAGATATAAAGATGCTTTTCATTAAATCTCAATTTATTAATAAAATAAAGAAAGACTGCATAATTTGCTTTACTCACCATTCGGTGCTAGCATAGTACTGTAATTCTCCCATACGCTTATACTATCTGTAAGTCTATGAATGAAAAATAATTTCTTTTAAATTTAAATTCTTAATAATAAAAATCGTATTATGATATTTTATTTTCAAATTAAAAAAAGACTACGAAGTATCTGATTATTAAATTATCTCTGATATACTGTAAAATGTTATTTGTGAGGATATTGTTTTCTGTACTGCGTTTAAAGACAAAATGAAAAGAGACCTTAAGTATAACATTGTACTTTAAAACCAACTAGTTTCGCCATATAATCCCGCCTTCATCAGGGTACAAGAGAAATTTGGATTTCACTTACTCATGATATTCGTACCTGTTCAAATATCGCCATGTTCAAACTTAAAGTAACGAATTTAATTACTAACTCTTAATCTATTTATTCATTTTTTCAGTTATTGATGATTTTTTCTGATAACCTTTGTTCTTTAATATTTTTGTTTTCTGCCGATCTTGATGAAACTTTGCATACTTGATCTTCAAATCAAGAGGAAGGTCACTGTCTACCTGAGATTTCGATAATAATTAAATAATAAAGAAATAAATCGATATTCATGATGATGGCAAGGCATGCTAATAAGAAGTATTTCATGACCAACAATGTAAGGCAAAGTTTGTGCTTTATAAATAAGGTTCAATTTGTAACAATAGAATTCACGTTATACAGGCTTTTCTTAGAATTGATAGTTATTAGAACCTAACATTTTCTGGATAATCTTTAAAAATAAGCACTAACTGGAGATAATGGAGAGTTAGCAGACTATAGAGAAAGAGTGGAAAGGCGACAGAAGAAGCAGTCCCTTCGCTCGGTACTGTACAGGTTTCGATACTGCTGCAACTGAGTAAATGGTGAGCGTGCCAACAGAAGAAATTTCCACTGCTAGACCTCAAAGTGATGGATGGCCAAGTTTTGTTTCAAGACATCGAGAGGAGAGTTCAATTGCAACAGCAAATTATCAAGTAGTGAATCACCTCAGTCAGATTGTTGAGATTGCAGAGCACACAGACACAAACGCGTATGTACCACTGCCAACCAAAAAGAGTTGTTTCGTCCAAGTTATTGTTGCCATATATTTCCATATCAACGCTAGGGAAATATCGCTGCCATGGAAATCGCCGTAGTGATGATGCAACAATATTTTCAAGATGATGCAATGTTAGAACATTCGTTTTCAAGAATTATTAAATACTAGCAAGAAATTGTATAATAGTACGATATATATACGGCAGTCTCTCTTGAAGAGTCAAAGAGAAACACGTGTCTCCCTTCAGCTCCCTAACAAATGTTCAGACGATTCCCTTGAACTGTCTG
>JAHWFO010017185.1:6099345-6125141 GCA_023313115.1 Rhysida immarginata
GGCTTTCAATATACCAGGGTACTATGTTTACCGAAAAGATAGGCCCCCTAAAAAAGTTTCAGATCCAGCCTCTGGTGGGGTAGCTATTGTTGTCAAAAAAGGTATTAATCACACTAAGATTGTCACTCCTAACCTTGTCGATATGGAAGCAGTTTCCATTGTCATCAAAGATGCTCATGTTGGAGAGGTCAAGTTTACTTCCCTATACAACCCACCCAGGCACAAGTTAGACCCTTACGATTTAGATGAACTACTGTCTGGGCCCACTCCAGTCGTTTTGGCGGGTGATTTGAATGCGAAACACCCACACTGGAACTCCAGATGCAATAATCAAAGTGGCTGAGTACTTTTATAGGTACATGGTAGATCAGATCGACACTTCCGTTATTGGCCCTCGTAAAGATACATACTACTGTGACCACTCACCCGCTAGTGACGTACTCGACATTGCTGTTCTCAAGGGGTTTTTCAAACCCTACAATATTTTTACAGTAAATGCCTTATCATCTGATCACCTACCAGTTGCACTAAATTTTGAGGGGATAAATATCGACCTGAGAATAAATCTTCGTTATAAGCAGGACTGGAAATTTTTTAGAGAACTTATGAACGACAGTAACATTCCCTATCAGGATCCCGTCACCAGCAGTGACATTGACGAAAATATCAAGAAAGTCACTCACTCCATCAAGATGGCTACAAATGCAAGTGCTACTTCAGTGGATTGCAAGCGGCCAGACCATCTGGAATTCCTCCCTCCATCAGGCAACTCATCCACGAAAGAAACACCTTCAGAAGACTTTAGCAGCGTACCAGGTTTCTTCACTTCAAGACGAAGTACAACAGGCTATCCCGCAAGGTAAGTGAGCAGATTAAGGATTTAAGGAATCAAAGATGGAACGACAAAGTTAAAAGTCTGTCCGTCCAGGATAATTCTCTCTGGAGTATGGTCAGGGTCCTTAAAAGCAACAGGACTATTGTTCTCCCTCCTTTGCTTACAGAGGGTGGCGATTTCGTTAGCAATGACCAGGACAAAGCACAAATTATCGCCGATTCACTGAAGAGCCAATTCTCTACGCCCAAAGAGGTCAAAGGCTTGTGTGATAGGTATGGCCACACACAGAGGGCTCTTGGCTCTCCCGATGTCATTGGCACCTCTGAGATATTGGACATCATTAAGCGCCTGAAAAGCAAAAAGGCAGCCGGCATCGACACCATTACCAACAGTGCTCTCAAGAATTTGCCTCCCAGTGTTATCTGCATCATCACTAAGGTCATGAATGACTGCTGGCTTAGCGGCCATTTCCCTAGTGCCTGGAAGGACTCAGTCATCATCACCATTCCTAAACCTGGACTGGATCCTGCTCTTCCCACAAGTTATAGGCCCATTAGCTTGTTGCCCATGCTTTCCAAGGTCTTTGAGCGCACTATACTCAAGAGGTTCAACGAGTACTGCGAGGCAAACAACCTCATTCGTAGTGAGCAATTTGGCTTCCGTCCAGGCCACTCTTGTCAGCTTCAGTTATGGAGGCTCGTTGCTGATTTAAACGGTCCTCTCAATCTCTCTATGTTTGGTGGTCTCGTTTTCCTCGATGTCCAAAAGGCCTTTGACCAAGTCTGGCATGATGGGCTCATTTACAAAATGATTACATACGAGTTCCCTGACAATCTAACTAGCTCTGGTTCGCTTCTTCCTGTAAAAGAGGACTTTTCGTGTTAAGTTTGGGGACTGCTTGTCTGAACCCTGCGCTGTTAATGCTGGTGTACCCCCAGCCTTATTCAACTTCTTTATCCATGACTTTCCCAAGTTTGCAAAGCGTAATCTTTACTTATTTGCTGACGACGGGTCCATCATGACCTGGGCACGAAACCCAGCACATGTCATCACTCGACTTCAAAAAGCTTTACATCAGTGCGACAGCTGGTTCACTAAGTGGCGATTAAAGCTGAATGTCAAAAAGTGCAAGGTCATGTTTATCACTCGCAAATGCAAAAACCTCTAAAGCCCCTCTTCTTATTTGGCAAGAAACTTGAGTGGGTAAAAAGCTACAAATATCTTGGTGTCATGATCGACTCCAAACTAAATTGGAACGACCAAGTCCAATACGCGCTCAACAAAGCAAAGAAAGCGAGGTTCAGTTTGATTGCACTTCTGGGGCGAAACAGCGCTCTTGGTGTGGATAACAAACTCTTGATATACAAGATTGTGATTCGTACTATTTTACTTCATGGAATGCCTGCTTGGGCTTCTATTTGCAAATCTAGGTGGAAGGATCTCCAGACCTTCCAAAATGTTGCTCTCCGGTCCATTGCCCAACTTGACAGAAGAGTTGCCAACAACCACTCTATCTGTGAGGAATTGGATATGACCCACATAGGCACCTTTGTCCAGACTCTTATGAAGAACATGCTACCCAAAATGGAGAATCATGAAAACACCCTGGTTTCTGGTATCCTGGACCACCCACTCGTTATTAAGGGTCCCCTCAGGTTTCGAAGACCCCGCCATATCCTGGATGTCTGCTTTGATGACGTTAACAAGGCCGTCTTCCCCAACTATTGGATCTTTTAGATCCTGCTGATTTTTGGGGACTCTATTCGTCAATCTACAATCTGACTCTCGTCCCTTCTTGGGACTTATTCTCTGGAGGACTAAAGAGGTTCATCAGGCTTCTCTCCCAGTTCAGTGTACCTCCTCTGGTTTACTCTTTGGGCGAGCGTGCAAAGTGAGCTTGGCTCCTGGACCACTCGCGTCTTTCTTTTCACTACACTGTTCGATTGTCGATTGTCTTACTGTATATATCCTTGACAAAGCCGGGAATAAATGGCGAAAATAGTTGGAACTCCTGATGTCCCTCTGTTATACTGTAAGGCCACCACCTGTTTAATCAATAGGAACAGTATTATGATCCACCCTTCTACCGATAGAATAGGTGTCACGTGGATTTCGCCAGAGTAGGACATTGACGAAAGTGAAAGGAGTGGATGACGCGTTAATATTACGTAAGATGAAGAGAGCCACTCCGAAAGCGACGCGAGAAGAGAACGAGAAGACAGGCAGAAGTAACCGATGGCTCGAACGCGAAAGGTCGCGGGATCGTTTTCGCCGAGAAGTGGAGGATAAGTTGCCCACGAGCGTCAGGCGAACGAGACGAAAGAGACGCGGCAAGGAAAACAAAGAACGTCCCCGCAAGGTGAGCGAGTCAGCGACGGAAGCCGCTCACGGGGGAGTTTTCGTCGTCGAACGTCTGCCAACGGTCGGCGAGGGAGAGAGCGGCTTATGTAATCCTATCGTGAGCGAGTTGGAGAATGTCGTCGCCGCTAAACGTGACGACGAGGATTGGGAGAGTCGCCTGAAAAGTGCCATCGAGGCGTTAATAAAGGAACTGTACCGAGAAGCAAGCCACGACGTCGCCCACGAAAGGAGAGAGGCTCAGCCGTCGTATGCGTGCTTCCCGCCGTCAGCGAATGAACCGGTCCCGACGGAAGAAAACGACGCCCGTCTCTTAAATCTTCGTTACCAAAGGTACGAACGAACTTTCACTTGCTTTGAGTCTCCTAACAGTAGTATCCATAGAGCAGCCCTTAACGTTACGGTGCTCAGCACTACCGTTACGGAGGCTCAACTAAGACTTTTCCGTAGAATTTTTAAAGAAGATCCCGGCGAGCTAAACGTTGAAGCTTCAGTTACAGGCATCTACCCCTTTTCACTCGGAGCGTACCTCATGGGTGAGACCGGAGGTTTCATCACGAGAAGCCGAGCCTCAGAACTATTAAATTAGCTTCGAACATTATCTTCAATTCCCTTTTCGTCGCGGGATTCTCTTTTCGACGGAGCTTTTCAGCACGTGCGAACGCAGTTTCGTCTGACGACGAGATTCTACGCCCACGAGCCTGGAGAGGTGTAGAAGAGAGTTCAGAAGCGTTGTCTCGACATTTTCTACTATTCGCATGCCGATTTGCTCTTCAATAATGTTTACCCTATGTTCTTTCTGAATATTCATTTCAGTGCCAGTGGTGTGTCCACGTAGTCAAGTAGTTTCATAGTTATTTATCTTCAAGCGACGAAGACTACGTCACTTGTGATTTATAGCTGTATTGTGAAGTAATATTGTGGTGCTACATTCTCTGTTCGCCTACAGTGATAAAAGTGTGTTACTCCACATATAAAATTTACTATCTACAAAAAGTGTTTTGCATCCCGAATAGATTTGTGTATACATAAGTGTATTGCAGCCTTTATAAATCGTCGGTTACGTAAGAGCATGTTATAAATTTTTGCCTCAGTATTTGTTCTTATGTGAGCAGCGTTCTTTAATGGTGTTGTGTGACATACCGTTATTCTGATGTGCTACATAATTTGTGTATAAGTGTACCGAGGAGCGTATTTGTGTTTGCCTTCCTCATCCGCACGTCGGGTAAATCCAAACAGTGTTTCGACGAGCAGCTCTCGTGAATCTTACTATTTCTTTCTTACGTCACAGTGCTTCCAACATCCATATCTTGTAATAGTTCACCCGGACGTCTCGGCGAGATAACCGCAGCCTCGTCATTCGTCGGGTATTCATCGCTTCATCATATCCAGAGCCCCATTGCTTGGATCTCATCTTTCCGTTTCCCCGAGTAACATTTGTCTACTGTCGTCTCGGCGAGATAACCGCAGCCTCGTCATTCAGCAGTATCTCATCTCCTATTTCATATGCCATTTGGAAGTCTTCACATCAACTATGTATCCCCGGACTTGACGTTTTAAACCCGTTTCAACAGAAGTCACGTGTCAACTTTTCATGTTACCGAACTTTGACCGAAGTCTTTTCCATTTGTGAGTGTATTCAAACTCAGAGGCGCAATCAAATTTATTTCCTTGGAGAAAAGGAGAACTTTTGGACTTTCAAATATTTCGTTTTCATTATACTTCCACTGCAGAACAGTTATCATTATTTACGTTTATTTTTCAACATTGAGTGGCAGCGCCACCTATTATCATTTGAGTTAAACAGTTTCAATAAAGTCTTTATTAAAACTAATAAACTTTGCTCGTTCCTATCTCTTGTTAAATTAAACTCTGCAAAATCCACATGACAATAGGTATGTCTGTAAGACCCACTCTCTATCTCTTTGTCTTCATCGATAAAATTGAATCCAAAACTTTAAAAGTTTCACACTTTCAGGACCTATATCTCCTAAACGGTTGGATCAATTGAAAAAACACCAAAAATAAAACATTTCTCGAATTTTGTGTACGATCTGAGTATACCATTAAAAATAGGGGTTCCTATTTAAGATTTCAAAGTTACCCCTTCCCCAGCCCCCCTCACAAGGGGAGGGGGTAATTTTTTAACTAATGAATTTCCCCCGCGAAATCATTCCATTTTGATTTTGGACATTTTTTTCGTACAGTGCATAGTTTCCGAGATATTCAGTTGTCTCACCCTGTATAGTGCTTTATGGCCGACAAGTCGGAAATTTTTTCTTTCTAGGAAAGAATCCAACCATCAGCGCTAGGGCTGTATACAAACGTTTGATTCTAGCAGTTTCATGTACAGAAAAAAAGGGAAACCTCAGAATATCCAGGGCTTATTAGCAGCAAAAATTATGACATGGCATTTTGTTTAACGTGCTATTTCAGAGATGGTTTGGTTTGTTTTGTTTGGTATTAACGTCCTTTTCAACTGCCATGGTCATTTCAGGACGGCGTTATAAGGGCCGCAAATTTTGCCTCGCAAGGGTTCTTTAACGTGCAGCCGGCAAACGGATACACGAGACCAACGGCTTTACTTCCCTTCCGAAGGAAGTGCGTGATCTCAGCATTTTCCCCCTGAAAAAATCCTCGTCGTCCTCGGCCGGCTATTTCAGTGTAAAAAAATAAATCAGTTAATCAGGGCAAGTTTCGACATATCGGAGTTGACCGTTCCGTTGTTAAGTCCTGAAGCGGGGTTACTGTACATTAAATAAAATGATCACTAAGATTATCAGTAAGATTACAAAAAATTGATAAGTATGTTTCGAAAATCAGAAAATACCGTCTATGTCAGTACCATTAAAACGATATCGGAATACGGGAATGAAATTTCTTGAAATGTGTAAAAGAGTGTAAAAGAAATGGAAAATAAGTTCAACCCGATAAAATATTCGAAAGAATACAATTAAAGCTTTATTTTATAAAAATTCAAGTGAAGCGAGAGCTGGGTCAAAGAAGAATATAAGTCATAACAAAATTTACAATCGTTGCTATGTAAATGATGATCGACTTTCTTTTAATTTTTTGTTTATTTTAATTTTTCTTCTGCTATTTCGTTTTACTTCTGTTTCTAGATATTAATTTCTTTTGTTCTATACTTTTTTAACTGATGTTGCTTCATTTTTGACATATTTTTTTATCCTTTATTTATATTTCATTATATTTACTGTATGGTCTGTTTTTGTTTATAAAATTGGTTTTACTGTATATAATCGTTATCGTGTTTTGCATTAACATGCTATTTTCTCATTACTATATTTTTCTCCTTCTTACTTTAACGTTTTCAAATACTATATTTTCTTTCTTAGTCTATTTTCAAAATTTTCCTTTTACATAATTTTGTTGTTTAAACTTAATAATTTATTTTATAATGAAATTGTATTTTATTAACGCATATTTACAGGTCACAATTTTTACATGGTACATGTATTTTTGTTTAGTATGTTAGTTGTGTTCAATATTTTATTTTGTTTTTAAATATCTCAATTTATGTTTTATATTAACTTTCATTTAGTCAATTAAATTGGTTATCAAAATACTCAACACGTCCTCCCTTTTACTTTGCTGACTAACACAGCCAAAAACATGTGACGAATACACTTCCAGCTAAATGGTAAGCTATTATGTTTGCATTCTTTACGGTCACTTTTTTTAGCTCGTGAATTCGACTTGAACAGATCCTCGAAAAATCCTGAAAAGTTGATACAGCCAAGTTAAGATCTTAATAATCATACGAGGGCTGGTCGAAAAGTAATGCCTCCATGACTGAGTCGGCCAAGTGGCCGAGTGGGCTTTCTAGTTCTCGAGTCTGCCTGGTCGTAGGTTCGAATCCCGCCGTGGGCATGGATGTTTGTGTTTGTCCCGGGCTGCGTACAGATATAACTTGTGTAAAAGGCGCAAAATGACCTTAGTAGTCGACGCCTAAAATTTCTAATAAACCAAACCAAACCTCCATGGCTGTAACTTTTTTAATTGTTAACAGATTTTCAAAATTCTTTTTGTATCTGATACTTACATTTGTTCTCTATATAATGAACTGTTCACTTTTCGACATCGTCCCCATTCCTTTTCACGCATTACTCCGACGCGAGACTAATCGGGTGAACCCGTCGGAGAGGAATTCAGGGGTTGTTGTCGACACAAAGATTGAATGGCTGTCCCTTAGGGCGCTCTTTTTTCTTTGGGAAGTGGTGAAAGTTTCAAGGTGCAAGTCTTTCATCTTTGAACTGTAGGCGCCGCATCGCCTCTGGTTTGTGGGTATCGTGTGAGGGCGGGCGTTATCGTACTGCACAAGAGAGCCCAAAGCTGCCTTTCAATCCTGGCGTCGCCAACATCCCCGGAATTCTCTCCGACGGGTTCACCCGACTAGTCATACGTTGGCGCAATGCGTGAAAAGGGATGGAGACTATGTCAAAAAGTAAATAGTGCATTACTTAGAGAACAAATATAAGTATCAGATACAAAAAGAATTTTGAAAATCGATTAACAATTAAAAAAGTTACAGCCATGAAGGCATTACTTTTCGACCAGCCCTCGTATAATCATCAAGGTCTTAACCACGGCCTTCTAGAAACTACCAGGCCTGAACATGGAAAAGATAAAACATTGTTACGTCGAATTGGTGATGCTATTATAAAAGTTAGTTCAATGTCATAATCTTAATGCTTCAACAATATCCTATTGACGTCATGTTCAGGCCTGTTAGTTTCTAGGAGGCCGTGTCTTAACTCGGCTGTATCAACTTTTCAGGCCGTATCAACTTTTCACTTTTTGTGGAAAAGTGGTATCCGCCCTCCCTCCCTGTTTCCACAGTTCAACAAGGTCAGTCAATTATATCTTAATATATAAAAATCGCGTATCACGATGTTCGTTCACGCTAATCTCCGAAACCGCCCAAACGATTTCAGTGAAATTTTGTGAATGTGTATGGTTGGTTCTAGCTTGAAAGATAGGATAGATGACGCTGTTGTCGAGATATTAATGTGGAAGCAGAACGGGAAGCGAAGTGATGCTATTTTGTTGAAATAAAGAGACACCTAGCGATCCTAACGGTCATAACGTAAAACGTTAGTCCTTTTAACCTTAAACCCAGACATCGTCAAAGAAAGTCTCTGCTTTAACCTTTGACCCAGATTTGAAGAGCACTTTTACTTTCGACATGGAAGCGACTGACTGCCTGCCATGGATATGAATTAGAAACTAATTCATATCCATGCTGCCTGCCTGCAACTGCTGTCACTACAAGCACGATGGAGATCAAATACATCTCCATCGTGAGTGAAAGTCAATTTATGCTGCTTTTATAACATTTATTGATGGCACTGGCATTTAGAAAGGTATTATGGGACGAAAACATGCAGCAATTCCAATCGAAAAGCAGGGGTTTAAAGAAGTTGTAAATCGAAAGTGAAAATAGAATGGAGAGAACAGCCAGGGAGGAGGGAGATTATGCATCTAGAGAAAAAAAACCACACGTACATCGTTTCATTTAAACGTTTCCCTGATGCTAGAATTTTTCTGAAGTGTTCCACGGTTATACGAACATAAACAAGGTGTGAGTTTAACTTTTTTGTTTATCGTTTTTTTATTTCCACTTAACTGAGAGTGTCTTCCAGGCCATACGGAATAATTACTTGAACCATAATTGGCTCAGTGAACGTGCTATTTTGGCAGCAAGAAATGTTGATGTTGACGAAATTAAGTTTCAGATACAACAGTCGTTGCCGGGCGAACTGATGTCTTTCAAATCAATCGACACTGTCGTTGATGAAACCGAAGCAGTTGATGAAATCCAACTGAATTTTTAAATTCACTAGATATGCCAGGAATGCCACCACACAATCTTCGATTCGGCAATATCGAAGATTGGTTCGCCAATAATTCTGCTTCGTAATTTAAACACACGCACATTAGGCAACGGCTCACGTTTGGTAATCAAACGGATCACCGGAAATGTTATTGAAGCAACCCTTTTGAACGGAAAGGTTAAGGGAGAAATCGTTCTGTTGCCATGAATCGACATCAAATGAAACGTCAAAACAATATCTACGATGCACGTGACTTGCGCATGTATTCTATGTACGACAAATGCATAAAATATCCGACAACAGCGCCACCAGATAAAAGTCTACATAAAATGCGGTCTATATGAAGTGCCATCTACATATATGAAATACGTCTGCCCGGGCCCACTAGTTTTTTATATAATTTTAGTTAAAACTTTTCAGGATTTTTCGAGGACCCGTTCAAGTCGAATTCACGAGCTAAAAAAGTGATCGTAAAGAATACAAATATAATAGCACGACATATAACAATCGATTCGTCAAGAATGAATACACTGTTGCTTTCTGTTTATCTTTTAGCCATTGTTGACGTGAGCACGAGCGTGCAGCGATTGCTTTGACGATTACTCAGTTGCTCATAATCATCAATCAATCATCATCGATAAATAAAGGAAAACATGCGAGTTCGTCACGGAAATAGTTTTGCATTGTTGATGCAGGTTTAAGCATTGTTGGCGCTGGCTTGAAGCACGCGCCGGAACTGAAAAATCACCTGGCCATTGTTGTCTGAGCAATAATCTGTATATAAATACGGCAACACATTTTTTGTTATCTGTGTTAACGTGGACGAATACGCATTAAACTTACATGGTTGGAAAGTTCCTGTGCTCTAGATTTGCGCAATATATTTTGTTTGCGTATTTGCACAGGTAAAAAAGCGTTTCAAACAGGGTAGCATTAAGGACCAGGTTGTGCACCATATTTGTCAACGCATGTAGCATTGCCTTTTTTATTGTTTTTTTTTAAATAATAAATATCAAATTAACTCAAATCATTGTTGATGTTCATTTGAAAGAATTTTAATTGTTGTGTTGTTGATGTTCATTTGAAAGCATTAGAAAACCGTATAACAAATACTCTGCTGCTTTTGAAAGTCAACGAACTGATTTCAGAACCTGAAGGTCCCCAAGTATAATATTGTACCTTTAATGTACCTATACATTATTCAATAGAAACAACCACTTAAAAATTATTATTAACCAACTATTCAAAATATTTCTATAATTAGTAAGTAGGTAAGCATTTTATGTATTTTTCATCGTTTTCTAAGCTATTTTAAGGTTTTTTCATACACTTTGAAAGTAACATTTTTAAGTTAATTAAAAATAAAATAAATACCAATTTTGAAGTTTTTGATTTTTATTTATTTTTTAAAAATTTTGTCAAAAATCTTTCTTTATTGATTTTTGGTCCGAAACAGACCGTAATTTTCCACAGTGGGACGGGGGGAGAGACGCAGAGATAGGGAGGGACAATTTAGCTTAAATATAAATATTATATTTAGATAATAATTCGTTAGATATATTAAAAAATATCTTTAGATTGCTTTAAATATTACTCCGAGAAATTTTCAAAGTTTCGGTGAAATGAATCGGGAGTGTCCGAAATGTCATGCAAAGCATTTTGAATATTTATTATTGTGTTATCTATTTTTCATTCTTCAAAGTTTATTAATAAGCAAGATTGAGGCTAGAACAATTACACATATATTTTTTTTCTCAGAAATGTGATCGAATTTCGATCATTGGGGGATCCTAGTTATATCTAAATCTTTACTACACATACATTTCTAATCAATCAATCACAAACTGTAAATACACTCGCTCACCAAAAGTCATGGCACACCCCTCCAATCAGGTTCCCTGTCCGTAATGAGACAGATCCTGCTGCTTCCATTCTCGGAATGCAGGTGCACAGGGCTCCTTGATATCACACAATTTTTGTAAGCAAAGCTAGCTGCAGAAATGGCAACACGCCGAGAGCTATCCGCATTTGAACGGGGGATGATTGTTGGTGCCAGACGGATGGGTGCCTCAATATCACATGCAGCCAACACCCTGCAATTTTCCCGCACAGCCGTTGCAAGGGTCTATCGAGAGTACACCCAACGAGGGGTTACAACCCATGTCGGACAGCGGACGGGCCGCCCACGCCTCATTGATGCCAGAGGTGTTCGCCGGGTCACCCGCCTTCCAACTGGCTGACCGAAGGGAGACAGCGGGCCAAATCACCATGCGGTACAACCAGGGACGTCCCACAACTGTGTCCGTGACGAAAATTCGGCGAACCTTGGCAGCTGCAGACTTTGGGAGCAGGAGGCCACGACAGATGCCATCTTGACAGCTGCATGTCGTCGGCAACGCCTAGCCTGGGCCAACCAACATTGACATTGGACCGCTGAGGACTGGCGAAAGATTGCCTGGTCTGACGAGTCACGGTTTCAGCTGTATCGGGACGATGGTCGTGTCCATGTCTGGCGCAGGCCACACGAAGCCTTGGACCCCGCTTGTCAGGTGGGGACCACTCAGGCAGATGGAGTCTCCATACTGATCTGTGGTGTTTTCTCGTGACATGCAATGGGTCCATTGGTGCATCTAACATCCACTCTGCCTGCTACTTTCTACGTCGATCTGCTTGGGGACCATCTGCACCCCTTCATGAACTGTTTTTACCCCGCGAGCGACGGCATCTTCCAGCAAGATAATGCGCCTCCACACACGGCTCTTGTGACACGGCAGTGGCTGGAGGAACATACTACCGACTTCACAACAATGATTTGGCCTCCACGTTCCCCTGATTGCAGTCCCGTTGAACATTTGTGGGACGTCATCGAACGATCTATCAGGTCGTCACCAACCCAACTGGTAAATGCAGCATCGTTATGGAGTGCAGTGGAGGCGGCATGGCTTCAATACCTGTGGATGCGTTATTTGGCAGGTGTGCCATGACTTTTGGTGAGTGAGTGTAAAGAAGAACATGTGAATTCATCACATGAAACAATTTGAATGTGCTAGTTTTGCAACTATATGAGTTGAATTTGAAACTAATTACCGCGCAAACTGCGCGCGGATAAAATCTTGTAAATTAATAAAACTTGCAACATTCCAAGAAGGAGCTTTAGCTGTGACGTAGAAATAATATTAAATTCGAGAATTTAAAATCTAGCTAAAATTACAAATAACCAGCGGGAATTCATTTAATTCTTTCCAAATTTACGTTTATTTTATTGCTTAACGCAGTACAATAAATAATTGATCCGAGTTATTGAGTCTCGACAAAGCGATTATCACGTGCGCGTGTCTTAATCATGAATGCCTAAAAGATGGACAGAAAGTAAAAGTGTATTCATTCTTGATGAATCGATTGTTATATGACTTGCCATTATCTTGAATCGATTTAAAGAATTACAGTCACTGTTTTAGCACGTGAATTCGATTTGAAGGGGTCCATGAGAAATCCTGAAAAGTTGATACAGCCGAGCTAAGACGTTGATGGTCATATTTTTGAAAGCAAAATTTGAAAAAGTTATCGTACAGACCAAGCGTGCATCCTTATAAGCAGTTTTTTGTTAAAGCTCCTAATAAATGTATGGAATGTCTACAAGATTTTACTTTAACGAATAAATGCCAAAATATTTACAAAAATTCAAGGACGACAAAATGCACTAAAATCAATACTATTTATTCCTTGTGGTATGTAACGTAACAAAATTTATAGTATAACTTGGCCTGAGAACTATCTATAAACTAATAGAAAATATCTATATCGGATCAGTGGTTCTCGAGTTATAAGCGCACCAACGGAGAGACAGACGAAAATTTGTCTATAATTAAATAATTATACTCCTTTGTTGGAAATATTGTTTCTCTTATAATTACAGTAATAAAATATGACATTTTATTGTCCAAAACCAATTTTTGTTGTTGTAACTAATCATTGTGAAAAATTGAAACGTCGCATTACATTGTCGCATATAATGCATCCTTTATTAGGAACCCTAGCAAAAAGCTACTTATAAGAATGCACGTCTGATCTGTACGTTTGATCTGTACGGTTATCCGATCGTCCGCCGTTTGAAAACGGATTAACTTTTTTGAATTCTGTTTTCGACAATATCATCATTGAGGTTTTCAGGCTTTTTCGTGGATCTCTTCAAATCAATTGCACGTGCTCTAGCAGTGATCACCAACAATGAATATCAACATATTGCATGTGATATAACAGTCGATTCGTAGCGAGAAGTCAATAATGAATAAAATGTTTATCTTTTAAGCATTGTTGACGTAAATCTCTTCTGGGAACAATTTCTCTTAATATGCAGTTCCAATTATATTACCAAAAATAAAAAAAAAATCATCCATACAATCATTTTTATGTATATATTAATATCTCACTTCTCTTAAATTTCAATTTAAAACATTCTAATTTTTGTTGCAATGCTTATAGCACGTATTAAAACAAGATTTCTTAAATCATTTACGTTATTTTAAACATGTATATGAAGTTTGTTTTCTCTAACAATTTTGATTAAGACCGTCGAGAGCCCCACGCGTGTCCTGATGTGTATACATAGACTGACAAAGAGTCAGGTGGGCCATCAGGTTGCCGTATACAATTTTCGGTTCTTCCACAGAAATCGGCTTAAAAATCAAGTTTCAGACCAAGCTTTCTCCCGCAATCGATATCCATGCATAAGATTACAACACATATGATTCCAAATTATTTAATATCTTTCGAAATTCACTGCACTGGTAGGAAAACACGTGAATGCACATTTGCACGAAAATAGAAAAATTATTCAGTCATTACTGACACATAAAAAACAAAGGTGATAAGCTTTTTTTTTAATTTTTAATTAAAGTTTAAAAAAAAAACAAACTATGAATTCACATGGCATATAGTAAACGTATTTTTAACAGCTCGTTGCTATGAATTTTTCCGTTTACGGCAATGGAATGAATTTAGAATAAGTATCAGAAAACAGAAATGGCTCTTACTCTTTTAGGGCAGCCTTTGAAATGAAGAAAGTGAACGTGAAGAAGGTGAACAGGGCGCCAGTAGAAGTCATCGCGGACCGCTATCGGAAATTGTGCCTGTATACGCATACTTTTCCCACTGCACATGGAGAAGGAATTGTTGATCGGACAGAGTTGCTCGTTGTCACCCGATGAAAAAGAGTGACGTCCTTAGATATCGATTGCAATCCCGCCTCCCCTTCCTCCAGCTAGCCTTTCCGTGATCGGAAAGAGCTGTTTCGCATGCACGTGTTTTCCCCCCTCCTCTAAAAGTTAACTTTCTTGCGGTACCTTCCCGTGCTTATGCTTCACGATTAGATCTTACGATCGAAATTGGCAGCAATAATTTATAAAGATTACACAATGAACTTGATAGAAAAGTCTAAAATGAATACATTGTGAAAATATGTGGAATATTATAAATCTATATACGCTATCTACCAAAAAAAAATTGGAAAGTAGATTAATGGACACGCGCGGCGATCATGTGACTTAAACCAGCTGGAGTTGCGCAAAATGCCATTGTAAAAGAGATGGTGCGTGATACAGAGATGTTGGAGTTAGATAAATAGAAGATGACACCTTAGTCTACTGTGCAGCAGAGAAACTGCAGCTAAGTTAAACAGCTGAACTCAGCTGTGCCATTCGTGCTGCATAAGTGAAAGGTGGAGGGAGACATTATAAGAATGCTGAACATTCCGAGCGACCGAAAATTCTGACCAATAGAGATCTCAGAACACTGAAACGTGAAATTATCAAAACTGTCCGAAGTCCATCATCAGACAGGAATATCAGCAACTTTGTAAGCAGAGGCCTAGCACCTTGGATATTCAGGTAGAACAGCCGAAGCCCATACCATGAAGTAGTCTCGAGTAGTGTATAGACCATCGTAACTGGGACACTGGAGCAGTGGAAATCATTTCTATGGAGTGGCGAATCAAGGTTCATACTGTTTCGAACTGATGGCGGCTACTCGGGGAACGCTTTCTGCCAGAGTGCATAATGCCTACCAAGAAATTTGATGATGGTAGCATTATGGTGCGTGCGGGGGAGGGGCTGTTCACGTACTACAGTTTCACATGATATTATTACGGAATGGAGCCCTGTTACTTCCAAGATGGCAATGCTAAATATCATGTTGCTGCTGGTATGTAGAGAACAATGCTTGGATTGTCTGTACAAAACTCCGACTTCGATCGCATTGAGCATCTTTGGGACGAGTTGGAATGGAGGATAAGGTTTCAGGAGCTGCAGCCAATTTCCATTATCCATTGTGTGAGATTTTGCAAGAGCAATGGCTGAAAATTTTTCAATACATATCTTCTAGAACTTAGTTCGAGCATGCCTCAGAAGGTGGCTGCTGTTATAGCCGCGAGAGGTGCCGTCACCAGATTTTGACAGTTTACGGATGAACATTTTGCGTGGTGCCCATTTACTTTTTTTTCCCTATGTGAACAATTTACATCTTTTGTGAATTATATTTTCTGCATTTTTTTTGTAATAAAAAAATTCAATAACAGTTCAGAACATTGCTAAAGAAGAGCATTCTTTTTTTAAAAAGTTTAAAAAATTTCTAAATTGTTAGAATATGTAAGGCTGAATTTTGCTTTTTTTCTCATTGAATTCGCGTATTTACTCGTACATAATGATTATTATGAATTTTTTAAAAAGAATGAAAAATAAATCTTTTTTTTTCCAAACTCCAAACTTCCAAGCTAACTTGTAAGTTGTTTTTCATCTTTCTTCGTCGACCCCTGAGGAGAGGGCTATATCCCGTTATCCCGGCCTCCTTAGCTACAGACAGGATCTTGTCTGTCTTACTAGGGAACATCACAGAGTGATAATAAAATTCCGATCCGAAACTAATTTAGGTAATAGCAATTTACAATAATATTTGGATTATAAAAAAAAATTACGTGCCAAAGCTCATATTTAAAGATTTTACAGCCACATTAAATACCCATATACAGAGTGTAAAGAAAACTACCGAAACAGTCAATAGCTTCACAACAAAAGGTGCTAGAGTCATAAAAGTCGGATCTATTTATAGAAAAATGGCCATGCCCGATTGAATAAAAGTACTCCCCCGCGTTCCTAGTGTAAGCATGAGAAGTTACGTATGAGTTTAAAGTTTTGAACCATGATCGATAGAGAAAAAGTTCCAATTGCAAAGACGTTGAATGTCATCGATTTAGTAGAAATCCACTCTTTGCATACAGAAAAAATAGCATAAAACTCGTAAAACGCCGGAGAAAAGTCCATGTATGAAGCACCTTCTGGACACCGTGCGCTGAAATATTCACGTGCAGAACAATAAACATTTGAAGTCGCTCTTATTTAATACATGCGACAACAGAAGATTGAATAAAATTAAACAAAACAATCACAAAAATTTCAACATTTCAACAAAGGGAGAAAAAGATGTCGAGGTAATTAGTCAGTCAACACTCGCGAAGACGTGTAACTAAACAATTCAACCCGGAATAGATGAGAAGTGCTGATGGAGACTCGCTTTCGCCTATGATAGTCGTCTTGCAAGATAAAACATTATGTCCAAGAGTCCAAGAGAATATTTTTATGGTTCAGGAAAAGTGACCAAAAATATTGTCAAAGATTGCTTCACACGTGCATACTTTCCACAAGTGGGAAATGAAACACGTGCATACTTGGAGCTCTTTTTTGATTCTTATTCAAGTTAAAATGACGAAAACTCATCGCGTTTGTTATGCCAGATGGAAAATCAGTCGAATTCTCACAATCCCCCCTGGAACAATCTTAATGGCTCAACTCTCGTTCTTTAGAAAAAAATTACAGAATTACTTTAGATTATGTGCAGGTTAGGAATAAAACGACGAACTGCATCACAAGAATAAAATATGTAAATTCCATTCACTTATTCTCCAAGATTGAAGACGTCATTTCCAATCTGCATGTTTTAAGAGGCGAAATCTAGAAAACGACCGAATTTTGATATGCATGATGTAAAAGTTGCTTACGTTTTGACAATTTTTACTCTTTTTATTATTATTGCAAAGATTTTAAAGAATAAGTTTTTTATCAGAAATTACCAGAAAATCGATATATGGGTGGGAGGGCATTTAGAGATTTTTTTGTTTAATTTTATTCAATTTTCCGCTTTGGCAAGTATTAAATAGAAGCGATTTCGTGGGTTTGTTATTTGGTATCTATAGACACGTGAATATTCCAAGGTATGGTGTCTAGAAGATGTTCCATACATGACCTTTTCTCCACCGTTTTACAAATTTATGCTTTTATTTTCTTTATGCAAAAAATAGATTTCTACTATAAATCGGTGATGCTCTACATTTTTTAATTGGAACTTTTTCTCTAGATCATAGTTCAAAAGTTAGTTTTCGTAACTTCTGAGCGGTTACACTAGGGGCGCTGGGAATACTTTTATTCAATCGGGCATGGCCTCTTCCTTATAATAGATCTGACGTTTATGACTCTAGCATCTTTTATTCTAAAGTTATTCGACTGTTTCGGAAATTTCCTCTGCACCCTGTATATGAATATTTAATGTGACTATAAAATCTTTGAATATGAACCTTGGCACGTAAATTTTTTATAATCGATATATTATTGGATGTAGGTGTTACTTATAGACTTTCGGTTCGGAATTTTATTATCACTCCGTGATGTTCCCTAGTTAGCATTACAGCGTTATACCATAATTTCGGAACTTTTTTGGCTGCCCCTTGTATTCTGTACATGCTTCGTACTGCATTTTCTAATGTTAATAGCTTCTCTTTGGCGTTCACCTGTTTTAGACATCTCTGAATCAGATTTAATGATTTAGTCTGTAAAAAATTTTGGGGACTTTCAGGGGTTTATTTAATCGGAGATATTAACAAATTAATGTGCGATGATCTAATATTATGCTTGTATTTTTTATAACCTACTTGATTCTTACAAAAGTACTCTTGTCATATAATCATTAAGGCCGAAGTCTTCTATGGGAAAGGCTGTAATCCAGTCATAGAAACGAGGCAAAATAATCGGAAGCTTAAAAGGACATTTGGTAAAAACAAAAAAGACAATTGTCTTGGGCCTGTGGGTGAAAAGGGGGTCCCAATTGTCTTCCAAGAGGGCTCGACTAAGAATGTATTTAAGATTTTTGCTTATATCATATTAGTTATTTCTAAGTTAGTTCTAAATACACAAAAAAAAGGAACTGAGCAAATTTTTGTCTCGGGCGTGGTCGGAAGTTAATCCGTCACTGCTTCTTCCGGGTTCACCTAGTAAGTCGTCTGATCACAGAACAACATGTTATTCTGTGGTCCGATGTACGAGTTGTCTTTCTCGCCCGATTAAGGCCGGGTGCACACATGCTGCAAAAGTTATCAGGATGCAGCGGCATTTGGTTTGGTTTGGTTTGTTTAGTATTAACGCCCTTTTCAACTGCCATGGTCATGCAGCGGCATTTCAATCTGCGTCTTATCGGCGTTCCAATGCACACTTTGCGGTAAAAACACGGTGATAGGCCACAGCGCCAGTCTCTCATTTGCCACCAATCGAGATGGATCGTACACGCGCCGAAATATTTAAGAAGAAAGTTGTTTTTACACGCTTTTCTTTAACTTGACATCTCTGTTTGTTTGGGTGGAATTTTGTAATCCATATTAAAGTTACTTCCTATTAACTGACTGACTTGAAATTTTGCACACTTACTTACTCTCGATGACAATACATGAATCAATTAAAAAATCTACTAAATAATTGATTAATTAGTGGCAATTAATTAATTTAATATTTATATGAAGACTTTACCAATAGATGGCGTTAAAGTGTGTTTTTTAATTCTAAAATTATTTCATACTTAGTGTACAAGTACGTAAATCGTGAAAGTGAAATTAGAAAAAGGAAGTACTAAATTCATCCATACAACAGCGAGAGGTACTTGAAGGAAGCTTTTAATGTATGCTTGATGGAGCTCAGGGAATTTAAAAATATTATAAGGACGACGTCCCACTTAAAGACTTGAACATCTAAAAGTTGTTATTCAATGTACCTATTTTAATAAAAGTTGTAAAAAATTGTTTTATTGGTTGCATTTTTTTTTTCTCCGTTTGTTGGCTGAAGTTCTCAATAACGGCTTCACAAATGTTTTCCCAAGCAGACAGTTTTTTCATTCGGTCTTTATAGTCCTCATGAATAACATCCCAAATTACCGGGCGAGTTTTTACTTCTTCGATGACAAGTTCGACATCTACATTTTCATCAGACATCGTGTAGAGAGTCTTCACAAGCTGGAGATACGATAGGAGATACGACGCTGCGGCAGATATGCACTCACCTATAGACAAATGAACACTGCCAACTATCGGCGTATACGAATGTGACCCACGTCTAGTTATGCGATTGAAAATGACTTTAATAATCATGTTAATTTAATTTGAGTTTTTCCCTTCGGCGTTAGGGCCTATCTGAATGAAGAGTTAGCGGGTTTTATATCGTAATTGGAACTTAATATCTCAAGGATATTAATTTAAAGAAATTTAGATTTCGCCACTTACGCGTAAATTTATCTCTCAATATGGATTGGTTTCATTCAGATAATATCTAGAGTTCCTAATAAGGTTAAGATTGCATATTGGTAACCTTATTGAATTTATGTATTTTTGACTTGTTATATGCTGTACGTTTCAAGATATTCCTACATGTGTTCTTTCTGCATCTCAAATGAATTAGAGCATCTCGTCACGTTCTGGAGTTAAGAGGATACCAGCAATGAAATATTTCTTCAAAGAATGCGTCGTTTGTGACATCTGTCCGCCTGGTAATTCATTTCATAATTCGGCATATAATTCGAAATTCGTACAACGACCCCGGCAAGGATCCAGATCGACATACGGCAGGCTTACGAGGGTTATCTCTGCGTCGGATCCCAAAAGATGCTATTTTCCTCCACAGGCCCTTCCACTATGTTTATTTTAGTATTGTACATTTTATGCTCTGTTTCTTTTAAAGCTGACAAAGATGATCAGCCCTGAACTTTTGATTTCATTTCAAATTACTGTTTAATTAAATATTTACAATTACAGTGGTCAACAACATTTTTGCTACTGGGGAAAATATAGGTGTTCTAGGCTAATTTAAGTGTGCTGATTCCAAATCTGAACTCCAAATTTCTCTATCATGTCAATATCTCGAGTTATACTGTAGGAACTACCAATGTTTTAATTTGACATTATGAGACTGCTTTACACAACTGAAACTTAAGCAATATTATTTCATTTAAACATTTAAAATGGCGTTAAAAATGACTTAGATTTCATAAAAATATTTCCATACAGTAGATGAAGATAAAGCATTTAATCAAAAATGTTTTAAAGATTTGCTCTGGCGCTTGTGTGTAGCATTAGTTTCCTTGTTCAAAAACCAGCAAAAGTCACCCGTCATATTTGGATCGAAACGGCCTTGGTATCTTGTCTCCATTAAATTAATTTCTTGGTGAAATCTTTCACCATGTTCGTCGCTAACAGAGAAGAAGTCCAGATGCCTGTGAGCTGTAAGCATGTTGCATACTAGCTCAACATACTGAGGAGATATGTAATTTCCAAAAAAAGTTCATTACCACTAAGATAAAAGCATCTCAAGCTGCTAACTCCCAAATTTAGTTTCAACCTGAACTCAGTGTCTCTCATCAATTCACGAATTTAGCATTAAATAAATTACAAATAATCACTATAGTAGTTACATTATACGTAATGTTTAAAGGTACAAAAACAGAAGGATGGCAATAACTTTACATCCTGACGTGATAAAGAAATTTGGAGTTCAGATCTGGAATCAGCACACACAAATTAGTCTAGAACACCTACATTTGTCAAAGTAGCTGACAAAAAGTATTTCTTTGTTGACCAGTGTTTTTAATTAAACACGGTCTTATCACTGTAATAATTTCCACGAGATTTCACGACTAGACATATCCATAATGAGTAGGGTAAAAAACGTCGATGGAAAAAATGAGCCCAGAAATAATGTCAATGGAAAAAATGACGACAGGTAAAATGGTACAACGGCACCAAACAGAAAAAATGTCGACGCCTATTAAATATCAAATATCATTAAAATACAAAACGAAAAAAATGAAAAACAAAATGACAAATAATCAATAGTTTTATTTCAATTTTAAAATATAAAATATAATATAATAATAAACACATAAAATTTTAAAATCTGATGACACGGCCGACTCCTGACAGGACCTCCTCTATGGATTTTAAACCCTCTGCATACTGCTGGCTGATATTCTTCAGTCGTCTCTGTAAATTCATACAAGCTCGTTTCTTTTTTTGGGGTGGGGGCTGTCCCGCGGCTTCTTGGATTAAAGCTGTTGACGAAGCGGCACAAACAATCTGAAGAGCATGGATAGCTTTCCAGATGGTCGGATGATGATGGCCAAGAACACGGGAATACTTATTATTCCAAGATTCCGAATGGTTATTCGTTCGGTGGCCATCATTCAGAGTCGCCGCATGCATGTTCCACAGTGTTGGTGGAAACCTAGGAGCAGACCGCCGGAGTCATATGGTCCCGTTTCTTGAGCGTACGTGTCTGTAAGAACCATTCACGTAAGTGGCATCAAAATAATCTACTACTTCCTCCGCTCCTTCGGGCATCGTTTCACGAAGCATGACCATCCCGTTAGTTACATCCTGCAATTTCAGGAAGGCTAGACCAGCCAACTTCCCCACAAAGTGTCGAAAATCTCCACTTTGACGATATCGCGTAACAAGCCCTAGTTCTTGAAACTTTCTCCATATGCACTGATTTAAATGGAAAAAACATCCACGCAAATTGACATGTTCGCCAAATACCTCCCGGACGGCTTGTATGGCAGCAACTTCAAAATCCATAATGACAGTTACTGGATCCGGTGAATTCCCTAGCCTCTCACATTCAGCGAGCACAGCTCTGAACAGCTCCACATACACCACGTGAGTCTTGTTCTGCAAGAATGCGTACGCAACGTCAACTGCAGATTCTCCCAATGGTACATGGATCACGTAAGTCTGTAAAAAACCTTGTGGAGCAGTTGCAAAAGTTCCATCCATGAACCATATGGAAGAGTTTGCCAGTTGACGGAGGCACTGTACAGTCCCAAACACTATAATTCTTGCTTCTGCAGCAGACCCATTGTCGTAAAACATAAATGGCTCAGGATTCACACAACCAGTGGTCGACCTCTATTTGCACTTCCGATAATGAGGTTGGTTGAGGGGTAAATTTATCAACTCGATTATTTCGGATAGTTCTCTTTATAGAATCTGCTGCTGGTAGTGTAGCTCGTGCCTCAGCTGACAGATCGCGCACCACTTCTGCGTACACAACGGAGGGAGGGTCGTTTGACTGCTTCGATCTATCATTCATCCTTCTCCGGCATTTAGCTTGTTCAATGGCCACTTCGTCCGGAGCATGCGTATGTTCATCATGCACCCCTATGAGTTCCATGGTGTCTGTTGTGAGCACAGATCCCTTACAGCTGTTCCGGTGAACGCATATCCAACGTATTTTTCCATTATATCATTTATTCACGTCGTACATATAGCCATCGAGAGTCATTTTTTGTCCACCTTTATTATTAAGTACCGAAAGGTGCTTTATGCTCTCAGTGTGTGGAAACGTGTCTGTCTGTCCGTCTGTCTGTCTGTAACTCAAACTCCTCCGAGGCTATGAGAGATTTTCAAAATTTGTTTTCGTTAGTCGATGAATATGGTTCATGGCACGAACCAGTTACAAATATTATCTAAATCGGTTCATTGGCACGTGCACAAATGGTACCTCTATTTTCCCGCCTAGCAATTTTCAATGGGAAGATATATTGAGTAATATATCAAACAAATCGTAATGACGAGATAGATGCGGTTATTCATTATTATTTTCGTCAGTCGATTAACATGGAATATGGCATGAATCAATCACAAATATTATCTATATCTGTTCAATAGCACGTGCACAAATGGTACCTTTACGACCCCACCTAGCAATTTTCAATGGAGAGATACGCTCGTAGCCTATATTAAGTAATATATCAAACAAATCCTAATGACGAGAAAGAAGCGAATATAAATTACTATTTTCGCCAATTAATAGATAAAGTTCCGGGAATGAACCATTTTGAAAATGGTTGAAATTGAAACAATGTTACGTGCTCTAATAGTACCCTTATGGCACCATCAAAAATTTTCTGTGCTAAAATATAGCATGAAATATATCAAACGACTTGGAATGATGTGTCAAGAATGAATATATCGTAAAATTAATGATAGTCGAAATTGGTTCCAAGGAACCTGGTTTAGTGGAACCATTATGGTTCATTGGAACTTTCATTGGAACATGCTAAAATATGGCATGTAATATATCAAACAACTTGGAATGATGTATCATGAATGAATATAACGTAATATTAATGATAGTTGAAATTATTTCAAAGGTACGTGGTTTAATGGTATCATTATGGTCTATTAGAAACTTCCAATGTTAACATAGGGCGGTTTAAAAGTATAGTTCCGCGAATGGTTTACTTTAACCTTTCGGTACTTGGTCATGTCATTCCTTAATGGTTTATATACAGTGAATTCCATTTTCCTGAAATAAACAAATACGTAAAATTTAAAAAAAAAATTAGCAAAATAAAAAACAAAAAAAATGAAACACTTACCAATGTAGACAGATGGTGTAGCAAACGTCCGAATCCGTTAGAACTTGTAGAAATTAACATGTAACCATGATTGAAATAACCCTCCCGAAATTTAAATAACCAATCAGTATGAAAACATCCTTTCCGCAAGTTACATAACCAATCAGTATGAAAACGTCTATTTTTTCGATCTATTTTTTCTGTTTGGTACCGTTGTATGTCGTCATTTTTACCATCGACATTATTTCTGGGTACATATTTTCCGTCGACATTTTTTCCGTCGACGTTTTTTCCCCGCTCCATCCATAATATGACACCCATAATTTTTGAGATTACCTTTCTCTCAAAGCCACTAAATTCCATTCGATTAGCCACTCTCCACCTACGACGAGCAATTTACTACATCAACACTATAAAAATTTGGAATCCTTGAGGACGGATGACAAACGAACCGTTCCATTCTCCTTGGAGGTAGGGCCAGGCTCGGGCGAGACTTCTCTGTTAAGGAATGTATTTCCTTGGAAAAAGATAAGGAAATAAATTATAATTAAAGATCTCACTAACATAATTTACATCGTTCGCAAGTCCAACATGAAATTATTTCCATCGCACCGAAAACTTCCTTGGCGAGGTCCTTTCCTAAGTTCGCCGAACGACGATTCGTTCTCATTCTTCAAATAAAGAGAACAGGAATTCCCCACGACTTACTTCACTTAATATTTTTCCGTTGTCAGGCCGCCTGGAATGCCAACCGTCGTTCGTCGTCAAAGCTGCTCTTCCTTCCTTCCTTCCTTCCTTCCTGATGCTCGCCTGCCTTCATATCCAATCGGCTGCTCTGAACTCTGTCAAGCCGTGTAAGGCCGGGCATTCATGGAGAAGAATGCTATTTCCGGACCACATCCCGGGTCATTTCTTGTGAATGGCGTTGCTTATGGCATCCTGAAGCAATTTGCAGTAGTATTGGGCGTTAATTGTGATACCTTTATCAAAAATGGCTCGCTCAATGGGTACGACTTTCACTGATGTGACTGCAGTCTGTCGAATGTGTGTTTGCATTGCATTTTTCATATCTCTCGTTTTCTGCCAAACGGATTACACAAATCGTACACTCTTGCCCGTCACAGCGTTTCTTCCCCCTACTGTGCTTAGAGTCTTCTCAAATTCGCAGCAGCTTTAATGTTCTTCTTCACAAGAAATTTGATTTCCACAGCTAGAGAGAAACTGCTTGCTTCCATGTTTGCTGCAGCTGCTGCGCATACGTCAAATATGCCATTCCGATCGCGGGATACTCATAAAGGATTACATAACGTTCCCTAAAAAGTGTAACGTGCTACAGTTATTTCTCGATTTCATATGCACAAAAGTCTGAGTACTACTGACTTGTTGTTTCTCTGAGAAGGCTACTGACTTGTTTTTTTAACGTCTGGAACTATCCATGCAATTCTTTTATTAAAACATTTTGAAAATCGAATGAAAAGAAAATAAAAAACATCATTTTCTGCGTTGATCCATGACTCAAAATTTTATAAATTTATTTCTCGCTCATTTATTGTTGCCAGGCAATTTCTTCGATTGCTATAGAAAAGTTTGCGTTTAATGAATTTCCCGATAACATGGGGTTAATATTAAGTTTGCTGATCATGGAAATTCGACGGAAGCCAGAAGAATATACGAATAAAAAAATTAATATCGGAGGAAACCCGACCTGTACAGGATATTTTTATCTTCATTGATCACCCCTGAGAGAAACAATGATAGGTTGTGTTCAATTTTCAATGGAAAAAATTTAAACAGGCTTAGGCAGCATGGTAGTATTTTTCTTATTTGAAATGGAAGCATCGATTTTAGGCAACGTCGCATAGAATCCCGTTGCAAGCATCGGAAGCAATTAAAAAAAAATTTCATGATCATTACTACACGAAGGTTTTCCGGTTACTTGTAATATTAGCATTCTTACTTACATTATATAAAATCGATCTCCAACCGCTATAAAGATCAACGCAAAGAGTTTATATTTTTAAGAACCTGAA
>JAHWFO010017185.1:6141081-6179575 GCA_023313115.1 Rhysida immarginata
CCCCCCCCCCCCCGAGTAGGGTAAGGCAAGTATCAGATCCTGCAGTCATCTATTTTTACCCTTTTATCTGCATTTTTTGCCTCTCAGCAAGTTTTTTAATCAAAAAATTAATTTTCTCGAACGAAATATGTAGAAAATGCAAAAAAGCTCGTATTTTCTTTCCTTTCTCATCATTTCCGAACGTATGATATATCACATGCAATATGTAGCCATAGTTCTAAACACCAACTGACTGCCACCCCGCAAATCCGACCCCAATGGAACAACTGGGCCTAAATTCATAGTAATATACATCATGCCTAGAGGAATCTGTATACTGAATTTCACGCCTTTACGTACTGTAACGGGCAAAAATATGTGAGGTTCTCCTTCTTGATTGATAGAACACTCCCCCGTACGGAGCTCTTCCTAAACAGGGAATAAAAACAACAGAAGCATTAATAAGACGATTTAAAGTTCCTTGTTAAAAATGATTATACTAATCAAAATATCAATAAACCCCAATACTTAACTTCTCCTTAAACTTTCAAAGGATGAAAGAAAAGAACAAAACTAACATACGATTGGTTCATCGTGTCTGGGAATAGGTAAAGATTTGCTTATAGACAACTATGTCTGACAAAAAAAAACCGGGGCTTTATTGCAAAAATTTCGACTATTATAGAAATTTACAATTGGCTAGAGAAATATTCCTTAGAAGTAAACTACTAATATTTCAGTGTCTCTACATCGGTGAATCATTCGTCTTTCGCCGCCGGGCGTTCAGAGAAAAAAAAAAAATTTATTTATTACATTCACTTCTGAATAATTCGTTCAATCTAATCAATAGCAGTTCAAAGTTTAACAAATTCGCGAGATCATCTCAGGTAAGTGTCAACAAATTAAACACAAAATCTTCCCTTTAGTTTTAAGCGTCGCTTTCGTCGTTCGTAATACGTCCTAAATCGCGCATCATTATCTTAGAGTCCGACAAGAAGTCTACACAAAGTCACTGGTAAGTATTTTAGTTTTTTAAATAGAAGTATTCTTTTCTATCCATTTCTTGTTACATTTTTCTCCTTTTAATCTTCTTATTGTTTTTTCTTTTCCGCAATGCTATTTTTTTACTAGTTATAACGTTAAACACGTCGTGATGATGAATCATAATCATTTTTATATTTTTTTTTATCTCAAACATTCGTGGCAGAAGTAAGCAACAGCAAGGAAAGGAAGGGAAACTAACGCTAGGCTAATAATAACGGGACAGGGGAAGGGAAGACTCAAATCCGCAAAGAGCGAACGGATTTGTGTGTGTTAGTGGGATTCTTACTGCGCTAAAACCTTAAGGCTAAATCTTACGAAACCAACACATTCTTAGTCATCATCACACTCTTCTTGCGATGCATGATTTCTTTACGGGAATAGCACATCCTCAGCGTGTAGAAACTCTGCGCGGAGAAACTCTGCGTTGCGTCCCATGGAAAAGCGATTATGTACACCGCTACAATTCCCGATCAATAGTTCTTTACTCTCTGTGGAAATAGGAATAGCAAAAAAAACAATAAAAAAAAAAACAGATTTTAGACCGTATGGCCCAAATACTATGCATAATACCAGAACGTCTTGTTTTCTATCACATCCTTTTGGTTCGAAGTTAAGTAAGTCATTCTTATCTGCATAAATATTTCACTTCTTAAACATCAACTTCAACGTCGGATTTTGAACTACTACGTCGATCGCCGTATACAATGTAGGTAAGTTTTCTTTACAACTTTGGAGTAGAAAAAAGATTATCAGGAAGACCGACTCCGAGTTCCGAATCGCTTCCATCGTAGTCGCTTCCATCCTTGCCGTCTAGTCTGATGGCGGCCGTCGTTCTACCTTCCCTTTTCCTTATATATTTTCACTTCCTTTCTTTAACGACTAGCAGCTCGTACAACAAAGCTCATTTGTTTGCGAAACATTGTTGACTTCGACCATTGTTTATACTTCTTCACAACAGAAGGACCGTCTATAATTCACGTCGACAATCAATTTACACAAACAATTTCGTCATGTCTATCTTAACTCTCGGTCTAAACAATAGCACGAGACTAAAACAGGAGGGGGGGGTGGAGAAAGGAGAAAGACAGAATTGTAACGCCAAAACTGGCCGTTACAGTACGTAAGTAGCACATAGATATGTTGTCCTCTCTGAATCCCACCCCCGTAATTCCGACCCGGTGTACCAATCAAAACTAAAACTAAATAGTGCAGATGGACAGGCCCATAGGAAGCTACATTCCGAATTTCAACCTTCTACCTCAAAAAATGTAGAAATTATGAAGGCAACGGACTGACATTATAAAACCAATAAGTAGCTCCGTTCTTTCGCTACTGAATAATATAGATTATGAGCACTTGAGCAATCGTGCGTCGGCAAAGCGATTTCACGTGCGCGCGCCGATGTCAATAATGCTTAAAAGCTGAACAGAAAGTAACAATGTATTCCTTCTTGATAAATCGATTATCGAAGCCAACGAGAAAGACAGGCCTCGAAGCGGAAAAGTCACCTGACCAACTGGGTCCGAGCAACAATCCAATCTTTATTGTCTCCATGTTGGATTTTAACAATCAATATTTTTTCGTTTGTTGGCCTCGATCGATTATTATATGACATACCATTAGCTTGGTATTCTTTACACTCATTGTTTTAGCATGTGAATTCAACTTGAAGGGGTCCACGAAAAATTCTGAAAAGTTGATACGGCCGATCTAAGACTTTGATGGTCATACCGGGTGTTTCAAAAATGACCGGTATATTTGAAAAATCAATAAAAACTAAACGGGCAGCGATAGAAATCCACCGTGTGTTGCAATATGCTTGGGACAACAGTAAATTTTCAGGCAGACAAACTTTCGAAATTACAAACGGTGTATTTCTATCTCTGCCCGTTTAGTTTTTATTGATTTTTAGGGTTCCGTACGTCCGAATGAAAAACGGAACCCTTATAGGATCACTCCTGTGTCTGTCTGTCCCGGTGTCACAGCCAATTTACTCCGAATCTACAAGACCGAATAAGTTGAAATTTGGTACACATATGTATTTCTGAAACCCAAACAGGGACGTGTAACGTAAATAAGTGAATTTTGAATATGAAGGTCACTTTTGGGGGGCAAATTAGAAAATTAAAAAAAAAACTTTTGCAAACTGTATCGTGTGATATATCAAATGAAAGGGCTTAATGAGAGGGTCTGAAATATATTTCTTTTATAATTTTTAAATAAATAGTTTTAAAATTATTTAAGAAACAAAATGAAAATTGACCATCCCCCCCATTCCCGAATCTACTGGACCGATTAAGTTGAAATTTGGTACACATATGTATTTCTGTGACCCAAACACGGACGTGTAACGTAAATAAATAAATTTTGAATATTAGAGTCACTTTTGGGGGGCAAATTAGAAAATTAAAAAAAAAAGTTTTGCAAACTGTATCGTGTGATATATCAAATGAAAGGGCTTGTTGTGGGGGTCTCAAATATATTTTTTTATAATTTTAAAATAAATAGTTTTAAAGTTATTTAAGAAAAAAAAATGGAAATTGACCATTCCCCCCACCTTATCTCCGAAACTACTGAGCCTAAAATTTCGAAAAAAATACAGAAAATAGTTCTTTGCTTATAGATTACTGGAAAACCTATAAGAAGTCTATGGTCTTAAAATAACATGGTAAATCTCTCAATATTGTGCTATCGATCAGTATCTTCAGCTATTCCTGAAACTGAAACTGAAACTGTTTTGTTCAAATTAAAAATTAGAAATTAAAAAATATATATATAATGAATGTAAATACATTAGGAATACAAGACAAATGTAAAATAAATGAGTTGTTTTTCAATAATCATCCTGAATGTAAAATGCTAACTTCTCCTGCTCCTTGTCCGTGTCCATAATTGCCATAGTCTTTTAATCCCCTGGTCTGTGCACAGCACGTTCTATAGATATTCATGGTCATCGAGCTCCATTATTAAAATGAAGCTAAAGTTTCTAGCTCCCGGTAGGGCATGAACTCTATTGAAAAGTGGCGCTGCATGTATAATCTGCTCAACTGCGCCTGCAGCGCCACCCTATCGGCAGAGAGAAACTTTACTTTCGTATTCAGTTTCAATGAAAATCTCTATCGCAGGTTGCGGTCGGAAATAGTGCGAGCTATGCGGCACCTGGCGCGATCTGTTTTCCTTAGCTTCTCGAAACAATGGAAAATGGCCGAAGCTCGATGACCATGAATATCTATAGACCGTGGTACTAAGGCCTCCTAGATACTACTAGGCCTGAACATGACGTCAATAATGTATTGTTAAAGCACTAAGATTGTGACGTTGAACTAACTTCTGTAATAGCACCACCAGTTTGACATAAAAATGTTTTATCTTTTCCATGTTCAGGCCTGGTAGTTTCTAGAAGGCCATGGTGGTGCACAGGCATTGAATTCCATTGTTTTAGTCCAACAATTGGATTGCTGTTTTTACTGAAGAGTTGTTTTTTGCCCCCTCTCTTGAATGAATTTGGCTACAGCTCAAACTTAACAATGCATTCTAACGATCGCACAACGTAACAAAACTGTCAGGTAATGTTACATATTTGTTGCTGAACACGTAATAGTAGCTGACAGTTTTGTTCTATACAAAAGCCTTGCTCCGAATTCTATTGTTGTAACTTGAAGCAAATTGGGAAGCTCCATGCCCAGAACTATCATGGCCGAAAGTGAGTGAAGTTGATGCAAAACACATGGCTAAACACACGAGAGTAGCTGATTAATAATTCTTTCACACGCTTTTCACAGAGTGATAAGTTTATCTTTTCGTTTACTTTGTATTTGAAGTATTTTATTATATTTTATAAACAATTTTTCGATCATGGTTTCAATTTCAATTTCGTTTCAATTGTCTTTCAGTTACGTATTTTCATTTTAGTTACTTATTTTTGATTTATTTTTGTGGAAAATGATTCCTGAACCTTTTTCTTGTCTGTTTGTACAGTTGTTCGCAGTTTAACTTTGAGGAATTCCTCAGGCCCAAAATCTTCAAAAACAAAACAGCCAGACAGCTAATTACTCCACGGCTCACTCTTGCCCAGAACTATCATGGCTCAATTTGCTTCACTTTTTGCCGCTGTTAACAATAGGATTCGGAGTCTATCTTTGGCTAAGGTCAAACACTCTCACCGGTGAGAAGAGTTAGCATTTGGTCGGTCAGAAATCCCAGTGAGAAAACTTTGACCTCATTTTAACGCGGTCAGAAACGCCAGTTAGTACTGCCGTAATAGTAAAAAATCTCTTTTGCTATTATGGTGCTGCTATGCCTAACCGGTTAGTCTAATTGTTCTCGTCGAGAAAACAGACGGTTAGCCCAGTGAGAAATTGCGTCATCATTCTCTCACCGGTGAAGATTTTTGACCACAGTCTTTAATATACGTCATTAGTCTTTAGATATTCATGGTCATCGAGTTTCATTGTTAAAATGAAGCTAAATTTTCTAACTCCCGGTAGGGTGGGAACTCTATTGAAAAGTGGCACTGCATGTACAATCGGCCCAAAGACACCTGCAGCGCCGTCCTATCGACAGACAGAAACTTTACTTTCATTTTCAGTTTCAATGCGATCTATGCGGCACCAGGCGCGATCTGTTTTCCTTAGCTTCTCGAAACAATGGAAAATATCCGAAGCTCGTTGACCATGAATATCTATAGACCGTGATTATCTCAAAAACCGTAAGGGATAGAGAAAAAAACCCAATTGCAAACTTGTTCAGCATAAAAAAACAAAGAAAACAAAAAAAATCTTCCAAATCGGACCAACCAATCGCCCACAATCACCTGTTCTCTTCATTAAATACAGCAATCCAATTGTTGGACTAAAACAATGGAAATCGGTGCCAGTGCACAGACAACACCACCTAGACAGAAGGCCTGCGCACAGAAACGTCATACATTGTTACATCACAAGAAAGTGGCTATTGTTAATCGTATTTCTACCAATAATAAGCCCTAAATTTGGCCGTTTAATGATGACGTAACAATGTATACAGTTTCTGTGGCGCAGGCCTTCTCTCTTGGTGGTGTTGGTACAGACCAGGGAATTATAAGACTATGATAGTGCCGAGCAATCCAACCTTTATTGTTTCCAACAAATGAAAAAACATTGTTAAATTTCGAGAAAATACTGATGTCATAGTTTTTTTACCGTAGCCAACGAGAAAGACAGGCCTGGGCCAACACCTTCTAGACACAAGGCCTTGGCACGGAAGACTCTAACGTCAAACAGTAGGCAGCAAGGCCAGCTTTAAATACAGGCCAGGGCAGTCGAAAACAATGTAAAAGGTGATTTTCAACTGCCCCGGCCTGTATTTATTGTTGGCTGTGCTGCCTACTGTATGACGTCAGAGTCATCCGTGTCGAGGCCTTGTGTCTAGAAGGTGTTGCCTGGGAGTTGCCTGTGTCATCCGTGTTGCCACTCAAAAGTCACCTGACTATAGTAGTCTGAGCAACAATCCAACTTTTATTGTCTCCATCTCGGATTTTAACAATCGGTGTTTTTTTCGTTTGTTGGAAACAATGAAGTTTGGATTGTTGCTCAGACTACTGTGGTCAGGTAACTTTTGAGTGCCCAGGCCTATCTTTCTTGTGGGCTACGTTTTTTACTCGCAGCCAATGTTAGCTACGTTTTTTTAATATATCTATTATCATTAAAAAGAATTCGCGCTAGATTAAATACAGTAGGAAAATCAAATTAAAATCCTAAATAAGTAATTTTACCTATTTTAAGTTATTAAATTAAATTTAATTTTTATTTAAATTTTAATAAAAATCAGTTGCGAATGTTAATTAAAAAATCGTTACTGTATTCGCAAAGTCGAACGGTCGGTCAATTCTTCAGGTTTTATTTTTAGATAGTCTAAGGGGTGGGCATTGTGAATGCCTCCAATTCAAAGCACCGAAAAGATTATTATAACAGGAGGCTTCACTATTAATTTTAAGGACAAATCAAAAAATGAAATATCAGAATACCTTCTATCACTCGGTCTTACTCTACGTATTCAAGAATATACAACAAGACAGAATTCAGCAATAGACAATATATTCAGAAATTTCCCTGTACATTCCTGTACCTTACATACTTTCTTTTACAAATTTGGGTCAGATTTAAAAAAAAACATGGTAGATAACATATTCATCGTACGGAACCCTCTCCACGCGAGTTCGACTCGCACTTGTCCATTTATTCAAATATATCGGTTATTTTTGAAACACCCGGTATTTCTGAAAACAGAATTTGAAAAGGTCAATCCGTTTTCAAGTTATCGTGCAAACGGCGGACGGCTTTCTTATAAGTAGCGTTTATGCTAAAGCTCCTAATAATTATGAGAATTAATATAAGCAATCATCAAAATGTACTTTTAATGGAACAAATCACATTTAAATATATACGAGTAAGGAAACAAGCAAAAAAAAACAAAAAAAAAAAAACATTCTTGAATACGAATGACGTATCAACGTTTTCTTTTTAACATTTTTACGACATTAAAATTTTTCATTTGGAAGATTTTTTTAATAGTTAAATATGATAAACAATTTTCAAAAGAAATCTGTTTGATTTATTTTGTGCCAGTTAAAATTACAAGTAATTCGTTTAAAATTCTATAAACATTAGAAACTATTCGATATTCAGTATTAAACTGGCTTATTTAATTTGTTTAACTGGCTTATTCAATTTGTTATTTATTAACTCTTTCTGTTGACGTTTTAGTTATTAAAAAAAGTCCTTTGATAAATAGCTATCATTTATTAATAGAATTCATCATCATCATCGTCATCATCATCATCATCATCTCATCGCAGTCAACCATTTGCAATCCACTGCTGGATGAAGGTCTTCTCTAAGCGCTTCCATTCTTCTCTGTCTGAAGCTTTAGATTTCCAGTTGACGCCAGCCACCTTCCTTATTTCGTCGAGACATCTTGCATGGGATTTTAGGTCGAGGGTACCAATCCAGAATGACTGTGGTCCATCTCATGTCTTTTCTTCTAGCGATGTGATCAACCCATTGCCATTTAGAATGTTTGATCCGTTCTATCACGTCAATCACCTTCGTTTGCTTCTAATCCAGCTGTTGCGTTTTCGATCTCTTGTAATTCCCAGCATACATCTTTCCGTACTTCTCTCGTGTTGTCTGTAGTCTTTGTGTTGTCCTCCTCGATAAAGCAAATGTTTCAGCTCGATAGGTGAGTGTTGGAGTTAGAATAGAATTATTCCTGATAAAATTATTAATACAACAAAAGGCCCAAAATGCTATAATAAGCCTTTATAACAATGCAATTTAACAAAGTTCCCCAACTTCATATACAATCAGCAAAAAAAAAAAAAACCGCCAAAGCGGATAAAGGGAGCACATTTTCATGTTATAGCATCGTACATGGATATATTGAATTAATCAACATTTTAAAACAATTAAGAGAAAATAAATAAATATGAAAACTAAATTGTAAATTACTATTTAAGTAAGCTAATGTATAGAGAGAATTTAAACGAATAAACTTGAAGAACTGAAAGATAAATGGAGAGGGAGTTATTCCTCATATATTAAGAAAAAAATAAAAGTTCTTTAATTTGTAAGAATTCCCACATAATGTTAAACGAAGTGAGCCTCAATTGCTGAAGCGTTGTGTGTAAGCATCTATTATTTTTTCATATTAAATTACTAAAGTGTTTCTACGTTATCGTCTACTATCGAAGCAAGCGATTAACTACTATTAATTAGCAATATGTATTACAGTAGTGAGATTTAGATAACATTAAACCTAACAGCATTATGCTCTTGATACAAATAAGCTATGGATAACAATAGATCTAACAACTCGTAATGAGTTGGTTGATATATTCCACGCCATATCTTAGCATTGAAAGTTCTAACAATACTATATTGTACCATTAGGGCACATGCAACAAAACCAATTAACACTATCATTATTTTCTCGTTATATTCACTCATGACACGTTGTTACGAGGTGTTTAATATATTACATACCAAATCTTAGCATTGAAATTTCCAATGGTACCATATGGTATCATATAGCACCATTAGGGCACGTGCTACTAAACAATAACCATTATCATTATTTACTCGTTATATTCACTCATAGCACGTTGTTTACGATTGTTTGATATATTACATGCCATATCTTAGCATTGAAAGTTCCAATGGTACCATATGGTACCACATGGCACCATTAGGGCACGTGCTACTAAACCAATAACCATTATCATTATTTACTCGTTATAGTACGTACTTATTCCGGCTATCTCACGTTCGTACTTGTTCGTGCTCTGTCCCATATTAATGGATTAATGAAAACAGACTTTGAAAAAGTTAATTCGTTTTCAAGTTATCGTAATAAATACTAAGCTCCCTAGGAATAAAAAATTCTCTTGATTTAGAGACCGAACTGCCCTTTCAATAATCGTCAAACACGTGCATCCTGCAGGCGCACCATCTCATTAATGTTTAGAGCACGCGCAGAGCTGAACCCATGTATGTTCTCAACACGCGTTTTCCCGAATGCGAGAATAATTTGTGTCTTCCAGCAATTCAATACATGCAACGCAATAAATTGTGGGATTGTCTACAGACGGACGGACGGACGGACAGCTGGACAAACCGATCACATAAGCACATTTCTATAAAAAAAACTACCTTCACAATCTACTGGAAAAATCCATATGGATATAAACACAAATGGCAGTATTAAAAATATGAAAGCACGTGGTATTGTATGTTTCTTTCTCTTCATTAACTTATTTATACCGGGTGAATAAAAAGTCCCGGAATGGTCTAATATCTCGAAAAATACACGTCTTGTAAAAAAAAAAAAAAAGTACGTATCAAATATATTTTGAATGCTATTTAACAGTACCAAAATTAGCCCCCTGCACCCCTCGTAGGGGTTGGGGTGGGGGGAAACTTTGAAATTTCAAATGGGAACTCTAATTTTTTTTTTTGCAGATTCGGATTCTACGGAAAAACTTACATTAATTTTACCCAATTTTTTTTTTAAATCTATTAAGTGCAAAAAAGTCAAAACTGGTGCGAATACCTCAAGAAGTCCTCTTCAAATCAAAAAAGTATCCAATATTTCTTGAAAGGTACCGTATTTAATAGTACTAAAATGAGTCCTTCCAACTAACAGTTTCCAAATCCAATTACTTAGATCTGTAAGTGTTTTTACGCAGACATTCGAATTACTCTTTTTTTTTTTTTTTTTTTTTTTTTTTCTTTTTATTACGGTGCCATCTACCGTAAAAAAACAATCATAAGAAACTTAAAGAATCTGAATGTACAATAAAAAATTTAAGATTTCAAAATTTTCCCGCCAACCCCTGATAAGGTGGTGAGGGCTAATTTTAGCACTATTAAATACCGTAGCTTTCAAAAATATTGGATGCTTTTTTTTTTATTTGAAGTGGACTTCTCGAGATATTCGCACTAGTTTGACTTTTTTGCGCTTACAGCGCCATCTACAAAAGATTTAAAAAATATTTTTGGCGTAAAATTAATAAATTTTTTTCCGTAAAATCCGAATCTGAAAAAAAAATTAGGGGCTCCTATTTCAATTTTCAAAGTTGCTTCCCATCCCACCCCTTACGAGGGGTGCAAGGGGCTAATTTTGGCATTATTAAATAGTATTCAATATAAAATTTGACACGTATTTTTTTTCTATTTTTGACAAGACATGTATTTTTCGAGATATTAGACCGTGCCGGGACTTTTTATTCACCTTATATAAATGAATGTTGAGTAGTGTAGCTTCCACAGTGCTAGCTTCTGCTGAGGGCTTTTTGGTAGCTTTTGCCAAACTGGTGTAGATCTGGTTTAGCTATAATGATAAAACATCGATTGCCTTCCCGACAAGATACTCAGTGCTTCTCGAGGAATTGTCTGACGACAGCTCTTCTTCGTCACTTAGCAACGAACTTCGAAAAAACAACCACGCATAAAAAAAAAATGAAACGTAACCTTCAAGTTCTCCAATACTCTCGGAAAAGGACTATGCATTTTCCACCAAGCCCAATGAACTGTAACTGAGTTGTCCAATTTCGAAACTGATTACAGACGATTATATCAGCTGCGATAAGTAGGCATTTTATTCGCTATATTTTAATGTACAATATATCTTTTAAAATTGCTGGCTTTATATAATCTTATTCATTGAATGAATTCTGTAAATTGAGAGATTTCATAAACAGAAACCATGTTTTTTTAATCCATTCCGACTTTTTTTTGCTGGAAAAAGCAACATTGTTTGTAATATCAGCAATCCTCTGTTTTTAGCAGTTTTAGGATTGATTATTTTATTACCACTCTAAAAAAATTGTTTACATTTTACCACCCTCGTTAGTACACGTTTACATGTACTGATTATTCCATATTTCACTCTTGCCTTTTTTTTCTGTCATTTGTGTATTTTTTTCCTTTTCTTTCATCCCACTCTACATAGAGTTAGTTGCCGATTGGTGGACAGTAAAAGACAACCTCTTTGTATTTGCGTTATTGTTATATAATTTCTTAAGTTAATGTATATTTTATTGGGTTGACACTGCCTGTTGTTGGTCTTGCAGTGTTTGTTTTTAAGAGAAGTTTGTGCTGTCTTCTATTCATTTAATGTTTAATATTTGATATAGTTTATGTCGCTCGAGTCCATTCAATCGATGTGATAGTAGCGTGACCGTAGCAAAATCCACACCTGCACGCTGTCACTCTTCACCCTCTAAAACCAATAATCACATATGAATTCTAAAGAAGCTCTTTATTTTCATTTTATAGAAGGAAAAAAAAACTTTAGTGATTATTTTGCCAAATTTCACACTGAGAAATAATCTTAACCTCGCCAATTTCACGTTAGGTTTGGTTTGTTTGGTATTAACGTCCTTTTCAACTGCCATGGTCATTTTAGGACGGCGTTATAGGGCCGCAAATTTTGCCTCGCAAGGGTTCTTTAACGTGCAGCCAGCAAACGACTACACGGGACCAACGGTTTTACTTCCCTTCCGAAGGAAATGCGTGATCTCAGGATTTCCCCCCTGAAAAAATCCTCGTCGTCCTCGGCCGAGGTCGAACCCGCGTCCTCGGGCATCAGAGGCAGCCACGCAACCCCTGAGCCACCGAGGCCGATCAATTTCACGTTAGAAGATAAATAATGTTTTCATTGATATACAGTTAAGCTTACTGTAGTCAGGAGTAATAGGTGCAGAATTTGCCCTCCAAAATTGTAAGAAATCGTCTGAATAGCGATAGCAGTCGTAAATTCAATAATTTTATTCGACGTATTCTCTAAAAATTCAAACCCTACAAAGAAATCTTGAAGTCTTGTTGGTTAATTTACACCATGTGATCAAAACTTTAGGGACACAAGCATTTCTGCGTCGCAGGCTTCAGATAACAGGAATCAGTAAGCGGTGGACCCCTTTTTGCTATTATGATCCCCTCCACCCTCCGAGGAAGACTTTCCACCAGTTTTTAGTAGTAAGAAGCTGGAATTTCCCTCCATTCTGGCCTCAGAGCACTGGTTAGTAATTGGACACCCGTTCCAGTTCATCTCACAGGTGTTCAATTAGATTAGGATCAGGGCTTTGGGCAAACCAATCCATTTGTACAAACATTGCTTGAAACCAGTCTTGTACAGACATTGCTTTATGGCAAGGAGCATTGTCATGTTGATACAGAAAAGGCCCACCCTTGAACTGTTTCCACAGTTTTGGCAGTGAAAATTTGCCCAAGATGTCTCGATCACCAACAGCATTCATCGTTCGTTTGACAGAAACAAGCTGGTCCAGTCCGAGTCATGAAAAAGAGCCTCGTACCATGATGCCACCTCCTCCAAACTTCACATTGGGCACCACGCACTCAGGTAGGAAACGTCCTCCAGGCATCCGCCAAACCCAACTTCGTCCATCTAATTGCCATAGTGTATACCGTGCTTCATCAGTCCATAGGGCACGTTTCTATTGCTCCATGCTTCAGTTTCTGCGAGTTTTACACTATTCCAAACGTCACCTGGAATTGTTTTCAGTGATGAGGGCTTGTGAGTAGGCTTGCCAACCCTCCCGGATTGCCCAGGAGTCTCCGGGAATCAGGCATATTCTCCCGGAATTGCCAGCTTGAGAGTTGGCAAGCCTACTTGTGAGCAGCAGAATGACCGTGGATACCCAGGGAATGGAGTTCCCACGAATGGTGATTGTGCTAGCAACACAGGAAGCAGAATTTCTGAACTCTGTAGCAATCATTTCAGCGAAGGCCTTCGATTGCTCTGGGTCACGCGTGCAAGCACCTGACGATCTCTGCCTGTCAATTTCTTGGGTCTGCCAGTTCGTGATTACTGTTGTTGATCCCTGGGTTTTCCACTTCGCAATCATATGTACGGGGTATTTGTAGAATGGTGGAAATCTCATGGACTGATTTGTTGCACAAATGGCATCCTATCATGGTTCCAAGTTGGAAGTCGCTGAGCTCTTTTGAACGACCCAAATCTTAAAAACGCCCAGATATGTGTCGGAAGGTGTGTGATGATATTTAAATGTCACGTCGTCAGATTGAGCTAATTGAGAAAAAACGATCTGATGACATAACACGCGGAATCGAGCTGGCAAGACGCCAATAGCGAAGGAGAGCAAGGCGAGGAGCGAGAATGAGTCAAGAGCGAGCCCGGCGCCCCTCAGAAGGAATCGATCCTTCCCGAAGATTGAGGAAGGGAATGAGAAAGCTCATTGGTGTCGCATAAACGAATGCAAAATGAGCTAATTATCGAGAAGGATAAAAACGGCGGAAGCGATAGGAAGGTTAGAAAGAGCTTGGTTTTCAGACAAAAATCGAATCAACAAGACGATGCAGCCACACACGAAAAAGCCACATCGAGCCATGAAAGGGTCAATGAAGAAGGTGAGTGGACCTGGATACGCATATTATCGGAAAGGTACCGCTTGGAGATTTGGAATAGGCTTTCATCACGGGATCCAATGGATGTGATTTCGTCGCTGTTGATTCTTCCCAAGCGAACTCTTTCTCAGACGTCCCCCTCCATGCTGCTGCCATTCGAGAAAACATTGACACTCGACAAGGGGAACTTGATTCATACAGCTCTCAGAACGTTTTACTTTGAGCTGAAAAGGCAAGGAACTTTAAATAATAATTGTTTTATTAATGAACTTTCCGAGTCTCATCTTTCTCAGCTATCCAATTCCGATGCGTATTATCGTCGCCGGCCAGTTTGGAAGAGAAAGGAAAGACGGCCTTTTGTGATTCAGTCTCGAGGAAAGGAATTCAAACGAGCGTCGAAGGACACCGGTGGATATAAGTCTGAATTCCAGTCTCGTTCAGACTTCCATCTCGAGCTGCCACACCATAAGCGAACACTTAAGCACTCCATCGGCGGGACGGATTCTGGAAAGCGATCAGGCCACGTTTGATGAGGAGCCTGCACTCGTCGAGAATAAAAATAATCTAGTTTCTTTCAGAACGGTTTTCGAGGAGCCATCTGTCAACTCCTTTAACTCAGCAGGCGAGGGTCATGCAATCGTTCATGTGATGTATGAGCCCTAGCTGGCTTCAAGGGTGTCAGAGTATGGTATGTTGTTTGCTTCAGTTAAAAAGTTTGCTTGTTAATAATTGCCAAATTCTCTCTTAATTATTTCTTTTCTGTTTATCTTGTCGGTTGTTTATGATTCGTAGCTCTAGTGCTAATGAGATTTTTTCTATTCCCTGTTCAGGCACGGGCCGTTCGTTGACTCACCAGTATTGGTCGCCGCCTTCCTGTTGCGCGGTGCCAGGTTCGACTCCGCTCACAAACAAGTCTGATTTCTTCGCAGATGAAGACCCGCCTCTCGATAGCAAATTTTATAACCAGTATTAAGCACTCTGCTTTATATTTTCTGTTTATGTACTCCGGCTCAAGTTTGTAATCTTAATGATCATTAACTTTGTAATTGAGTTTTTATACTTTGATTAAATATCATCGTAAAAAAATTTAATTAAACGTCACCTCTCTCCATCTTTATTCACAACTTGCACTCTGGGTATTTAAGGGATTATTGCTAATCGGTCAATTAAAAAGGATGTGACATTAAATAATTTACATGTCATTGTCAAGCGACATTTGACACATTCCATGAGTTATGAGGGATATCCCTAATATTTTGATCACATAGTGTATCTTAAGAAGCCAGTCATTAAAGTGTTTGGCTAATTATACCTTAACAAGAATTAGACTGTCCGCTAAATTCGCTTAACAGGAATTAATAGGAATTATACTGAGTCCGCTAAAAAATTTACATAATTTGAACAAATGTATTCTATGGCCTTTTTCGAAGTTGGGTAGACAAAAAAAAGCGTTGAAAAATCGCATAATGAGGCCAATCGCATAATTGGCCTCATAGAGTAGTGTGAGGCCCTCTTACTTTTGTGGACCTTAGATTTTTTCTAATTGTTCTAAATAACAAGTTGTTTCTGACAAATAGTTCAGCCAAATTTTTGAGCGGTCTTCGTTTTCCTATGGGAATATCTCTAGCATATTTTCCATTTTTCTCCTTGAATTGTTCAATCACTTTCTTCGGCTCCTCTTGGCGTTTTTCCAACTTCGATAAGAAATTCGTCATGGAAATTAATTCCCAAAAATTTATAAATTTAAGTAGAAACCTAGAGATTGAATTTTGGGACAGGAAACCGGTGTCATTTCGACACCTGAAGAGAATCGGAATCGGGAAGGTGAACGATTGCAAATTCCAATGAGTCCTCCCCCATCGTTATCCGAAGTTCTACGAGGTTTCACAGGAGAAGAGAAACAACGTCAGCCTATGGAAAACAGAGTTTTGTCCAACCACCAGTACGGTTTCAGTTTTCCAATCAACATTTTGTTTTTTCGACAAAAACCAGAGGAGGAAGACCAAAAAGAAGAGGAGAAGAGATGAGATTCGGAACTCGGAGTGAAGAGAACGAATGAAGACTGATAAGAGAGTCCGATAAAAATAGTTTTAACAGAAAGTTAAAAGTCGAAGTCAATTTAGAAAGCTGTACCGACCTTATCGTAAATGAAAAACGCAAAACCTCGCCTACTGTTTTATCCTTAGAAATCAGTTTAGTGAATTTTCAATAAAATTATTATTACAAAAATTATTATTATGGAGCTACCCGCGGAATTGAGGGAGATGAGTTAAGAGCAACAAACGCGAGCCACAACGGTCCGAACAACGAGGACGACCTCCCCAGCCACCTTCGCCTCCAGAGACAGGACGCCCCGTCAGCGGAGATCACCCCCTCCAGAGAGAACGGTAATCCTTATTTTCTCACTCCTTTTCTCTTGCCTTGAGTCAACAGTCCAACTACAATTCTTTTGTTTCTTAATTTAAAGAATCCATGTGTTAAATAAACCCTTTCTTTCAATGATTATGGTCTGTTTATTGTCTCAATGAATGAAGTTTGGGGAGAACATTTAAATTAGCTGGGTATTTGGGAATTTAACGAGAGTGGGAATTAGCGGGAAAATTGCGAATCACTAATAAACAAATGATATTGGGGGAGAAATACTAAAATATTAAGAAGCAAAAGCAGATAAATACCTTCTTTAATATTCAAGCATTGGATCTTAAGCCCTCAAAGGAGTTAAAAATCTTAACCTAAAGTAACGCACCCTCCACCAGTGACTCGCCAAGCCGGACCTTCACGGACGGAAAGGCTACCCGATCTTTGGAGTTGCCACGACTAAATAATTAAGCAGGTAGATCGGAGGAATGTGTGGGTTGAGCGGGTAACAATCTATGAGAACTGGGGAATTGTGTATATGTCTGAACACTCGGACCCCACAGTAGGTTTGAACTAAATTATAAAATGTATAATAAATTATCTGTTTTACAAGGATGTCTCAAACCTTTAGGGAACCAATGATCGAAAGTGCATATTCCAGACGCGCCGAAATCTTGAACGAGTAATACGTGTAAGGAACGTTTTTTTTTTGTTTTTTTTTTTACTACTTTCGTTTTCAGAGTAAACAACAATTTATTTATCTATTAAAATCCTACACATCATAGCAACAGGAGACAGCTCAGAGTAAGTATTCAAACAGGCGACCACCAGTCTCAATGCATGCGAATAAGGTCGGAGATAGTGGGTCGCTAATTAGGAGACCCTAACGTCGAGGACAGTCGAAATCCGGATTTTGAAATTTTTGGTGAATGTAAGTTTTCGCTCCTCCCTAATAGCTTACAGGTTACGGTAGAGAGGGCGAAAACAACAATAAAAGAAAATTTAATTCGTAAATAACTTTATTTTGATAATAAACGATTTGATATTCAGCTACATATTTACAGCAGAACTACACGTTGTGAAGCATGGTAGTTTTTATAAACAGTCTTATTTTTTTTTTAATTATTCATAGAAAGGAAGTACGCTTTTTTTCAAATTTGTTATAAAATATGATCTCAGCGAAGATTGTTTTATGTCACCGTTAAATTCAAGGTTGCATTTTTCATTGCCATTTGTTTTAGCTGATTAATAAAGGATTAGAATGGCTGGGAAAATGATGGCTTGCCAACGGAAGTTGATCCCCTTTAGGATTTGAAAAATCACAAACAGTGCTTGTATCTAGGATGCAACCTTCATTGATTAGTATGTTTCTTTATCATTATGGTGAGAAGCCATTATAACCCTTTATATCGCGGAGAACCAGGTTGCATGATCAAGACGAGCGATAATGACAGGCGTTGATAAATGGGAGACGGAGCCTATGTTAAGCTTAGCGACAAGGTTTCCTTTATCTTGATAAAATCTAACATCACCGCTAATTAACTACCTTTCTTGAGTATCGATTCCAAATGGGATAATGAATAACACGCGTCTTGAAAACAAATAAGGGAACTAAGATGCAATGTATACTGTTGTCGACTTCGTATATAACCAGCGCTAAATTTGCCTGGTTAAGACAAAAACAATTTAAACGTTTAAAATTAATGACCATGAAACATGTCATGTATCAAAGAAATTCTATGCTAATAAAATAGTGCGTAGTCCTCAGAATACATTAATTACTTAATTAATTATCCTGAAGTGACATAAATATAAATTAAAAACAAACGCCATCTCCGATATTTATGGCAATTATTAAACACTCATTTTTATGTTTCTTTGTTTGTGGATACAAGGCTTGTGTGTTTATGCCTTTCTTCCTCTTTTTTAACTTTTTTTTCTCTGCTTCTTTTTCCTTCCTAATTTCCTGTTAAAATTATAATTTTCTTGAGGCTCATTTATCAAATTATAGGCGGAGAACAAATTATATGTTCCATTACCAAATGAAAGGCCTTACTAATGTGTTCTACTAGTTAAGTGTTGATCGGGTCACGTTCTTAAGCGGCGTCATTAATACGTCATGTGACCAGATCAATATAACGTTCTTTTGATTAATCTTCATCCTCATTAAATTCCTACGTTTTTTTTATTACAGTTTTATTTTTTTACAGGAAATATTAGCCCAATTTAGTCTTTTCACATTTTGAAGAACATAAACTTAATATTAAGTTTATTATATAGAATAGATTTTGTAATTTAGACATGTTTTGCATCTTGTACACTTCGTCGATAGCATTGTGAATTTTGATTGATTGATTGATTGATTGATTGATTGATTGATTGATATTTATAGTTACCAAAGAAAAGAACAAAAAATAGCTTGATGCTACACAGGAATCCCCAACAAGGCACATCAAAACACACAAGAAAGCGATACAATTAAAAATTAGTTAAGGCATCGTTATCCAACGATAAAAGGGTTTTTAGCATCAAAATTTTATGAGGAGTAGCGGCTCGTGACTATAATAAGTGGAGGGACACAAATACAAAACTTCAGGTTTTTAGGTCTTTTCGTTCAAAAGTTATAGTTTAATTTGTATTTGGAGCCTCGCGGCCCCTGCCGAGGGGAATATATCAATTTTAGTGTGTAATAGCTAAAATTTTAAGCAACACATTATAAATAAAAAACATTTCAGGTTTCTGGACTTTGGTTTTAAATTTATAGGTTGATTTGAGATTGAGGCCGCAAGGCCTCTGCCAAGAGAGACTTATATAATTTTTAATATAGATTAGCTAAATTTTTAAATGCCACACTATAATTAAACAAAATTTCAGAACCGCAGGCCTTTCCGTTCAAATTTTATAGCTTCAATTGTATTTGAGGCCGCCAGGGGCCCCGAGGCCTATACCAGTCTCCTTGTATATTGTCTATAACTTTTAAGTAACGCACTGTAAAAATATAAAACTTCAAGCTCTTAGGCCTTGTTATTATTCATGTTAGAACTTATTTGTGATTTGGGCTTCAGGGCCTCTGCGGAGACCTAAGAGCCTTATACCAGTTTTTCGTGTATATAAGCTAAATTATTTAGTAAGCTACTATAAGTATACAAAATTTCAGATTTCATAGCCTTTTCGTTCAAACATTATAGCACTGTTTGTGTTTAGGGCCCATGCCAGGGCCCCAGAGGACTATATACGTTTTAGTGTATAAGGGCTAAAATTTTAAGTAACACACCATAAATATGCAAGAATTCAGATTTCTGGACTTTCAAAAGTTTTAACTTGATTTGTGACTGGGGGTTCAGGGCCCCTGTCGAGACCCAAGAGCCTTATATTAGCTAAATTTTTAAGTAATTTTCTATAAATAAACAAAATTTCAGATTTCTAGACCTTTTCTTTTAAAAGTTGTTGCTTGTGTCTGGTGCCTGTGGGGCTTTGCTGGGGCCTATATTATTTTTTTGTATATATAAAATTTCAGGTTCCTAGGCCTTTCCATTCAAATGTTATAGCTTCAATTGTATTTGGTGCCTCGAGGCCCCTGGCGGGGTTCTAGAGGCTTTTATCAGCTTCCTTCTATATTGGCTATATTTTTTAGTACCAAACTAAAAATATACAAAATTTCAGGTTTCTAGACCTTTCCGTTCAAAAGTTAAAAATTGATTTGTATTTGGGGCCTCGGGGTCTTCTGGCGGGCCCCATATGCCTACATCACATTGCTTGTATATTTGCTATATTTATTTCGTACAACACTATAAATATACAAAATTTTAGATACCTAGGTCGTTCCGTTCAAATGTTATAGCTTCAATTGTATTTGGGGCCTCGGGACCTCCGGCGGGGCCCTAGAGACTTATATCACTTTTCTTTTATATTGGTTTTATTTTTTTAGAACCGCACTACAAATTTACGAAATTTCAGGATTTTTGCCCTCTTTGTTCAAAAGATAAAAAAGGAACCATGAAATTCATACAAGTGGCCCCTGAGGGGACCCGGGCCACCCAAGAGGATTCGCTATATTTTTCTGTATATGGTCTACGTGTGTAGAAAATTTTAAGCCTGTAGGTCAATCCTTTCAAAAGTTATGGCATCAAAATGTTACGAGCAGTAGCGGGAGGATTCGCTATACTTCAAATAGAGTTCTTTAAATTCTGACCTCAAACAGTCAAACTCTATACCAAATTCTGACGCTCAAACGCAATCAAAACTCCATAGATTTGAAAGGAAGTCAATTGGGGAAACCACAAAAACACATGGTTTGGTCCACCCTAGAGGATTCGCTATATTTTTCCCTCAGTCCTCTGTATAGGGCCTACGTGTGTAGAAAATTTCAAGCCTCTAGGTCAATCCTTTCAAAAGTTATCGCGTGTGACATACATGTTACATACATCTGTATCGTCGTTAATAGGGTTTTAGATGATGCTAAAATCTAAAATATAATTTATTAAGAATTTTAAGTAATAAGTTAAAATTAAAACAAGGAATATAAAACATTTCTCGATTTCTAAGCCGCGTATAACAATTAAAGCTTAAACAAGTCAAACAGAAAGAACCGTCAACCTTTCCATTAATAAAATTAGTGACATATTTAAAAGTCTCCGCATGAAAGATCTCAACATACTAACAAATGTTCAAATCTTGCATAATCTGATATAAAGAATGAATATTCATTTCTAATATATCGGTAAAAATAAAATCTTTCGAATAGACTATACACATTTTTCAATCGAAAAATCATTACCTATGCTTGGAGAGCATCTCTAGTTTATAATCATTATTATTTACTTGTGAGTTCATCAACTTTCTGATGGTTTGGAGTGGAGAAATTCTCGATCTGCGGGCCAGGTTCCCGTCTCCCATTGGGCTTTCAACCGTGACAACTTGGTTGTCTTTAAGACACCTTGAGACAGCTTGGCTGTCCAGGTGTCTGCGATAGCCCAATTGGTAGAAGCGTCGACCATGATAGTCGAGGTTCCTGGTTCGAATCCAGGTCGCAGAATTTTTCCTTCCATTTTTCAATCGAAAAATCAAGTCTATTCTTGACATGATTTGATGCAAAACCCCAGATTCTATCCCATCCCGAAGCACAGACATAATGTAATCATTAGTAATAATTTAACAAAAAACTTGCCACACATAAACCGTGAGGTCGGCTACGAATCACACCCAATTTAAAGAGTGCGTTTTTGCACAATCTGTCAACATGGTCGCAAAAAATCAACTTATGATCAAGGAAACCCCTAAATCTCGAATACCTTCAATCCTTTCAATCAAAGACTTATTGATAATATAAGAAAATAAAGGGTGTAAAGGTAATAATCTTAGTCTTACCATTGTTAATAATAGGCCCATAACCTACACACTATTTTTAAACACTCTTCTTGCTTATTTAAATATTTATTGAATTAAAATTTTCTCTGAGTTTTTGAGAGAGAGTTATACAGGGTGATTCTGAAAAAGTGTGTATAACTGTAAGCAATGACAGAGGTGACCAGAATGAACATTTTCTTTTAATACAATGTGGGCCCGAATTTGAACGCTAATTGAGATATGAACAGAAATAAAATTGCCGCCACCAAGATCAACAAGTTAATAACTCAGGTTCTGCAACGCCTAGAATAATAAATTTTGGAGGAATAATAGGATATATAAATCTGTGTATACCGTTAAAATTTGATCGTATTCCAACGAGTAGTTTCCGAGGTACGCATTCAAAATCGTAACAGTTCTCAATCCAGCACGTGTTAAGATGTTGAGTGCGTAACTACTCGTTGGAATTCGATCAAACTTTAACGGTATATAGCGTTTTATGTACCCTATTATTCCTCTAAAATTCATTATTCTAGGCGTTGCATTTATTAACTTAGTTATTAACTTGTTGATCTTGGTGGCGGCATTTTTATTTCTGTTCATGTCTCAGTTAGCGTTCAAAATCGGACCCACATTGTGTTAAAAGAAAATGTTCATTCTGGTCACCTCTGTCATTGCTTACAGTTATACACACTTTTTCAGAATATTTTTTTACAAAGTATTCCAACAGTCCGGTCTCTTAGGGAATATTGAAATGTTGCAAGAGGGCCATTAATTTGAACGTTTTTTTGCCTCTAATGCTTTTTCTACCTGAGACTATATTATACTTATTCAATTATATGTGTTCTTAATCTGCCTATGAGACAGGACTTTTGGGACACCCAGTATAATTGCTTATGAAGAATATCAAATTTTACGTTGTTTTTTTTTAATTTTAAGTGTCGTAAGTTTTATAATTTAATGTCGTCATGTGAACTTTTTCATAATTTCAGAAAATTAAATGAATTAATTTAATAAAATTTCAAAAATAACGTTCTGCCTAAGGAAACGTTTGTATCAATAACAAGTATATGGTACATGGTGAAAATGCGGTGAGGATATTCAAGCAATATACGAACTCGGTTATAAACGAACTCCTCTATGTAACGAATTATTTTTGAAGTCCCGGCAAATTGTAACTGATTTAATGTTAAAAAAAAACTCATTGTAACGAATTTCAATATAACGAACAGAAATTTTTGGTCCCTGGAATGATCGTAACTGTTCGTTGTAACGAACTTTTACAAAACACGGAAAGAGAGAAATCGTTTTTCGCGCTGTCAATCGAAAGAAAATGTTCCTGATTCAATTCTAGGCAAAATTGATGACACTGAAGCACAAATTGCAACAGCTGCTTGCAAAAGTTAAAAAAAAGCAAAAAAAACATACAGCTATATTTTCATATTTTGGAAATATTTTTTTTAGATCGACTTTTTTATTCCAGTTATAACGAATTTTCGTTATAACGAACTAATTTTGGTCCCTAGCTGTTCGTTATAATGAGGATCCACCTGTATTAAATTTGTTTTCTTGGTCTCCTATTAAATTATAATCAATTTATTTCAATTTAGCTCCCACTTTTTTTTTTTTTTTTACTATATTTTAAAATTTTACTAAGGTACGTCACCTAAGTATAGGACCAGCCATATTTTCCCTTGTCTGCAAGAAACAAAATAAAATAATTAAAACATTGTCACTGTATCAGATTCTCACAACTATTATTTATTGTCTCCAAAGAAAATAATGGAAAACAAACAACAACAAGAATAAGAATTTATAAAAATAGAAAATAAGCTGTCCCATAAGTATAGGACCAGCATCACTTAATGCCGTTTTTCGAGCAGAAAAATTAACAAAGCAGTGATTAATCAGTCAATAGATGACACTGGTGATTACCTAATAGGGTTGCCTCCACAAAAACTTTCAAGTGGCTGTAAACAAGCAACTTAAACACAATGCCTCGTAACACCACCTTGTCAGACTATGAAAGGGGTCAAATTGATACTTTGAAAGCTTCTGGAGTGAATGCACGAGGTTAGGAAAGGCTATAAGTCGGTCACATAAAGCTGTACTTAATTATTTGAAAGCTGGTGCTCAGTATGGACAGAAAAAGAGACCTGGGAGACCTTAGAAGACGACTAATCGAAAAAAGGGCGATTATTAAAGAAATGGAAGACCCCACAACATCTTTGCGTGCGATGGCCAATTTTGAAGATGTTCCAGTATCAAAATCAACTGTGCAACGGATTGTGAAGCAGGCATCATCTCTTGTGTACACGAAAAGAAAACAGCAACCTGCCCTCCATCTGCACCACAAGCAGAAACGGTTGGCCTTTGCCCAGTCAGTGATGTTCTGAACAGAAGATTGGAAGAGAGGGGAGACAAAATTCAATTTAGATGGGCCAGACGGCTGGCAATATTACTGGCATGACATCAAGAGGTCAGAAGAAATGTATTTCATATGGCAAGAGGGAGGGGTCTGGATTGGCTTCGGATGGAATGGCAGAACCAATTTAGCTATTCTTAGTGGAAGAATGAAGACTTCAGATTATCAAGATCTGCTTGATATTCATCTTTTACAGTTTGGGGAGAAGATTGGAGGGACCAGATGGATTTTCCAGCAAGATAATGCCCCAGTTCACCGTGCAAACAGCACATATGAGTGGTTTTTAGCAAATCGAGTGCAAATTATGGACTGGCCTGCCCTATCTCCAGAAATCAATCCAGTGGAAAATGTATGGGGCGCTTTAGCCAGATCTGTTTACGCAGGTGGTAAACAGTACCGCAATATAGAAGAATTAAAGTATGCTGTGTTGAATGCCTGGGAAGAAATTAATTCAGATTTATCTGCAAAACCTGGTCACGGCTATGCCAAACCGAATTTTCAAAAATATTGAAAAAAGGGATGATTTATTGGGCATTAAGTGATGCTGGTCCTATACTTATGGGACAACTTAATTTCTATTTTAAAAATTCTCATTCTTGTTGTTGTTTGTTTTTCATTATTTTCTTTGGAAACAATAAATAATAGTTGTGAGAATCTGATACAGTGACAATGTTTTAATTATTTTATTTTGTTTCTTGCAGACAAGGGAAAATATGGGTGGTCCTATACTTAAGTGACGCACCTTATAAGGAGCTCTCTCCTAGCAGGAAGCACACTAAAGTGGTCATTCTAACAAGGGGACATTACGACCTCGGAATTTTAGTTTAATACGAGACTTCGTGTAGTTGTAGTGTACCTTTAGGATGTTAATATACTTAAATATTAAGGCGCACTATTCGGCCAATTTTGAAAAAAGACGGTTTAAAGTTTCGAGCACCATACATAAGGGAAAGTTTTCCTCCTCGGTTGTAAGTGATCCGATAGCTCAGACGGCAGCGTGGCTGCTCTCAAATTATTCACATGTAAGTGTGAGGCGGCGGGTTCGAATTCCAGTTGTATCATTTTTTTTTCTTTACCCAAATAATTATCCAATATATTATATTTACAAATTTATTTGTGACAACCAACTTTTTCACAAAATTTTCCTTTTATCAAAATTATTATGCTTATTTTTATTGTTCCAAGTGTCTACGGAGTAATATAAGTAACACAAGTATTTTCAGCAAAATAGCCTATTATGTATGGAAAGGGTAAAAAATTCATTTCATGCAAATAGCAATATAACACCGAAGTAATAATGTTAATCAGTTAAATTAAAATGATATACATGAACCAGAATGATAATTGTCATAGAAGCATGGAAAACAAAAGATACCACGACAATTCGCACAACAAATAAATGAGGACTTTTTACAAGAACAAGGGGTTTTAAGAAAATCCATTGAAAAGCACACCTCGTTTACATTCACAAAGATTTCTCTTTCGAATCCGCCACTTTGAAAAATAAAATAAAATAGTTATTGCTTTTAAAATGTTGATTCTATACAAAATATTTTGCAGAAAATACTTTATTTCTCCGTAGACACTTGTAACAATAAAAATAAGTATAATAATTTTGAGAAAAGGTTGGTTGTCACAAATAAATTTGTAAATATAATATACTGAATAATTATTTTGGTAAAGAAAAAAAAATTGTTACAACTGGAATTCGAACCCGCCACCTCACACTTGAAGTGTGAGTAGCAACCACGCTGCCGTCTGAGCTATCGGATCACTTACAATCAAGGAGGAAAACTTTCCCTTATGTATGGCTCGAAACTTTAAACCGTCTTTTTTCAAAATTGGCTGAATAGTGCGCCTTAATATTTAAGTATATTAACATCCTAAAGGTACACTACAACTACACGAAGTCTCGTATTAAACTAAAATTCCGAGGTCGTAATGTCCCTTTGTAAGATGCAACCGCCAAAACTGGTGCGCATGTATTGGAAATTAACATGGCATTTGCTAGTGATAATCGCCTACTCATATGTAAAGTAAAAATGTATATGAAACATGATGATTATATGGCGCATCTGAACCTAGACGTGAAAAAAATACTTGTATTGAATGTTGGCCATTCCTGCTTTACAGCCACAGAATTAAGTAACAGTGCATTATATCTCTACTTCATATCGTCGTGTTATATGAATAACAATAATCATGCTGGCGAAGTCGCGGGTAAAAGCTAAAATTCGATAATAATAGAACTGTAATAACAACAGAATTAACACTATTACCAGAGTGAATAGAAGGTACGGTCTTAGCACTCTCTCCCAAAGCATGTCTAAAGTAGACTTTTGCGATATTAATGCCAGCAGTTGAGCGTTTACTGAATTACACGTAGTAACCCGAAGCTTTCCGGCTTAACTGTTAATCTCGAGTGCCTGAAAACTACTGTACTGTTTATCTGCTTACTAGTTTACACATTGGTTTTAAAATAAACTAAATTTTTTTAAAAAAAAAAAAAAAAAGCAGTTTTTTTCAACGACGAAGTGGGCGCTGATATCCCAAAAGTGGAATAGAAAAAGGGAATGCGTCGTCTAGTGTGGAGTAGAAAAAGGAAAACTGATGTTATTAGGAGCAAAATCATTGGCGTTTATTCTGCAAAATAACAGTTAATTATTCCATCTAACTCCGACTTGATAACGAGCATAAATCAGGTACTGATCTCCGGAACTCATTTAGATCCATTCAGTGGTTTACGTTTTAAAGAGAAAATGCTTTGGTGGTCGGGGAAAAGGGGTAAAAACTATGGGATTGTTGTTTCTACGCCGTACTTCCGTGGACGATGATCTGCAAAAGTAGATGGAATGAGATTCAGTCGTTTCGAATGTTACACTGAGGACCAGTGACCAACTGATAGAAGATATGCAAAGATTCGTCCATCCATAACAACTTCGAAATTACGCACATTGGAGAATTTGTTCAAAATTTCCTGGTGAATTTGAGGCAGAAAATGAAGATTCATAGCAATGATCTCGTGTTTCAGGAATTCGAAGTCATAAAACGGCTGACAAGGCATCGGAAACCAAGGCACATTCTACGAAGTTTGTTTATGTGAATGAGGCACTGGCAACTCAGGAGGTGTCTCCCTTTAGTGGTAGTTTAGACAAACGTATACTCGATCTTCGGTGTAATTTTCAACTTTCATGGATGCCTCGAAATTGGAAAACTTCGAACTTAGGAAAAGAGTTCTTCGAATGAGATCAAACATTGCTAAAACTTGGATGCTGCATCACAACAACGCACTTTGTCACACAGCACTCTCTGTCATGTAATTTCTGGCTCAAAAAGGCATTTCGATGGTACCTCAACCTCCCTACTCCCCTGATCTTGCGACATGTGAAGTTACCTCTTTCCCTCAGCTGCGAGGAAACGTTACCTCAAAGGACGGCATTTTGCCTCAGAAGGCTATGACGGACCAACTGAAAATGCCTACACCTTACGACTTCCAGCACAGCTATGAGGAGTGGGAGCAATATCTCCATCGCTGCGTGGCCTCTCAAGGGAACTATTTTGAAGTTGATAAGGTTGATTTGTAAATAATAATTAAATAAACAGTTTTACTGGAATTGAAAAACAGGCCTCGTAGATGCGAATTTCAAGGACATTAACAAAATTTCCTTCCCAGATTACTTTAATTTATGATATCCTTCCCACCTCTATAAAACAAAAAGCCTGTATTGTTTTTTCTTTTTTTGGGGGGCGGGGGGGTTTATTTCATGACTGATAATCTTTAATCTTATTTTCCATTTGGTACTGCATGGGTGACCTCATGAGTAAACCAGGCTTCCCATCTACTTAAGTGGTATTTCCTGTGGTATTTCTTGAGGAAGATGAATTCAGTGGGAGCATTGCTTTCGTATCATGTAAATAAATGTACTCGACTGCTCGATTGTCGATATTAGTTTCACTTTGTATTTTTTCACTGCTGAAGGAGGCATAGTCCTCGAAATTTACATAAGAATTAAATATAAAAAATTCCTCTTTACGTGGATTTAGTGGGTTTTTTATTTCTTTCCCTTAGAAATTTGTCTAGTTGCCCACTATTACGTTCGACAGTCAAAAAATACCCTCTACTTTCATGACATACTTAACCAGAAAGAGAGCCGGTTGACGTTTAACTATACCAAAGTACCCGAATCAAGATTACTAGTCACACAGGCTAACATCCTTAGATGTATGAGAGTAACGATGATTGAAGAAGAAAAGACAAAATAATTTAAAATGTTATCCCTAGATACTTACATCCCTAGATTTATCGACTTACATTTACTTGCTTTGTATAATGTTCTCGTATCTATTTTGAAAACTATATTAGCCATATTTCCATTTTCTTAAAAAGATAATATTAGAAAAATGAATTAAACTTTAAGAAATGATGAAATCTGTATTTTATTCCGAGAAAAATTACTGAAAGAGGAAATTATCTTTCAGGCGCCAAGCACAGTAAACCGTCATTGATGAATGGGATATCCCGATGGGGGCACTGATCCTATACTTACCTGGCGTACAGGACTGAATGATCGTGAAGATTCATCCTGCTTGTCGAGGCCCAGTCATTGCACTACGGTTGGGCTGAAGCTTGCGATTACTCCTAATGTGGGTAACTCGGACGTGTAATTTCTGGTAGAGGGGACTGCGTTCGCGCTATCCCTAAAAAATTTAATCCCAAAATTATAAAATTCATGATCTTCGAAATTGCAATCTGAAGCATTTAATCATACTGTTTTTAGATGCAACAGATATTAGTACGAAGGTTTCATCTGTGTATCATCTACATAAGCTCCACAAGATCTGTGTTTCGTCCACTTCAACCTTTGTATTTTTCCACTGGGTGGCTTTTATTTAATTATTTTTATTATTTATTTTTATTTCTATTTCTTTTAATTAAATGGAGTTCTTATTTTTTAATTAACAAATAAATACTTTATAGAGTACAAAAACTTTTTCTTTATCTATCAGTGGACGAGCCTACAGAATCATGAACATCAGAGTACTTTATAATACTCGATACTGTCGGAATTCTCGTATTCAATGCCATTCGATACAGGGTTGGACGATTTATCGATGAACTCGATTAATGGAACCAAATCGATCAATATCGATAAATGTTAAATATAGGGAACACGATTACTCGATTAGATTCATTAACTTAAACCAGAGACGCTTACAGTACATACAGTAAACGTCTCTAATTTAAACATATCAATTAATATTGACAAAAGATGAGATCACGTGGTTCGCTTAATCGATTTTAATCAATTTAACCGATCAGTTGATTAATCGGATGAAATAATCGATTGTTTTTGTTAATCGGTTATATTTATCGATCATAGTTATCGCAAAATACCCAACCCTAATTCGATAGCAAAAAACAACCCAGCAAAGGCGGCACAAACCGAGGGCCCTAGCAGCTCAATACTTAAAGCTTCATCTACGCGAATTTTTTTTTTGCAATGTACATGTTGACCAAGATACCTACAACCAATAGAATGATGCCTGGGGCGAGGTTAAGTGCTCATGGTTTGCTTTTGCACTTAGTTATATCACAGTGAGGTTGTTTTATAATCATTGAAGAAGAATTTTTAAAAAATACTATAAATCTCAAAAGAGATTAAAAAGGAATAAGTATTTCACAAATTCTATCTTTTATGAATATGTAAGCATTCTACCTATCTCAATTCTACTTTTCGCGAAACAGACTTTTAGCTTTATATTTATCAAAGTGTAAAATCAACTGACCACCTACACCGTGAGCAAGATAATGAATCAGAACTGTACAAACTGAAATAATATGTACAGACAAGGTGGAATTCTGTGCATGAAATTGACAAAGAGATTTGTTGCTCTTGACACCAAGAAGTTGTGGTCTATACCAACTTCCTGGATCCACGATTTAAAGCAATCCATATTGATGAACCCAAGAGAATATAATGCCTCAAGTACATTAGTGTTTGAAACGCTTAGTATGCTCAAGCACCCAGAAAAAAGTACAGATTACGGAACTGGAAGGTGAAGATCAACATTCCAAGCAGCAAATTGTGAAGACCAACATTTAGGAGCATTTGCTAGTAATGCATGGCATTCATCAGTTGCGCTATATTTCAGCTCATCTTAGCTAATCTTGATCTGATTGTTAATCCATGTTAGGACTGAAAAGGTAACAAAGCCAGCTTCCTTGAATTGTATCGTCTACACAAAAAGTTTCATCACTGATATCAGCAAGATTTCTTTAGGTTTGTCCTCGTTTGCGAATACGCTAAATGGCAATTGCTATAGCAAAGGTATAACAAGGCAAATGCTATAGTAACGGCTCAAAATGGCCTCCGGTTCTTTGAATTGTCGTAATTCTTCTTTACTACAGGACATGTTCAAACCGTTCAAGAAGCGCTTTCGTTCCTATGTTCATGTGTGTCACAGAATCAAAATACTATCAACAGAGGCGGCACTAACTTCTTCGGTGCCCCTATGCAAACATATGCAAACTTCTAAAATGTGCGCCCTTTCAACCTTGGTTGGCGCCCCATTCTACATTGCGCCCCATGCGACGCTTACTTTGCTTACTGGGTCACGCCGCCCCTGACTATCAAGGATTCCGATGACAGCGTCGATCGCTTTCGCACACGAATCATCTATTCATCGGCGTGGAAAGCGAACCGACGTAATCCTCGTGGCCAACGACGTAAAACGGAAGAACGTCAGGGGAAGTTAGATCGACGAGAAGGGGACTAGAGCTCAGAGATCCAGGCAAAAAGTCGGAGACCGTGAAAGAGAACGGAGGTCGGAGATGCGGGGCCAGCGAGCCGATGAACGGGAGTCGACCACGAACTTCGGCGGAAGGAGAGCTTCGTATCCGAGACCCTCGCTAAGACGACATCATTCGCAGGAGAAAATCCTAAGGTGAGCGAAAGTCGCTACAAACAGCCCTCCCTTTATGCAATTAACATCATTAAAGACTGGAATGCCACGTTGGCATTGAACTGCATGGTAAACGCCAGGTTTCAAGTGGTTTCTCTCAGTTCGTTTGATAAGACGCGTCTTTATCGAGCTTAGAAATTGTGAACTGAACTATTCTTCTCAAATCCAGGGGTTATAGCCATTTGATTTGTCTCCGTATTTATCCCGACAAGTGGGCTTCATTCTCCCAGCCTAACTGTATTCAATTTCAGCGCACGTACTTAATCGGCGTGTATCGAACTTGCGAAAATTACCGTCAGGTCGGTCTGGTTCAATATAGGCAAAGTAAAGAATGCAGTATATCGTTCCAGCCTCTATATAATGTCTAATGTTTTCGATTTTTCTTCAGACAACGGTAGATGAAGTTCGTCACGACCTATTTAGTGTGATCCGTGTCTCTACGGAAGAATACAACGTTAAGTAATTATGGTCCAAGCATTTGTGTATACGCTATGAAAAGTGTATCGTTAGTGATGTGTTTTTCCACGGATTTGTCATTAATAAAATACGTCGAAGATTCAACCTATGAATTATAGTGCTTCGTATTTAATCTAGTGCTATTAAAAAGAAAAATATAATTTAGTGCCACGTTTGATAGTGAGGTTTCAATTTAATTGCCTACAAGTGCGATACTTTTTTATTCGTTCTATTTAAAGTCTCTAGTTAAGTAAACTAGTACGTAAGAGCTTTAGCTAAGTTAGCTTATAATCATATCTTTATTTGTTCCAATTAGGGGGCAGGTGTAGCTCGGTTGTCTCGCTTTTCTTAGCGTATTGGTGGAGTTAAGCAACCTTGAGCGCGGTTAATTACAGGTTGGGTGACCGCCTGGAAACGTCCATCGCCCCCCGTGCTTCGGAGGGCACGTTAAGCCGTCGGTCCCGGCTGCTACTGTTTCCTGTGCTAGTCGTTAATTGGGGATAGTACAATAGACTCAGAGAGTCGCAATGCTCTGGTTTCTAGTATAACCACTTCGGTTTCGTGTTAAACCACCCCTTACAGTTCATTAAGCATTGTTCCAATTATTTTGGCTTTAATTTTATTATTTTGCTAAATAAACGTTACCATTTATTTAAACTTTATTCATCCCGTCCTATGTCATTACTAAACTCCACTGCGTACATTATCTGCTAAAAACTACACACGACAATGTGACATCTTTTGCTTGTTTTGATCCCTGGAACATATCCTGAAAATTTGTACAAATCATTCACAAATACTCTGTGTATGTGGGGGATAATAAAGATGAGATATAAATAACGTTTAACGCTAATGTCTTAAAAAGATATGGGACATTGACAAATAGAGAGGATGGGAAGGGGATGCGGATAGGGGCATGACGCAATCCCAAAGTATGGCAGCGACAGTCGGCCTAAACTTATATTCTTTCTACTTTTGTTTTTTTGCCTAATATCTGTGCATTTATAAAAATCAGTTTATCCCTGCTATGATAGATTTTATTTTTAATTTACGTATTTACATATGTTAAATTAGACAAAATTAACCTGCATAAAATTTACTATTAGGGTTTCTAAAAATTCAAAATATCAAAGTGTCCCAAAACATCCTTGCGCAAAAATAAATCCCAATCAATATTATATTATCTGTTTCTCCAACAATCAAATTTATTACAAAATTTGGAGAAACAGATAATATAATATAGATTATTTCTCCCCAACGTAAAGAATTTTTAGTAAATCTCAATCAACTTTCAAAAAAAAAATCTTCTAATCCAAACAAATTAGTTAGTTTCTCAATAGAGAACAAAATTTTCATATGGACCATAAAAATCTGCATATCCTATCGTGTCATTACTACATATCCTAATCGATATCTGTTTCAATTCAATCTTAATCGAAATCTGTTTCGATTGTAAATATAAAAGATATAATGAATAATTTTCCCCTTCATTCTATATCTTTCAGCATTTTTTTTTCTTTCCCAGATATTCTTCATTTCCCATATTTTATAAACCGAAATAGAGATACTGTTTGGTACTGAATGAAATAAGGATAAATACGAGTGGAAGTCAGTAAGTAAGTTACAAATGAATATAGAAATGAAACAAATACAAGTAGTGATTCGAAAACTACTTTTATTTCTCCGCACAATCCCCCTGTACATTGAGTCACTTGTCACATTACTCGGTTTGCTTTTAAAGCTTTAAATCTTTTTCTGTCCAGTTGTGTGCAGAATGTATTTGTCTTTTACCGTTTAGACTATTTGAAATTTCATCCCAATTTACCGTTGAAACTGGTCAATTTTCTTGTCATTTAAGGTTTACAGATTGTTTACATGTCTCGTTAACCTTTTATAGTTTACTAACAATAAATTTCATTTGCAGTGGATCAATAAATATTATTTCAATAGCAATCATTCAGCAAAGAACTGTTGTTCATAAGAAAACTCGTTTTTGCTCGGATCGCTAAAGAAAACTGGAGTCCGGATCGCTTACGAGCTGCATTTTCATTGAATAAGCAAACTTCCATTACAAATTTTTATAGCTGACATTCGTTCTTGACGTTACTTTCATTAATAGATAGAGCTAAAATAAAGGATTTGTATATAAGTTTGATTTACCTGAAGCACTCGATTAATTTTTTAAGTAAATGGATGAACTTTTCACCAATGGCAAGACCACCCAAAAATATTAAATTTTTATATCGAAGATAATTTCGTCTTACCTCTCAGCAAAATACCCTCATGATGCCATAAAATGTGGAATAATCTACCGATTATCATGAGATGAAGTTATGAAAAGATTTTTCAGTCAAATTGTGATTAATTACATTTCAAAAGAACTTAACATTGAACTAAATACGTAAGTTAAAAAAAAACGACAGTAAGTGATATTTTTTTTAAACTATGGAGTTTAGCAGTATTATAAGTTAATAATTTGGGCTGAAATTATTAATTGGAATCCAGAGTTAGAAGCGATATAGCGGGGCATTTCAGCTAATGTTACATTCTTCATGCTAATGGTACATTCTTCCAAGCATTTTAGAATTATTTTTCTTAATAATTTTGTAAAAGTTTAAACTTTAGAATTATATCAAATTAGAGTTGTAGGAGAATGTATAAATTTATTTAAACGCGAATGTTTTGAAGGATTTGATAACATTACTACTTCTGTGGTTAATAGTACTATATAGAAACTCGTTATAATCTCTACTCTAATTTATTACTTTTAAGTTGTTGTTCTATTTTTAAATCGTTACACAGAAGAACTTACGCCCATTGGCGTTATAGGTATGTTTACGTTTGTTTTTATGCAAGCGATGATATAACCTTGAAGGGATACTTGACATCACGCAAGACCATTAATATCCATTCATCCCCATCTTTCTCGGGTAAATTGCTTAGTAAAATATGGCCAATAAAATTTTAAAAATATGACCAACAATGTCAACGCCAGCGTTAATGATACCGTATCACTCTTGTCTTGAGCGACTTAATGTAATGGAACAGAAATTGTTATAATTACGTTATAAATAATTTGCTAGATGGTATTCAACTTTTGAGATCTAGATGAAGTCCAATTGATATCCAAATGAAGTCCAAATTGATATGAATTTTTCTGATGATTTCCACTGTTGATCCATTTTTTAACACAGAAGATTTTTAGGTTGAAATTCAAAATAAGTAATCTTTTACTGATGATGACGTTGGAATATAGATGACGGAGGTTTTTTTAAAAATGTTTTACTGACAAAATAATATTTTCAGGGGGCAGTTTTTTTTATCTAATAAACGCAAACAGTTTGAAATAATAATTTAAATTTAAATTAACAATGTGAAATTAACAGTAATTTAAAATTGTGGACAAAAAATGACTTTCATCATCTTTTTTATTTTATTAATAATTTTAATTTTTTTTTTATTTTTACATTAAATTAAGGAAGTTAAATATTTATATCGCATGTTTCATTCAAAGCTAATACTAATACATAATATAAATTTAAATCAAAAGCAAACCCTTTTACGTAAGCACAGTAAGCTTCAAAATAAATAAAAGGTAAAAAAAAAAAAAGACAGAAACTCAGCGCAAGTTAATATGTTGCTACTTACATTTCATAATTTAAAATATTTAATTCCGTATATCTTCAATTTAAAGATCTTTTAATTCAATGTTGAGACACTTGAAATGTTAAGCGTCTATTTCTCGTCTATTGTCATTGTAAAGGATAGAAATTTCCTCAGGTATCATGATGGTCAAGATAGATAAGGCTAATTATTTCCAAACAAAATGTATAAAGAGTCTACTCTATTATTAGAGACTTGCGTGATCGGTTAATGTAAGATAATGATTATATGACAAGCAATTTTAAGAAATGCCTACAGGAAAGGAAAACGAGCCCTTGAACACTTTTTTTTTCTTTCTAAAGCAGTTTTACCGTTCCCTGCCCTCACGTAAATGGAGAATCTATTGGATTTCTTCCCCCTTTTCTCGTCATTCCATTGGGTTTTTGTATTCAATATTAACCTAAAATGCCATTCGTGCATTACCTTCTGCTCATTATTTTATATTTACTAAGTAATTGATACAGCCAGATCAAAAGATAGTGCCAATTTACTGTCAGATAAGTTTAGCTACTCAATATCTTTTAAGTGCATGTATCTACATCTCTAATGCATAAAAATTCCAGATCTCACTGTAAATATAAAATAGTTGACATCTTTTAAGTTAAAAACTTGATCAGAAGTGTAGTTCGTTCATGTTTTCTTAAAAAAAGTGTTCATTATATCCATTATCACAGATAAAACGGGCTGTCTAACTTGCTCGGTGTTGCTGCTCAATTCTCAAAATTTATTCTGCCTTCCCTTTAAAAACGAAATTTCTAAATCTTCATTATATCGAATAACAGCTAAATGTAATGTTATTTTAGCTCATCCGATATTCACATGTGGTATTATCTAACACCATGAGCCGGTTTGGTGGCCAACAGGACTGAAGCGCAGGTCTTATCGCTTTCGAGACCAGTGAGTTTCGCAGGTTCGAATCTCGCTGAGAGCATGGATGTTTGCGTTATCCTTTAACAACATGCAAAAGGCAAGGGGGAACTACCTTTCCAATAATATCAATAATGTAATTTCCTGATTGACAATCCCCTGCTGTAGGAGAAGGCACATCAAGAAAAAAATAAATAAATAAATATGAATGCGTGCAGTTTTTCTATGAGTGAAATTTGGTGACGTTTTTGGGCTTAATCACCACCCCCCAGTATAAAGAAAGCGATTCTTGAAATGATTAGAGTACGTAATTATTACATGTAATTCATTTTATTATTATTTTTTTTGTTTTCAGCACATTTGGCAGCATTCACGGTTCTTTTTAAACAAGCAATGTTATTGTCAGGCAGCGCTTTTAATTACACCAGCGTCTGCTCAAGTCATTCATCAATCTTGGTATTTGTTTGCAAGTTACGGTATTTTCTACATTAAAATTTATTTCTTCAGAGCATTCTCTTTATTGCTGCAATGCCTATAATATGTGCATCTTAAATAACATACCTGAAATCCGGTGAGCATGATGATTCTAAACTGATAACATCAACGTTTGTGGTTTTCATATTTTATCTAAATAGGCCACTATGCCCATTTGCAACTCGTGTCAAACATTCTGTACAACTCTCCCTAAAAGAGTAATTTTTCACCAGCATAATAAAGACGCTTGGACCCCAATTTCACAGGCATTTAGATACGAGAACGCGGAGCATTAACTTTAGAACTTAAATGCGTGATATACCATAACCAAAACAAATGGTTATTGCTTTTTCATTTGTTGCGTAAACATCAGTTTTGGCATCTACTTTCTGTCGTAGTTTAAGATGTTCAAAATGCTTCCTCACATTTTGCGTTTTTTGGCTACAAGCGTGTTGGATTTTCCAAATGGCATTCCTAACTGCATTTAAACACGAATGTATAATTATTCTCCTATATATATCCTTCTTCTTCTCAGCATAGCACGACAGTAATAACTATAACGTGCTGCCGATAAATAAACGTAGTTCTTTCAAGGGTAACGGCTTAGCTAGTCTAACCACATTTTGAAAAAAAAAATAGTATATCAGAGAACAGCGTCTAAAGCTGCTAATCACATTCAATAAAGTTGCTAAATAGTTGCTACAATTAACTTTTTCTATTTCATTTTCCTTTTGACTATTAAGTATGTAATCGATTTTATAAGATTCGATATGTTGGTTAAAGCGTATCTGCCTCTCAAAGAGTTAAGTACTAAACATATTTTCTGAAAATGAATTTACTACACATAATGATTTTAAATATTTTTTTTGGTCCTGTTTTGTAAAAATGTTGATGATGAAGTAAAACGGGAAATAGAGCAAAAAATGAAAAGAAATATTTATTTGTTTATTTATTTATTTGTTAATAAAACACACTGAACAGCAAGGCCTTGAACAGTGTAAAATAAAATCAAAATTAATAAAATTCAAAAATGTGTTCAGAACAAAAGTGATCAATACATTTACAATAATTCGAGAATGATCCAGTCAATAAATGAAAATCATTTCAAAATAACATTTGAAAACGGACCATAGGATTTTGGCTATTAACATCTCTACAATAAAAAGCTGAAAAAGAACGCAAACTATAATAAGAAATATAAAATGTAAATTGAGAGATAAAATTACAAGAACTAAAAGAAAAAAAATCCATGCTTGTAAAAATATATTATATCATTATAAAATCGTTTCAGAGAGAGATGCTTTCAAATTAAGCAAAAAAATATGATACTCGAAATTCCTTTTGTAAAATGTATAAATAATTGTTTGAGACTGACGAGGAACTCAAATCTCCCGTACGCCATTGCCTGTATTCACAGCCGAAGAAGTTCTGTGAGCGAAGGAGTCGTGACCACCATGGGACTACCATCTCTTTGATAATCTGAAGGAATCCATTCGCGGGACGAAGTTTGAAGGCGACGACTTCCTCGTGCACGCTGCTAAACAGTGACTTAAAAGTGCTGGTCGAGACTTTTACCGTGCATGTATACACGCCCTCGTTCCAAGGTGGCGTTAAGATACTTGAAAGGGACGGGATTATGTGGAAAAATGACATGCTGTTCCTAAACGATGTATCTATGACCTCCATAAGTTGTAAGGGTGTAGAATAAAAAATAAATTTAAAAAAATATTGTGCATTAGTTTTGGAGTGACTCTAGTATAACTGAAACCAACTTAATGCCATCTGCATAGGCAAGTTTAGTCCTTTTAAATAATAAAATAGACATTAATAAAAATCAATAAAATAATTGGATCCAAAATTGAACCCTATTACACCCGAAAAGACGCAGAATTTACCGGCAGACATAATTCTATTAATTTTAATTCGACTCTTCCTGTCAGTTAGATAATTAGCCAAAAGAAAACACCAAATTGAGAAAAGTTCATTAAGTCGCAAT
>JAHWFO010017185.1:6214575-6262614 GCA_023313115.1 Rhysida immarginata
ACAAATCAGAAATATTATAACAATGTATTGTGAAGCAGATAAAAAAAAGTTAGATTGATTGATTATTTGGTATTAAACTTCAGTTTACTGTCCTTGTGGGGTGGTACTTGTTCAAAAATTTTTGAAAACCGTGGGCCTCCTGTGGCTGACTCGAGTGTGTCAGGTTGCTTGGATATCTGGACAGGCCCCTAAGCAATGGCAGACAGGAATTGTGATCCCTATCTTCAAAAAGGGAGACCAGAGAGATTGCAACAACTATCGAGGCATCTCTTTGCTCAGCATTCCTGGGAAAGTGTACGCTAAGTGTCTGGAGAAGAGAAGTCGGGAAATAGTCGACTCCAAACTGTCAGGGGAGCAGTGTGGTTTCCGACCTGGCCGAAGCACGACGGATCACATCTTTGCTCTAAGGCAAATCTTTGAGAAATCCTGGGAGTATGCAAAAGAGGTCTACGCTTGCTTTGTGGACCTCGAAAAAGCATATGACAGAGTTCCTCGGGAGAAGCTCTGGCAAGTGTTGCAAGAGTATGGAGTGGATGGGCAATTACTGGTTGCTATCATGTCTCTGTACGAAAGCTCTGAGATGTGTGTTCGGATAAATGGCATTAAGTCAAGACCGTTCACCGTGGGTGTTGGACTCCGCCAAGGGTGTGTACTGTCGCCCATCTTGTTCATTATCTTTATGGACTGGATAGACAGGGGCAGCCGAGGCGATGAGCGTGTTTGTGTGGGCGACTGCCTGGTGGAGAGGTTGCTCTTTGCTGACGACCTTGTCCTCCTTGGGTCTTCTCGCACGAACCTTCAGCATGCACTAGACCGGCTTGCAGCCAAATGTGAAGAAGCTGGGATGAAGATCAGTGTGGCTAAAACCGAGGTTCTGGTCCTTTCAAGACAGCCTGCTCAGTGCGCTCTCCATGTTAGTGGAGCCTCATTGAGACAGGTGGAGAAATTCAAGTATCTCGGGATTGCATTCACGAGTGATGGACGGCAGGAGAAAGAATTGGATGCTCGGATCGGTGCAGCAAGCTGCGTCAGACGTGAACTGTGGCGATCCGTGGTAACGAAACGCGAGCTGAGTAACAAAGCTAAGCTCTCCGTCTTCAAATCCATCTTTGTCCCCATTCTCACCTATGGTCATGAGGCTTGGGTAATGACCGAAAGAGTGCGATCGCGGGTACAAGCGGCCGAAATGAGATTTCTGAGAGGTGTTGCAGGTGTTACCCTACTAGATAGAGTGTACAGCAATACAATAAGGGAATCTTTAGGTGTTGAGCCGCTACTTCTCCGCATTGAGAGGTCTCAGTTGCGCTGGTATGGCCACGTGATTCGGATGCCGCAAACTAGTCTTCCTAGGCAGTTGTTATTTTCCAAGCCGGTGGGTAAGAGACCAAGGGGTCGGCCTAGAACCAGGTGGCTAGACTACCTGGAGAATCTGGGTTCGAGTCGCTTGGATATTACCAGGGAGGACATGCGCCTGATGGCGGAAGATCGCGATCGCTGGAGATCCTCCATAGGGCTGCTGCCCCCGCGACCCTAACGGATAAGCGGGTTTGAAAAGTAAGTAAGTAAGTACCGTGGGCCTATAATAAACAGGCTAACGACTACAGTGCAAACCATGGAATTTTAAATGAATGAAACATAAATGATTTAATAAATATTATATATTATATTATGTGTTAATGTACTTATGTTTTGTGTAATAATTATGATGCGAATTACACTAAAAATAACAACTATATTAAATTACTACTAAAATACCGGGAAAAATCAGGGAAATAATAATAAGATAAAAAAATAATAGAACCATCGATGTAATTGTTTTAGTGTACTGATGTATTGTATTGTAACAATCTGGTTTGTGATCCTATGGATTCATAATTAAAAATTAATAAGAAGAACGAAATATAGTTAACACAATTAAAAAAAAAAAAAAAATTAAAAAAAAAATCATTTCGTTTTTTATTGTAAATGACGTCTTCATGCCGGGTCAATCATTAAATTATTATTATTATTAAAATTACATTAAGGATTAATAGCACAGCAACAAACATCAATAAGAAAACTAAACCGTATGCTTTTTTTAACCTTTTATTAATATTTTATTTAAGGTTTGTTGTTGTTGGCCAATGCTGGGCAAAATCCGCCAGTGCAAAAGAAAAAGTACAGAGCCATTGAAACAAGACATCAAAATATTAGGAATCAATTCATCAATGGGACAAAAAGCCTCATTGAATATATTGATGCAGCGAGTCGTTTGTTACACATAACAGACGTTTAGGGAAAATGTGTTAATAAATCATATTTTTCTTGTTTTTAAAACATTGTTTGCGTTTTTTTTTATTTTCTAAACCCTATTATTTCTTTTAAAACAATTTAGATTTTAGGAAAGCTTTAATTTAAATCGTTCTTAATTAAAAGGAGAATTTCGCGGGTTAGGTTAGGTAAGTATTCTAAATAACTGAATTCTTAGTTTTCTATTTGATTTGTTAACCTCTCTGCAGGGTCTTTTTTATGAAAGTGGGTCTTAAAAGTATTTTTGCAGGGGGCGAGTGTGGAAGGGGCGATAGTGGACGGGGCGAAAGTGGAAGGGGCCAACTTCACGGGGCCAAAGTGGAGTGAACCGCTTTGGCTACCAGTATGTAAAAATGAAGAAAACTTAATACTAGATGATCCATTCCTGCATGAAAATTTAAATAAAAATTAGCTTCAATTCTTAAGAATTCAAATTTTGAAAATTTTTATACTCATAAACATTCTACCGTAACACTTGTTATGACCCTTATTCTTTATCTTTAGTTAATGTCTACTACACAACATGGACATCATAAACACCAGAAATGAATCAATGTGCCATATTTGAATAATTAATTTTATTACTAATTATTTTTGAAAATAATTATGAAAAAGAGCTTATATTAAAAAAAAATCTGTTAATTGAGCCTCTAATGTGTTTTTATTAAAAAAAATGGTTTTGTATGTACCCTCTCTGCATGTTAAATTAACCAAAATCGCAGAAATAAAGCTATAGTGGTCATAACTATGGCAGATGGGCAGAGTTTTGCGCAAAGCACGTCATGCATGACGTCATATGCATACCATCTATTCACAAGTTTTATTAGAGTGCCTCTTACATTATAGTAACAGGCACTCTAGTTTACAGTGCTGCTCAGCCATCTAGTGACAATTTTATAACCGCAACATGGGTACTCTCAAGGGATAGCCTCCTATATTCATGATCTAAGGAGCTAAGGTCAAGGTCTACAGCTAATATTTCTTGTTGGTAATATGAAGAACGCCAATACTTAGAGAAAAAAATAGAAATATATCGGTGGAGTTGATTTGTATCTGGATGCATTAAGTTCAAGGGTAAAAAAAATCTTCCCCTTTAAGCTGAAATAGATTTTCAAGAAAATATTTATTAAAATAAAACGGGATGTAGAAAGCGATTTCGCTCTTAACAATATCCTTATATCTTACCTTGCAGAGAGTCCACAATAAACATTAGATGGAGGAAGATGAAAAAAAAACCTATACACACAAATTAATGACACTTGCTAAGGTGCACGAGATTTAACTGCAGGAATCAAGCCTAGGTTTTCTTAAACCAGATCTTGAATTAATATTTTTTTATTTCCATAACGATCTATTAAGTATTTTTAAGCTTTGAGGCGTTCCCTGTTTTATTTCCGCAAGCCAATAGATTTTAACTTTAGGTAATGTTATTGTATTGAAAATATCACGTACAGACTCTTCATTGTGAAAACTTGAGTCGCTTGAGCTGAGTTAGTGAAGAGCCGACTCCCAACAGTGTATTACAAATTTTGACACCAGAATGCGTATGCATATTTCGCATGCGCAGTAAAATAAAGTCGAAATCGTCAATTGAGATACCGCGGATAAGAACCTATATGCTGTTACAAGATATCCCATGAAGTGGCTCAGTTGGTAAGAGCAGTGCCAGCGATAGGCATAGTCACAGCCTACATGATCAAAATCCCTCGTTTGAGTCCAGGACGCGGAATTTTTTCTTCCCTTTTCTGTTTGTTATTGTGATATTTAGAAGCTCATGAAGGCTGCGATGGAACGACTGATGACGCACTCAAGGAGGTCTTCAAATCAAGTGCAAAATTAGTTGACCCTGAAAACAAAATCTCCACACGATGACGAGCGTGCTAGTGTGGTTCCTGATCCTTTATGGACTATGGGAAACAGCATCTTGGACAAAATCCAAGTTAATGAAAATGAATTCATGCACCATGAATAAATAATTAATTATTATAATAATTGGAAAATGGTCTTCGGAGGATTTTTTCACGCCATTATCTCCGATATCGATAAATAAATAGAGAAAAATAGTAAAGAAAATTCCACGGCTTGGACTCGAAAGCATCGGAACGGTAACCCGAAGGTCCCTGGATTTGAGTCCAGTATTATAGAAGAAAACAGAGAGCCGCATTTTAGTTATTGTAATAGTATTTGTTCGCCGTTCTTGAATCCAGAAAGCTTCAGGATTCTGGGTTGAACACTTTTGGTAGCTATATCAGCGGATTTCTAATTTTGGTCACTTCAGTATGGCCTCAAATGTGGCTGATAGCATCACGGCTGCACATTGAAGGAATATTGCGTTATGCATCGCCAAAATGTCCAGAACGTGGCGTTAAAGTATGCGATGCCGTTATATTCCAGTCCTCCTTGCGCCTAATATGCATTCCCACTGTAATGAGCAACCAATGTTACATCTTTGAGGTGTTAGACTCTGTTTTTGCCCCTTCAGATTCTGCTTGAATTCACTTACCAATGCATGATCACATGTAGCACGAATCGTTCTATAGTTTCTGAATGGTCACTGTATTTCACTTGTTTCTTGACCTGCTCGTACGCCGAACCTTTCATGTTTGGTTCATGATTCCATAACAACTGGTACACCAAGTCCACGTTTACAACAGATGAACTTTGGTAACGTGTAGAAACCGCATAGACTTGCATATCCCAAAATTCATCTAAGGTCTCTTCCACTCTATGGTGTTCCATTCATTTCCATAAGTTTCTGCAAGTCGAACCAAACCGTAATCATTTCATCCTTGCATTACAAGGTATCTGTATAATAAATGTAGCTTTGATAACACTTTTCCTTCCTGGTTTTGCTAACGGCCAGAAATAAATTCCTCAAATAAACTATTCAGTTTATGAGGAAAGATAATCGACTCAACCTACAATTAAGAGTATCTTTCACTTAGTAAAATATAAAGATTTAAAAAAAATTGTTGCAGCTTTAGAATAACAAACAAGTATTCTGTCTGTTCATCTGAATTTGGAAAACACTTGTAGGCAGAGTCGAGTTTTTTTTTTTTTTTTTGCTCGCCAGTTAGAAAGTTTAGCAAGAAAGTTTATATTAAGTGATGTAAATTCATTATGATCCATAAATATACTTTTATTATTTACAGTTATATTCATTTATGGAAAAGGAAATAGAGAAAAGGTCTTACAATTTTATAAAATGGATGAAGTAAGTAATTAAAGTGTAGCACATGTATGTTTCCATAGATTGTTACAGAATCCCTACTATACTGAGACGTTTATAGGAAGACATATGGCCACTCCCACTTAATGATTGGCAAGCGTGGTCACATGTCCAATGCAGGCAATCATTTTTAACCGTAACCTCTCTTCCTCAGCCTTTGTTCTATATCGTAAGTGATATTGCGAAAGAAATAATTGTACACACACTGGCCAATGAATTAGAAACACATGATGAATTACTGCACTGATATGTAAAGCGGGGTCACAGGTCAGAAACGATTGTGATATGCAAATGAATGCCATCATGTGAGGTACATGCTCATTCCAAGCTGCAGGTACAGGGTAGGAACAAGCTGCAGCTGCTCAAGTTGAGCAAAATGGGAAAAACAGCAGACCTGTCTGAGTTCCAAAAAGGAGTTATTGTGGGAGCCCGTCTAGCTGGAGCTACGATTTCCAGGACAGTACAACTGATCGGTATCTCAAAAGGTCAGGTCTCCAAGGTGTTCAATGCGTGGAAACGGAATCCACAAGAGTTGTCGAAACGGCAGAATTGTGGATCAAAAACAATCAACACAGACAGGGACCGACGTCGTCTGAGACGGATTGTGCGGCAAAACCGAAGGTCTACTTTGGAGCAACTGACGGCAGACTTCAATGAAGGATCATCGCAACCCCAGAACCATGCGCCGAGAGTTGGGGGAGGCCGTGGCCTGGTGGGCTTTCACTAAAACACAACTTCTCTGAAGTTAAGAAACATCAGGCACGGATAGTCATTGGATGGGCGACCCATTAGTGATTCAAGATCTTCACCCCCCCCCCGCCCCCGGCTGCTGTGACAGCAGTCGTTAATCCAGGTCCATCCAGAGACCCAACTCGTCGGCCTCAGGCCATACAGGCTCTGGATGGACGCATTGGATTACGATATATAAAAATTAAATTAAATTAAATTAAATTAATAGTGATGGGAAGTCGCATGCCAGTGAGGAAGCCCCTGGTGTCAGCAACAAACCGGAAAGTTCGCCTGCAGTGGTGTAAAGAACGGTATGACTGGACAGTAGACGACTGGAAAAAGGTGATGTGGTCGGATGAGTCACGTTACACATTGTTTTGCACCGATGGCCGGCAGAGAAATTGGCGGCAGCCCCACGAAGCGATGGACCCCTCATGTATTGTGAACACAGTTCAAGCTGCAGGAGGAGGTGTTATGGTATGGGCCATGTTTTGTTTGTATGGCAAGGGTCTCCAGATATTCCTTGACAGTCGGGTGAAAGCCAAAGACTACCTGAACATTGTTGCAGATCAAGTCCATCCTGCAATGGTGCATTTGTACCCAAATGGTAACGGTTTCTTCATGGACGACAATGCTACTGTCCATCGAGCAAGAATTGTTCAGGAGTGGTTTTCTGAACATGACACCAAGTTGCAAAATCTGCCGTGCCAGCGCAAAGTCCGGATTTGAATCCGATCGAGAATGTTTGGGACGTGCTGGAAAGAGACATTCGTCGAAGGCATCCGCTTCCATCTACTCTGCAGGACCTGAAGGTCTTTCTGACGAATGCATGGTCTGCGATTACCTTACCTGCAATGCAACACCTTGTAGAGTCCATGCCAAACCGCGTATGTTCGTAATTACTGCCAAAGAAGGGTCAATACCATATTGAACGAAGGTTTCTAATTCATTGGCCGGTTTGTGTATATGTACACAGGTATTTCGAAGAAGAACGAATTAATGGATATTACTTAGATATTCGTCAAATTTTTTTTTTTTTAGAATTTCGTATAGAATAAAGGGTGACCATGGAATGAGGTTAAGGATGAGTCGCTCCCTTATCCATGCCAATGGACGTGATTGGCATGTTTCTTCCTAAAATCGCCCGAGTATATCAGCCCGAGTATATTTCACTGCCTCCTCTATTATTCATAATTAAAGAAGGTAGTGATAATGTACTTTGATTTGACATGTTGTGTTTATAGCATTTTTAGAAAAGAAATAATGCCTATGCCTAGATAATTTATATTCTCATTGATCGACATCTTGAAATTTCTTGTTTGAATACTCTTCGTCTCATTTCTCAACCATAACCTCTCTGGCAAGGGCGGACCTAAAGTAGTAGCTATAGCTAGCATAACTCACAGAATCCCTGACCCACTCTAAGGGGGCATCAACTCAGGGGAGCTCCATTGAGATAGGATGAGAAGTTCAAGTATCTCGGGACTGCATTCACGAGTGATAAACGGCAGGATAGTGAACTGGCTGCTCAAATCGATGCTGCAAGTTGTCTCGGGAGCAATCTGTCGCGATCCGTGGTAACGAAACGTGAGCTAGGAAACAAGCAAAATCTTTGTCTTTGTCCCCCTTCTCACAAAGGTTATGAATCTTGAGTAATGACCGAAAGAGTGCTATCGGAGGTGCAAGCGGTCCAAATGAGATTCTTGAGTGGTGTGATAGGTGTCACCCTACTAGATAGAGTGCACAGCACCACAATGATGGAGTATTTAGGTGTTGAGACGCTATTTTTCCGCATCGCGAAGTCTCAGTTGCGTTGGAATGGCCACGTAATACGGATGTCGCAAACTGGTCTTCTAGACAGTTGCTATTTTCCAAGCCGGTGGGTAAGAGACCAACGGGTCGGCCTAGAATTAGGTGGCAGATACTTGGAGAATCTGGGTTCGAGTCGTTTGGATTTTGCCATTGAGGACATGTGCCTGATGCCAGAAGACCGCAAGCGCTGGAGATCCTCCATAGTGCTGTTTCCACTGCGACCCTAACGGATAAGTGGGTTTGAAAAGTAAGTAATATAATTTGTAAGAATTGCAGTGTGTTGCATAAGCCCCGGAGGGAGTAATCGAAAGTCGAAATTCTGAAGAGTAATCTGGGCAGTATGGCATATCATATAACGGCTTCATCCTAATTATTTTCTCTGTAAAAAAATAGGTAAAGTGAATGAGCAACACTCCTGGTTTTATATACATTATCTCATTCTGATAGATTGGATTATTTCATAGTTATTGCCCGGTTCCGCCAAAGTTAACTTCCAGAGTCGGTTACTTTGTCAACAAAGCGTGGGTTGTCAACAGGACGAGACTATAAACTTTTTCAAAATTCCATTAAGATTATGTTGAAATCGATCATAAGCCAGGAGCCGGTGTGATACGGTTAAGTTAAATCAGAAGCTCAAGGAAAAATCACTGTCCAATAATACGCAAGTTCAGTGCCCCCCTTCTCGTATCACCTGACATCATAGACATCTGATATATATGGACAAAGTTAAAAAATTATTTACTGTGTTCCCACACGAACTCGGCGAATATCAGCAGATATGGGGTCTAAAAACATGCATTGCCCACCAAAGACGGGACGTTAGTGCTCTTTCTGCATCGGATCTTTACGGTTGATGAAAAATAGGTGCTTTATGGCAATAGAAAGCGAACAGCTCCCACCAATAAAGGAGAACCATCGAAATAAACATCCACCCCGATCTTTTCACCCGCAGAAAGTTCTGATCTTTGGTAGGTGAATTGCCAAGCTTGCAGTTCATTTTGAGTTTTTGCCGCGTAGATAAACAATCAAGTAAAGTGCACTACCGTCGCCTGGACGAATCTCGCTAGAAATTAAGCAACAACCAAACAACAAACAAGCCCTCCTCTTCAGCGTGTACAGACGGGAGCCGAAGTTAGAAAGGTTTGGGAGAAATCCCGTTATATACAGGTTAAGTCAAAATGATGGACCTGATTTCAGAAGTTTACTCTGTGAAACCTAATGAACATATTGGGACACGTGCTACGAAAGGCAAATGTCCAAAGTTTACTTCAAACGCATCACATTACATCATAGGTGTTCTATGTGAGCGACTTGCATAACCCGACACACACCAAGCCAATAGTCTATCGCCTGCCAAACCTTTCGTAGCATGCCGCGGTAAATATCAGCTGCTGATCCTTAGCAGCGGTAGAAAGTGAAAACACTGCGTGGAAACTTAACCTTTCGAAGCACATGGCTCACCTTACGATACGTTAAGGTCATTAACACTTTATTGATCATCATTTACTTTTATCGTTTTTTTTATTTTTTTTTATTAAGTGAATATCAAAAAGAATGGGACGAATTCTTAAGCTCCACACGAATTGTTACACCTTTAGGTGAGTAATAAGTTACATAGAAGCCCATGTTATTTTTAATGAATATAGAAAAACTTGATAAAAAAATAATAAAAAATAATTATTTAGGACAAACGAGTAATACATTGAAGATCAAACAAGATATTAAATTTATAGATATAGTAAAACTCAACAAAAATAATTTTTTTTAAAATATATCGGTATAAATTAATTTTAAAAACATAGAATCCATTTTATATTTAATGTTAAGCATTTAATAACAATTATTTCAATTTAAAAATTATTGGTGTAATTCATTTGAAATTTTATTTAAACTGTCATTTTGTGATTTTTCTTGGGTTTTTTTTTTATTAATTGTTGAAGTTTTAAAATTGACATATTTACATGAATCCTTGTTAGGTGTTCAATAATTAAATTCTGGAAAACTCCAACTAGGGCAACATTATGTGAGGTCCGTTCAAAAAATAACCGAACATTTTAAATTATGCAGCAACGGATCGTCGTAGCGACGAGCGGTTGATAGCACTGCAATTTTCATATCCTTCTGCCTAATGGACTATTTACAAATTTTTACATGTTGTTTAGTTTCCGAGTTATTGCCATTTGAGTGCAACGTGGTTCAGTGTTCGTGGCTATTTTTGCAATGTCTGATTTACGAGAGCAACGATCCAACATGAAATTTTGCGTGAAAACATGAGGAAAATTGGCAAAAAGAGACCACTGTTGTGGAAAGGGAGCTTATGGTTCCTTCATCATGACAATGCGCCTGCCCACTCAGACTTATTAATTCGCCAGTTTTGTGCCAAATATCAGATGACTGTCCTTCCCCAGCCTCCCTACTTCCTAGATTTAGCTCCGTACGACTTTTTCTTGTTTCCAAAATTAAAATCAGTGCTGAAAGGACGCCGTTTCGACTCCATAGATGACATTAAGAAAAAATCATCACTTGCACTGAAGGATATGCCAAAAGAAGCTTTCCAGGACTGCATGGTAAAGTGGGAACACCGCTAGAACAAGTGTGTGAATAGAGGATGGGGAGTACTTTGACGGAGACAAAGACCAATAAGCTGTATATTAAATTAAAAAAAATTTAATAAAAGTTCGGTTATTTTTAAATATAAATTAAATCCAAAGTAGTGACAAAACGTTACATGGTGATAGCTAAAGTTTTCAGGGCTAAAGTAGCTCCTTGCTTGAGATATGAATACAAACAAATCTCTATCTATAATAAAACTGTAACCTCCCGGTGTCTGTACATAGAAAATATTTAAGAAAATCTTATGCGATAGGTCTTACTAACACTAACAGTAGCCAAAACAATTATTTTTAGAATTTTTATCTGTTTTGTTTATCTCATCTCGCAACGAAAATTAACGCGGTTTAAATCACTTGCATTGCTTTAAATGTATGAATTATGGTGTATGAATTATCGTGATATGGCGACTAAAAGCGAGTTCTAGGCTAAAGTACAGGGTGATTATAATTAAAGTTACGATTTCAAAAATCGATAATTTGAAAACTACTCGTCAGAATGACCTGACATTTTAGCAGAACAATCGTGAAGCAATGGAATTTTGTTTGGCGAAGGAAAAAAATAGTTCCAAAATCTGCCGATAGATGGCGCTGGCAGGGTTCACATTGTCTAGAGCACAGCCTACATGATTAGAGATATGCAAATTGCTAATACGTGACATGCGCACCGCAGACATAGCTGTCATAAAAATGCAGAGCACCAGCTCTTTGCTTGAATGCTTCATCATGACTCTGACTATGAAGGATCGCGCTCTGCTCTTGAAGCTTTTTTATAAGAACGATGAGTGTGCACTAATAGCTATTAGGAAATTTCGGACATAAAAATCCATAAAATCGGGTCAAATAACCACAAATAGTCTGCGAAAAATGATTGCTAAATTCCAATAACATTCCTGTGTTTCACGAATCCATTTTTGGTTTTCTTCCTGACATTACCCTGCCAGCGCCATCTATCGTCAGATTTTGGAACTATTTTTTTTCCTTCACCAAACAAAATTCCATTGCCTCACGATTGTTCTGCTAAAATATCAGGTCATTCTGACGAGTAGTTTTCAAATTATCAATTTTTGAAATCGTAACTTTAATTATAATCACCAATGATATAAACTGGGAAATAAGACTATTTCCGTATTGGCGTATACAAGCTGACATGCGGTCGAGGTATACTTTAGTCCACAAAACGAACAACAAATGGCGCTACAAGCAAATATCTATACTTAAAAACTTTTTAACTGTTTCGGTTTAGAGTTTTTAAACGTCCGCGCAGACGAAGTCGCAGGCAACAGCTAATAATAATATTAAATTTAAATGTAAAAAAAAATAAAAATTCTACTTAAGCTTAAGGTTACCATGGCAACCAGTCCACATCGATTTCATATGTACATTGTCACTATTGCTAAATTCTTTCGTATTTGATGTACATTGCCACTTTGATCGGTCTCGGGTTTTTTTTGTTTTTTTGGGTTTTTTTTTTTGTAATTCGACTGTTATCTAAAATTTAAACGTTATCCCAATCTGGTTAATAATTAATAATTGTTTGTAACCCATTGGTTCCCTATATGAAAATACTCAGTTTACAGTTTTCTATCGGGTGTAAAATTTTTACTCCAAAGGTTTGAGATGCCCTGTAACACATTGTGAGACTTGTCACAAACCTAATTTTTGGAAGTAAAATGTAAAAATAATACATTTGTTTATTAATGGTCGATTCCTAAGCTCTTATATTATTATCTCAGATATATTTTTGTAAAATAAAAAACTGATTTATTGGTTTCCTTAAAATTAGAGATCACTAAATTTTTTTAAAGATTTTAAAAATTTCTTTTTTCTAGAAATGAAAAGAAAAGATCTTGATTTCGCTGGCTATTCTGTGAGGAGAGATAGGCCAGAATTAACGAGGATGTGGCAGGTAAATTACAATTAAAAATTATTTTTATTTCAAAATCAGTCAAACTCAAAAAGTGTATTTTGTTGACAAGAACCATTTTATTAAATGTTAAGACAATTTCAGAAAAATAATCGTTTTATTCACAATAATCGTTTAACCAATGGGTGTAATACAACTCTGTATGACCATCGCCCTTGTGAGATACAGCTCCCATTAAAAGACGGTTCACATCAAGTATTGGCCAGCATCAGTGGCCCACGTTTTAGTTTTACATGAGGGCCTGCATTGTCTACTGGAGCAATTTTCATGCTAGCTTCTTGCGAGCCGAACTCTGCGTTTCACCATATGCGGCACAAGGCCAGAGTTGAAATGCTTCTTACGAGGTAGAAAGAGCGAGCCCAAGCGTCAAAGTATGGTGCGACCTTTATACATGCATATTGAACCTTCTTTTTCGTGAAGACAATTAATTATCTTGACATGTTCTAGAGTTTTCTGACCCCGCAATTGGAAGATGATGGGATCGAGAGGATCATTTTCCAAAGAGACTGAACCTCGCCGCATAACTTCTGAATGCCCCCTTCAGGAATAACTAGTATGGAAAAGATAGTGTAATCTACAGCCACCAAATTCATCTGATCTCACCCCTCTGGATTCGTCAAGAATGCAATACATGTTCAACGTCCAAGCCATCTGCAAGACTTGAAGTGGAAGATGGAAGAAACCTTTCAGAGCATCACACAACAAATGTGTGAACTATATTTGTTGGTGTGAACTATATTCTCGGAGTGAGCTTGTCTCACGCGCGATGATCAGTTAAAGATATAAAGAGTTATTAAGATAAAATTTCAGTGTTTTCTGAATATTCAGCATTTCTCGCCAATAAACTCAGGTGATCAGGACAATTATTGGTGTGTCAGTATAGTTTTATTGCATTCACAGAAACTCATTCCCAATTGATGACAGGGTTTCTGGACAATTATTGGAAGGTAGCGTACTTCCAATATGGCAGATATTCATCTAAACGTTTCAAGAGATAAAAAGAATTGGGGCACAAAGAGCACATCCTTGCTATAAAAGCAAATTTTCATTGAGCTAGCCTTGCAGTAGATATTAAAATGCCACTACAAGAACACCCCAAATTAAGGACTAATTTTTTAAGATAATAAGGTGCGGGACAAAAGTTTAGAGACTGATAAGGTTTCACATTTTTCTTGAAAACTAGTGCAGATTTTATTGACTTTTTTTTTAATATAATTTAATGATGTGCGAAAAAATTTTGACAAAAAAAAATTGCTTTTTAAAGAGACCAAATAAAGTTTATTTAACAGAAAAATGCATGGACAAAAGTTTAGAGACGATACAAAAAAATGAATTAAAAAGTTCATATTGTGCATTATTGTCAATGGGAAGAATTGCTTAGGATTTCGATCGATTTGGAATTCGATCACCGTATTGGATTATGTTCGAAAATGTTTTATTAATAGCTGATGTGTTTGAAAATTTTAGAGACTTTGCTTTAAACGGTTTCTGTGATCTTGATCCAGTTTGGTATTATACTACTCCAGGATTTGCATGAGACTGTATGTTTAATTTTGTAAGAGGTAAGAAAGGAATAAAAATTTCTGTTCTTTTCCTCATGCAATTTTCTAATTTCTTTTAACAATTTTCCGTATTTGTTATACAGGGTCTTTATGATTAAAGTTCCATTTTGACATGGCCATAAAAAAAACTACTGGGCCAAAAGCTATACGAAATTAGACACAGTAATCCGGTGTAACCTGCTTTCAGTAAATGGTGGAGGTCACATTCAACATTAACTAATTTTAGTAACGATTAAAGACTTGTTAACCTGTGTCTTCGTGTCCAATTTCGTATACGAATATTACATAGAGCGCCATTCCATGCTGGTGGTGACCTTTTGAACTAACTTTTTTTTTGGAGGGTATGAACTTCCCATGCCCTCTTGTATAATATTACCAAGTATTATAGCTTTTGGTCCAGTAGGTTTTTTTTTATGGCCATGTCAAAATGGAACTTTAATGAAAGACCCTGTATAATGAAATTGTCGATAGATTAAGAGGCGCTATGTTTTAAATTGTTTTAGTAAAAAGTGTTAACATTTATTAGTTGTATTACTGTTTTTTGTTATATTATCTTAAAATTTTACTAATTTTCTCTATTTTGCACGTATGCTCTTTGGCACATGACCGATTATTATGAGCTTTAGCATAAAAGCTACTTATAAGAATGCGCCCCTGGTCTGTACGTTTATCCGTCCGGCCGTCCGCCGTTTGCACGATAACTTGAAAACGGGTTAACTTTTTCAAATTCTGTTTTCAGAAATATGACCATCAAAGTCTTAGCTCGGCCGTATCAACTTTTCATAACTTTTCGTGAACCCCTTCAAGTCGAATTCACGTGCTAAAATAGTAAGTGTAAAGAATACCAAGATAATGGCATGTCATATAAAAATCGATTTGTCATGAAGGAATACATTGTTACTCTCTATTCATCTTTTAAGCATTACTAACATCGGCGCGCGCACGGGAAATCGCTTTGTCGACGCGCGATTGCTCAAGTGCTCATAATCTATAGTATTCAGTAGCGGAAGAATGGAGCTACTTATTGGTTTTATAATGTCAGTCCTTCATAATTTCTACATTTTTTTGAGGTATCAGGTTGAAATTCGGAATGTAGCTTCCTATGGGCCTGTCCATCTGCACTATTTAGTTTGGTTTTGATTGGTACAGAGGAGTCTGAATTACGGGGGTGAGATTCAGAGAGGACAACATATGTGCGCTATTTAGGTACGTAAAGGCGTGAAATTCAGTATCCAGATTCCTCTAGGCAAGATCTACATTACTATGAAGTTTAGGCCCAGGTGTTCCACTGGGGTCGGATTTGCGGGGGTGGCAGTCACTTGGTCTTTAGAACTATGGCAACATATGGCATGTGATATATAATACGTTCGGAAATGATGAGAAAGGAAAAAAATACGAGCTTTTTTACATTTTCTACATATTACGTTCGAGAAACTTAATTTTTTGATTAAAGGGCAACTGACATCAAAATTTGCCATGTATATTTTTTGTCCTAAAATTATAGAGGACATTGAAAAAATAATTCTGCACAAAAAGTTTTCGAATATCACTATTATTTTAGGAGTTATTTAATTTTAAAAATTAGCGCCTGACGTCAGAGACGAGTACTTCCAAGACCTCCTAGAAAGAATGCCTGTGCACTGAAAATTCATACATTGTTACATTATCATAAAAAGACATTGTTATTCGTATTTATACCAATAATAAGCCCTGAATTATGACTTCTTATGATATGTTACAATGTATGAATTTTCAGTGCACAGGCTTTCTATGGGCGAGGTCAAAAATGCTATCACCGAGTTGAGTTAGTGAAGAAAATCATTGCTGCTACCATAGTCAACAATACGTTAACAATCGAGCAATAATCATTGCTTCACCAACTCAACTCGGTGTTTTCATTTTTGACCTCACACTTTCTAGGAGGTGTTGGACGTACTCGCCTCTGACGTCAGGCGCTAATTTTTAAAATTAAATAACTCCTAAAATAATAGTGATATTTGAAAACGTTTTGTGCAGAATTTATTTTTTCAATGTCCTCTATAATTTTAGGACATATCAATTTTTGATGTCAGTTGCCCTTTAAAAACCTTGGGGAGATGTAAAAAGTGCAGATAAAGGAGTAAAAATAGATGACTGCAGGATCTGCTACTTGCCCTACCCTACTCGAGGGAGGGGATTAATTTCTTTTTAATAAATGTATAAATGTATTTCTGCTTCACTGCTAAAGCTCCTCCTTGGAATGTTTACAAGATTTTATTCAAAATTGAATACTGTACAACATAAATATCAGCAGACAGAACAGTAATTTCTTCTGATTTTTCTGTATATTCTGGCATATTTTATTTCTCACGACATGTCAAAAATGAGGATCGCATTATATAAGAAGATAAAATTTTTACTGGTTTTTGAGCTGGGAAAGTTGAATCGCATTATACAGGGTGTGCCTTTATATACGCTAGTCCTTAATTTGGGGTAGTCTAATAGTGGGATTTTGAAATCTACCACGGGCTTAAATGCGGGAATATATCATTGAGGTAGCCTCGCATTTCATGGGCAATGAGCTTAAAAAAAAAAAAAGACTTGGAGAGATTGTCGTTCTGTCGACTTCAAAATTACCACTGTCTGTAGTTTTTACTTTTTTCTAAAATGTTTCATAGACTTATGAGTAACCTATACATGCAATACTTAGGAATTTTAAAAAGACACTTGAATTTTTTTTTCCATAAATAGATAATTTAAGACACTTGTTAAAAATTAAAGATACCTGAATATTTCTTTGATTGTGAAAACCCCTTTTGACTCTTTTTCAGCATTCACTGATGTCTGACGTTGATGAGCAACTAAATGCAGAGAGACCAACACCAAAGGATATCTGGTAAGATAATACATTGTGATAATCAAAAATTTATATATGAACTGTCTACTGTTAATAAAAGTCCAATTCTCTCTAACTGTGAACCCCTCTCTTGTAAGTGATACAGGAGAGGAGTGTAAGAGAGGGGGTACAGTGCTGAGACCAAGGGGAGAATGCTGGTTTCAACTGCATAGGTTATAACGATGGGTCCACAAGCTGAAGGGAGAGACATGTAGTCAATTTATAGAAATTTTTTAATCAATCTAACTAGCTGTATGGTATTGTGCCTGCTTGAAACGTTTTGTGACACAGTGGCGTGGCAGAAGCTCCTCCGATAGGAATGCCATCGCCCCTTTGTCTTTCCCCCTGTATATGCCACTGTCGTGACCATGGAATAATAAACTACATGGTTGCGACATCACTGTTTGCTGATGTTGATTATTCAACTGAAAGTGAGTGTTTTTTGCAAATGAATCGTCAATAAGCACAACAACAGCTACATACAAATAGTCATCGCAAAAGAAACTTTACTTGAGTGCAGTCACAATGGATTATACCGGTATCTTGATAGAATTGAAAAAGGAAGGTTTATTATTATTGTTTTATTAGAATTTTTGGCGTCGACTACTAAGGTTATTTGCGCCTTTTACACAAGTTATATCTCTTACGCAGCCCGGGACAAACACAGACATCCATGCCTGTGGTGGGATTCGAACCCACGACCAGCTGGGACTCGAGAGCCGAAAAGGGATAGGAAAGCTTAGAAAACAAAAAGAAAGTGATCAATAAAAAAAAAAATCAACGGAAGTGGCCTGGGGGTTCGACAAAGCTTGCTGGCGGATGCGCCTATCTACATGTGCTGACGGTCGCTGGGGCCGCACTGGAACCTCTCAGCTGTGCCGCATTCCTTTGTTCCATCCATCTTCGCCACAGCCGATGCACCGTGAACGCGTCTAGGTTGCAGCCTGCTGCGATTCGACGAAAGGACCAACCTGCCTTTCCGAGTCCGATCGCCATACCCCTCGTGAAACCGTTTGTCTGCTGGGACTGCCTTGCTTGACAACGTCCTGGCATTCTCTGCAACTAAACGTTTCCTCAGCAACCAGAAAAGAAATGGAAGAGATTTTTGTACAAGACAGTAGCAGAAGTATTGCCAATTATGCAAATTCCCTCCCTTATAACGCATACAAAATGCGCGGCACGATTCACATCATTTACATGTCTCTCTGAGCTGGGCCAACCCTGCAATTTGCATATTTCTCTGCCCATTCGTTCATGGTGTTGCATTTTCAGTGTTATGTAATGTATAATAAATTATATCTGCAATTAGGCTGTGAACTTGAGGCCTCACTATAACTGCCTTGTAAGGCCTCCACAGCAGTGACGATCCGACCAAGGCTCATTTGTGGAAGTACACTCTCCTCTAAAGGTTAAGCACGGAACAGAGAATTGAATGTTACTCGCAATCTTTTCAATATGAAACTGCACACAAATATCCTGTGATGCAATAAATATCATCTGAACATGAATATGCCCAAAGTGTTTATTAATGAAACAAAGACCAGAGATCATTAAAGATGCTTATCATATGATCCATCGTGGAACGAACCAAACATAACAATCTAATATGGGATGTGCCCTCCTCTAGCCTAGATACTTGTTTGGTATTGTTGATTCATCCCTTCAATGGGGTGATAAAATGCGATTGCAGGAATCTTCTTGAAAAGCTGTTAACAAGATGCAAATGCTCAACAAGATTAAGGACTAGGAGAGAATGCAGCCCAGAACCATTCGCTGTAAACCTTGCTGCAAAAGGTAAGCATCTACCAGTCCTGCTCTGTGCGGAATAGCATTATCATCCATTAAAATGAATCTTGGTCCTAATGCAGCAGCATAAAATCCAATACTAGGATCAAGAATCCCATCTCGCTATCGTAAAGGCCGTTTCACATTACCACCTTTGCAAACGAAAAAATATCGGATGACATTTACGCAGCCAGTAGATAAGGCCTTGATCGGGTCGCATATTAATGAGGTGGGCATGACCCGAATTCAACCAATGAGCGTGCAGTATTCGCGTCACGTGACCACCCACCCCCCTTCTTGACGTCACAGGCGGCCATTTTTGGGTCACGTAATGGGTTTTTCCCGTGACGTCACAGCTGATAGGATTATTTTTAAAATATATTTTTCATTTTAATTTTTTACCTGACATTTTTCTAACTTTGGGGTGTTGTCATTTCAGGTTGTGGTCTTTATTTTTGGTGGTGGTGGTCCTTGTTTTGGATGTTGGCCCTCTGTTTTGGGTGTTGGTTCTTTTTTTTTGGTATGGTCCTTAATATTTGGTGGTGGTCCTTGTTTTTGGTGTGGCACTCATCTGACTGCAGCCGTCTCCTTGTTTAATCACGTGATTGTGACCATGTTCTGATTCCATAAGGCTGGTGATGATAAAATTTATTTCATATTCTTAGTTATGCACAGGGTTTGGGGCTTCACTGCAAAAGGGGCTTTTTGTGATTTTTATCTCACAATTTAAGTTACTCAGGGTGTGGTATATATACCTACTAAAGTGACGCGTGTTATACATACTGCCACCTCAAGTTATTTTTACCTAATTACTAATTATCATTTTGTTTCTACCACAACCAAATTTTTCCCGTATTACTTTACACTCTCTTCTAATTAACTACTTCTAGGCGCTCAGTTTGTTTTTTAAGTTTCAATTAATTTTTAAAAATTGTATTACATTCTCTCTTTTGAATGGTTGTTTGTTTGCTCCCACAGCCTGTTGCAGTGTTTGACAGGTGTCTGAATTCGCATATACAAACTTATATTATTGTTGATTGCCTTGCATTGTATGAACCGATATGACTAAATTTTAAAAATAATGCATTACATTGATAATAAAACCCACGCACAAATGGATAATTATCCTCGAAATAAATCATTTGTGGGTGGGGATTAAAAAGTGGTATGGGGACAAGTTTATTTGGGTGTTATTTCACGTAAGATAAAACGACTTAACGGTAAATATCGACATCACTAAAGTGTCTACAGAGAAATACCGTAATCGTAAAACTGTCTGCAGCGAAATTCCGCATTCGCAAAAACTGTCTGCAGAGAAATTCCGCATTCGCAAAACTGTCTGTGGAGAAATTCCGCATTCGCAAAAAATGTCTGCGGAGAAATTCCGCATTTACAAAAACTGTCTGCGGAGAAACTCCGCATTCGCAAAAACTGTCTATGGAGAAATTCCACATTCACAAAAACTGTGTGTTATGGATTTTGAACTAAAGGTCCTACTAAAAGAGATTTGCATCCTTCAACATTCAACATACGTTTTGTAAACTCTTGCGAAAATTTTCTCTGTCTCGACACAGACAAGAAATTTTATTCGCAGATTTACATTTCAGCTAGTATTTGCTTTCACAGAATTACACCTGAACCTCTGTTTTCGCACACAGGTCACGTTGTATCGCTGTCCCTTTACCAGTCACTACAGATCTTATATACCACTTATATACCACAACATAGTTACTATCGCTGCGTTCAGATGAGTTGTTGAATATTATAATTTTTTTTATTATCGTCGTGAGCTGTTACACAGTGTGTCAAATGTTGGCATCTTATCCCATAGAAATAATTTATGACTGTTGAGTTCTGATCCTTACAGTTGATAAAAAATGACTTGGACAACGTCGTGATTATCGCAAGTACTTTGATTTGTCTATGAAAGTGTTGCCTGTTGAATTTGTTTGGTGTTTGGATGAGTGATTGAATTTGCAACTTTTAAACTATTGAAACTCTTAATCTCAACTGGACCATGGTCAGATTTGAATTGTTGCTAACAAGTTTAGCGTATAAAAGTTAGATAAATTTGGGGATGGATTTCCTGTATCACATTTCAAACCTTCACTACGCCTGAACAATTGCACCCGTATTTGAACGTATGAAACCTGAGTTTGTGCGAAAATTGCCCTAAGAATAGTTTGTACTAAAGATGTAGACCATAGCAGCTAGTATTTCGCGTGCCCGTTAAAAGGACCTTTTTTGTTTGTATTTTTAATTCGAGCTGAATTGTGAAATGTACCATAAAATGAAAACCTGTCGTATTTCTTACTGTCCATTCACTGGTATTTGGTGTTGTGAACGAAATCATGTTTTTCAACTGTGTCGCTGACATAGTGGGTGTTAAACCTTAACTATGCTGTTGTATAAAAATGTTGGGCCGTTTGACTTTGGAGAATGTTTGTTCACGAACGACACCTGGGCTGTCAAAACAAGATATTTACTTTGTCACATACACGCACACTTGACTACATCATAACGTGGCCGGATTAGAGAGATTGTAGCAAAGTGAATACTACCATCCCGTCGTGAATAGATTCACACTTGGTTGCAGAATTAGAACCGTGCAACACCATAACAGTAATGTGTGACAGTGTTTGGTAATTTAGTGAATTGCATGTAATGTTTTCAAACTTTAGATAACAAACCAACCAACCAACCAACCAACCAACCAACCAACCAGCCGACCAACCGTGCAAAGCTTTAATTTTTTAGAGCACTGACTTAATGAATGAAATTTTGGCTGAAAAATTCAGTATATGTACGCGTGCAGAATCAGTACAAATTCCGTTCGTCAAAAATTAATATTAGTAGGTGTGAGTTGAATGATTGTAGTTCACGCACCATTAATGAATTTGTGTGACTGAAGGTGAATTGGAGAATGAAAGTGTCAAACAAATTTAAAACTTTAGTGTTGGAATGACTGTTCAAGATAAGATTTATAATAATAATGCCGTTAACTCGTGTCACCATGAAGAAGTTTTTGACTACTCAGTTGTCTGGAATAAATCGCTCAAAGAGGTAAAAAAAACCCTTGAAACTAATAGGGAAACTTCAATGGAGTACAAAGCAATGCATTTCATGTACCCACGCTTGAAAAACGCGTTGGCTTTTTAGTGAGGCTAACACGTACGATAAGCATAACAACAGCCGACTTGGTGACATCTAACGCGGTCAATGTTATACTTGAGTTATGAGGTAATCGTTGCGTACGCATAATTATCGAAAAGGAAACACTTTAATGAGATAAACAAAAGCTGTGAAACTAATAGCCAAACTTCACTGGTGTACAAAGCAACGTATTTCATGTACCCTGACAGAAAAACGCAAATATCTTTTTAGTGCAGCTAGCACATACGCTTAACGTAACAACTGCTAACTTAATGACACCTAACACGGTCAATGTTATACCTGTGATATGGGGTAACCGTTGCTTATGCATTTTACATAAAAGGCAACGCGTTAATGAGGTGAAACTAGCAGTGCAACTGGTGTGAACCTCAAACAAACAAACGTATTTCACGTACGCGATTTGAAAGACGCGGTGCCTTTTTAATCAGATGCTGGCTTAGATGACATCCATCGCGGCCTATGTAATACTTGAACTTGCGTACTCATTTCTCGAAAAAGAAACACTTTAATGGGATGAAAAATCAGTGAAACTAAAGGTGGGGCAAGTCATATGAACCACAAACAATCATGTTTCATGCCTGTCATACATAGGTCAGTCTGGAACCAAAAGTCGTAAACAACTTTTAATGGCATCGAAAATTGTAAAAAACTCCGGTAAAAGGAAAAGGAAAACGAGTTTTGACCTTAACACTAAGTGTCTAACAGGTTAAAAAAAGGGGATTGACTGAATAAAATGTGGACCCTATAGTCACATAGAATCGAACTCAGACCATCACTCAACCAGTGAATGATAACCTGATGTTCTACCCACAGGACTGTGTGGAGCAGACAGTCTAGTAATAGTAAAATGTCGAAGTGATATTTTAACCTAAATTTAACTTAAAGCATGTATAGAATGATACCTATAATACACTATCCATGTACGCCCTTAAAAGAGTAAACATTGAGTGAGCGAGATAAAATTATTTAAAATACAAACAACAAACTGAACAATCATAGCCCCAAAATCACAGAGAGTAGAAGAAAATTAAGCATACGTAGTGAGAAACAGTGTTTATAAAGTATATGCGATGCCAACCCTCTAATTCAACGGCTTAGGGTTATCAGTAGTCGACTGAAACAATATACCAACAAATTTACCAAGAGGCCTAGTTTAATTAACCGAAAAACCCATGAAACTAATGAGGAAACATATTTCACATACCCTAACTAACAGATACGATTATTTTTTAGCTCGGATTACTGCAAAACGCAGTTATTAGGGGATCTGCAATTCTGTTCATGCCAAACACTGAACACAGCGACCAAGAAGCTGATAACAGTAACGTACAAATTTGTTAATAGGAACCCACTGCTTACACCTGTACGTATACTGTTGAAATAACAACAACAAAGAAAATAAAAAAACCTAAGTTTCATACCAAAGGTAAAAAAGAATAGTTGAATTGAAGAATTAACAACTGTGTTCAATTAATTTCAAGAGCACAACCTTTTTAACAATGTCAGTTAATCTGCTGGTGATGAAATGTATAGGCAATGTTAGTACAAATGCATTCGCAATCGTCGGGAAAACAGTAACAGACATCAACGGTCATCAACGTTTTTGAACAATTACCAACGCTGAGAGTAAATGAAAGCATCATAAAAATCGGATAAACTTAAAAGAAGATTAACCAGTGCAACCCCTAAAATTAATCCGAAAACGTGTATTTGAACGTCAACTCTGCTAATGTCGCCCTTACTGGGGCCTGTTGCTGGTGAGAAGTCAGCACAGAAAAACAGAAAAATACGTGTGACTTGTGTCAAAAGAGAAACGGAATTGTAGCATAAACATTGTATAATTTTCTTCGTTGACAAATACTTGAGGAAAAGAAGTCATTTAGCATTTGTATTTACAAAAGATTAAGGAGCAAGAAACCTTGAAAGAGAGAGAGAGAACAAGAGAGAGAGAGAGAGAGAGAACAAGAGAGAGAGAGAGAGATGAAGTTAAGGTTAACCATATCGAATTGAAACAGTGAGAAATGGCGCATTTTTAATGACCACAGCAAATCGTTTCAGACATATATTAGTAACGAGAAGCCCGTATAACTTGAATAGTGTTGAAAAACAGGAAAATTTGTAATTTTAAACACACAATTTTAGCTTAAATTCACATAAAAACAACAACTCAGTAGGGCTTAAGAGGTAGGGCTTGTCGGCTAACAAAGGAACCCTGGAAAGACAATTTTTCTTTCTTCAAACAGACTCACGTGAGCGGAAAAGAAAGAATAACAAACAGTAAATTGATGTTAAAGAGAACGAAAAAATTTGATTACAACAAAATTTCAGTCGAAAGAGTAACAAGGCCCAAAACGAATGCAACTGCATCTAGTCAGTATGGGTCACCGATGGATAGATAGCACCAGTAGACAGATAATAGTGAGCCTATCATTACATTAGCCCTTCTTAGTCAACAGAGCAGTGTGTTGCTAAAAGCAACCTTCGGAGTTCACAGCTGCACGCTGGCATTGTTTGAGTCGGTTCACAATGCGTTTGCCACGCCAAGTGCGGGCAGAAATTTGGAGGAGGAATGTGTAAGCGACTGAGCGACCTGCTTATACAATAGACCTACGAGCAACTAAAACCAAACGAGGAAAGAGAAGACCTCAAACTCTCACCTATCTTACAATTTCGCTGTCTTGCATTCTAACAAAACAGCCCAAAATAACCAAACAATAGAAAAAGAGTAATGAAGTCTGCTTTAATAAGTAACAATATTGACCCCTCAATATGCCCCTCAAAAATGTGAACTTAGTAATACCTTAAAAGCGAAATTTGCACTTAAACGTTTATTATGTAATACAGATTAACTTAGAAAATTAAACATTTGCACAAGCCTAAATACATTAAAAGTAAAGTCAGAATTTTGTTTTATTTTATTTTATTTTATTTTTTAGTACGTCAGTTAAAATTATAGGGAATAAAAAGCAATCAGTAAATAGTAACTAAAAACTGAAAACCTGTAAACTTTTCATCATCATCAATATTATTTGTAATTATTTTTATAAGAAATCAATGCAAAACAGAAAAAACAGAGATATGGAAATGTGGAGATAAATTTTCCAAGGTAACAAATGACCGCGAGAACTAAGAAATGAACAAGTCCTACCGCCCATGTGAAACAATAATACTATTGTATTAAAATTGAAACACTGCATTTTACATTAGCAAAATGCTGCAACCCTATGGACGAGACAAGGATTTTTAGCTTAGATTAGCGTGAGCCTTGATTACAGCTGTTGTCGCTGCTGTTCACGGCTCGGATACGCTAGGCTTCGTACGGCCTGTGGGATAAGAATTACGTACACTTTTTGTAAATAGGAAAGTTTTAATTTATCCGGAAAAGCACGAAACGAATGGGGGAACACCAATGCATCATAAGCAAAACTTATATCACATACCTGTACTAGAAAATGCAAGGAATTTTAGCCCAGAATAGCTTGAACATTGACCGTAGTGTCAAACGGTGCTGTACTCCTCGCGAACACGCTAAGCCTAGCTCGCCGAGCTGTGTGATAACATGTATGTACGTTTTTTTCTTTTGTTAATACGACAGATTTTAATTAGATGAAAAAACTCTGAAAGTAATGTGAAAACATCAATGCAGCACAAACAAACGTATTTCAAATACCCTGAATTGTCAGATACATAGATTTTTAGCTTGAATTAGCCTGCGCATCGAAAGTAGCGACTGACGTCGCTGTACACCGCTATTAGGCCTCGTGCGAACACCTCGAAATCAACTGTGTGCAAATATATTAGCGGGAGAGAATTTAATTAGGATAAAAAACAAAACGATGAAACAGCAGGGTAACCCTAACAAAATACAGAAAAACATATCACATATATCTTTGGCTGAAGACACAGTGTTTTTAGCAAACACAAACACGTGAACAATGCAACCATGAACGAACGCGCTGAACAACAACGCCCCAGCATCTGTGGCCTAGCAGCAACCACCACCCACGCTTGAGCACACACTGGCGCTACATCTATCACCTTGCAACACATCGTAAAAGGGCAGTGAAATGAACATACACCCCCATGACAAACCTTTAAAAGTAAAAATCAGTGTAATTAGACAGAAAAACAAGCCATCGAGGACACGCCATTGAGAAAGCATGCCCGAGATGCAACATGGACGTGGGTGCCTACCCCGGAATCACGATGCTAGCATACGCGAACGTCATCAACTCGTGAATTGCAGAGTGATGCAAAACGAAAGCACAGTCCACGTACAGCCTTTATTAAGTAAAACTTATAAAATTCAAACTGTAAAACAAACCAACAAGCGCGCGACTTTGAGAACTTAACGACTTGTGACGAATGATGTTAAATCATCGCATGTGACCACAGCCTTAAATTGAATAGACTTTTTGCACTATAAAGAGTACGAAGCATATCACTCTCGTATCCTAATACCATAAGTGAATAGAAAAGTTGTATACTGTATGAGAGAGAGAGAGAGCGAAAACAATTTTTAGAATACAATTTTAAACAACATTTTGCAAACTTGTATTGGTTATGTAGGAGGAGGGAGAGAGAGAGAGAGGGGGGGGTGACTGAATATCGCGAGGTTGGGGAATCAAACAACGCGTTTATCAACCTCTGTGAGCCAAAGATGTGCAAATTTGTATAGAGAGAGAGAGTCAAGTATGCCTCAGCAACATTGAAAAATGTGAAAATTCAACCAGGTTCAACCCTGAGAAGAAAAAACAACCCTTCATGCGAGCAAAGGCAATCAGTGAGAGGCAAAAATGAAAATAAAACAAATTTCAAACAGCCCAGCTTTAAAATAAGCTAAAAAGTTAGTGAATATGACCATTTCATCAGGTTGTGTGACCTAGTTGTATTTATAAGCATGCGAATTCAGACACCTGTCAAACACTGCAACAGGCTGTGGGAGCAAACAAACAACCATTCAAACGAGACAATGGAATACAATTTTTAAAAATTAATTGAAACTTAAAAAACAAACTGAGCGCCTTGAAACAGAAGTAGTTAATTAGAAGAGAGTGTAAAGTAATACGGGAAAAATTTGATTGTGGTATAAACAAAATGATAATTAGTAATTAGGTAAAAACAACTTGAGGTGGCAGTATGTATAATACACATCACTTTAGTAGGTATATATACCACACCCTGAGTAACTAAAATTGTGAGATAAAAATCACAAAAGGCCCCTTTTTGCAGTGAAGCCCCAAACCCTGTGCATAACTAAGAATATGAAATTAATTTTATTATCATCAGCCTTATGGAATCAGAACATGGCACAATCACGTGATTAAACAAGGAGACGGCTGCAGTTCTGACTGAGTTCTGGGTGAGTGCCACACCCAAAACAAGAACCACCACCAAAAATTAAGGACCATGCCAAAAAAAAAGAGACCAACACCCAAAACAAGGACCACCACCAAAAATAACGACCACACCTGAAATGACAACACCCCAAAATTAGAAAAATGTTAGGTAAAAAATTAAAATGAAAAATATATTTAAAAAATAATCCTATCAGCTGTGACGTCACAGGAAAAACCCATCACGTGACCCAAAAATGGCCGCCTGTGACGTCAGGAAGGGGGGTGGGTGGTCACGTGACGCGAATACTGCACGCTGATTGGTTGAATTCGGGGCACGCCCACGTCATTAATATGCGACCCGATCAAGGCCTTAACTACTGCAGTCCGATGTAGCTTTCACATTACATGCGTGTAATGTGTTGTTTGCTATGCAACAATGAGTAGTATAGTTGGGGTTTCACAATTTATGATATTGCCCAAACACACTCCTCCACAGCAAAAAACAATCATTGAATACTTATGAGATAAGTTACAATACACCCATGCAACAGAGGCTTAGTCTAAATTCTCTTATTAGTATCACTTATGAAGATTTTCTAAGTCTATGTCTCCTCCCTGAGGCTACGTAACGTTAACAGTCCCACCCAGGTAATAGACTTACTTTTCTCAGTTTCTCAAATTTATTTTTTTTATGTGTTGTGCCCGCAATAATCTTTCTTACTTATTCTTATCATTTAATTATTTAACTACTGCGGTATCAATATCCTTTATGATCAGTTATAACAAATAAATGCATCATAATTTAATGAATGGAATTATTTATTTTAAGAAAGAAAACAATCAATTATGATAATTCAAATTGTATCGTTTTATTTATTCAAAGATTCAATTTAACAAATTTAGATTGTTAGTCAAATATATATGAACATAGCATGTAAACAATTCGCAATACTTCTGAATTTCCAAGAATTGAAATTTTATGATAATTGACTATACTTATTTAAAAGCTTTCCCAAGACTATCATTTAAACGTGCAAATGCAATAGTTTAATTCAAGTTCTATGTTCTCTCTCTTATAGAATCGAAGTGAGCTCATTTTAATTGTAAACAGGAAACATATGTTCACTTATCACTTATCTGTGTATTATGCTGTCACACCTCTAGACAGTATTTTAAGGAACCTGATGAACTTGCTGTTGTGTTGCTTTTGTCAACCGTTGGGATCTTGATCCGATCCGCTTCTCCTCTCGTAGAACTTGGCCGTCGCTGCTCCTCCACCCCACAGCTACCACCGCCGTTACCTCTTGGATTCAACAGCTCGCTCTCAGCTTAATTACTCGCAAGAGACCTGGTTGATCCTTGCACCATGTCGTGGACAATTGTCACCCAGTTGAACCGCTTTCATTTGCATTTGTTCAATGCCTTTGAAACCTGGTTGATCTGCCTAGCTTGATTTTCAATGTCGCCAAAGCTCCGATGCTTTGGTTTCGATTTCGTTATTCAACAGCAACAGTTCCAGCGCGTGCGTCGTTTTAAATGAAACGTTCGCGTCGAATCATTCGATATTCACAATTGTTCATCATAAATAATTGAGAAATCAAATATGCTACTTTGCATTGGAATCATTATTGAAAGAGCACCTTTGACATAGGAATCATAGTGGCAGGACTCAGTTGAGAGACCTCCCCCGAAGGAATGCACACTTGCGAGAGAGAATTGATTAAAAAGCACAGAGAGAGAGAGTTCCGTTTTTTCCCTTTTTATAAACAACACTCACTGCGCGGGAAAGCTTCAAACTGACCAATCATTGCCCTCGACCGCACCAAGGATAAGAAAAGTTCGTTCGTGAGAAACTTTCGTTTCTTTCTTTTGCACACGATACAAGAGACGCTCTGAAACCTGGCGGCTCGGAACAATGAGAGATAGGCTTAATTAAAAGACTAAATGAATTCAAAATGTAAACAAGAGAAAAGTACGCATAATGAAATTGAATATAAGATAATTACAAAAGAAGTGAAATTGACAGGAACTGATCATAAAGTTAGATTCAAAACTAATTCAAATGAATAAATTTGCATTTGTATTCGTGTGACATATCAGATATGTCACATGTGAAACGACCGACTGTCGGTTGCCTGGTCCATACGATGCGAAAATCATGCGTCCAGTTCGATTAGATATTTTTCGCATCGGACCGATTCCACCATATGCGAGACCCAATCAAAAATGATGTTTAAAGCTATTGTTTACATATGCTCGAGGAAGAAGAATATTGTTGTCTATCATTGTTCAGTGTTTTTCTCGGATGGAATGTTTGCAGTTATAAAAGAGATACTGAAAATGGGTTATGTTTATAAAATGTCTAATTGTAAATGTTGAGATTAATTAAATTAATGAAGTTAACTAAAATAGCTCCATATTATTTCGCTGAACAGTATGCTTTTAAAAATGTTAATATTCTTTGCCTGCGTAGCAGAATGCACCGCCTTGCAAACAGTAAACGTTTCTTTCTTAAAATTAATGATGATGATGATCGATAATCACGATACCCGACAGACATGGCAGACATGTTTGTTTTCTTTGCGCATTTATTTGCGCATGCCGACAGCGCTGTCAATGTGAAAGCAACCTGCGAACTTCGGACGCCTGATTCGTAGATGGTTGTCGTGTGCCAACGAGATTTCTGCCGTCCGAGATTCGGCCTATATTTTGTCGTCCGATTTTCGTTCGCAAAAGTGGTAATGTGAAACAGCCTTAAGGGTGTCACAGTGCCACCTGCCAACATGTGGAGATCGATGCGGCCACCCAACGAAAAGCCAGCCCAAATTGTCCCATCACCTCCAAAGGAATGGTACTCAACGAAATCGATGGACCGTTATCTGATTCCAGGCTCTCTCCAGATCTGCACACGTCTGTCGTCTCGTTCCATTGAGAATCTGAAATCATCTGTAAAAAGGACGTTGCTCCACTGATCTCTGATCCAGTTGATATGGTCTTCACTCCAATAGCACACATCTCGTTGGTCGTCGTGCAGAGTCTTTGAATATGCAGCCTACGACACACGACGCCGTACAGTACTTGCTATGGTTGCAATAAAGTTCCCATAGAACAGGCCCTGTTGATTGATGCTATGGGCTTCAGAAAGAGTTGTCATTCTATGTTGGCTTGAAACAGGTCATCTGGTGACTGTCTTAAGATGGAACTGAATCCGTAACTGTGAAATCACAGAACCATGAATACACCTATGTTTGGCTGCTTATTATATCATTTAGACAGCAGAGTTGAAAGAAGTTACTATTGATCTAATCTTATCTTATACTATAATATGAGCCATATACGGGGTTGTGCATAACCTTCTGCTAGGGGGCTGCGACTTAAACCGCAGCGTTGTAGCACACTCTTATGACGCTTCGGCAGAGAGTAGTTCATTGTGCGTCTATTGGTATCAAACAAATATGGCTGGTTTAATAAATGACAGTGAAGAGCAGCGTTTCATGGATAGAGTTCGTGCAAATGCATATCGAGAGGCAATGGAAGCAGGTGCGTCTTTTATTAATCGCAAATGGGTTGCGAACAAGTTAAACCGATCGGATAGATGGGTGACGGACAATTGGAAGAAAGGTTATGATAACTGCCATGCCGAATTTGCACGATAAGGCACCTTGCTTTAAGGCTAATGCAACACAGCAAATCCTAAGAGAAAGTGCTATCGATTTCTTCTCATCAAACGAATGGCCCAGTGCATCCCCTGACCTAAACGTTGCTGAACATTTTGGAGCCATGTTAAAAGACGCAGTGGAATCTTTAATGATTCAAGAACGTGGTGAAAATCGGTATTTTCGAGACCTTCTAATGGGACACCTGACATCTGTGCTGAAGGACATGGAGTATGATACTGCTCTGTTTGAGACACTCCTCCGCTCCTGCCCAAAACGGATGCGTGTTGTTCGAGAAGCAGGTGGTGGCCACACTAAATATTGATGTGATAAAAGCAGAAATAAACGTACTTTTTGATTATCAACCGCAGAACATTCCACTTAGTTTTGTTTATTTTCCAGACCCCTAGCAAAAGGTTATGCACAACCCTGTATATATTCGGGTTCTCAAAAACGGCTCTAACGATTTCCACGAAAATTGGTATATAGAAGTTTTTGGGTACCAGGAATTCATTGCGCTAGGTCCCATGTTCGTAAAAATTCGCTAAATGGCACTTTTCAGGTTATGTAGCATTTGTGATGCCACCTATGGACAAAAAATCATCAGTTTCTATTGAACTATTAAATGAAACCTTATTTAATTGCACAAAAAATTGGTAAACGGGGGTTTTCGAAGATCAGGATTTCATTGGGCTAGGTCCACTGGCTCTCGTACAATAATTTAAGCAATATTTTGAGGTTTTGAAAAAGTCGATCTAGCTAGGTCTTATTTCTGGGAAATTTCAATTTCCTAATTTTTTTTAATTATTGCTGCTAATCGACTGTAGATGACGCCACGCATTTCCTAACAATGCAATGTCGTTAACAAACGTTTGTGACAAAATCCGATTAATTATTACATAGATAACTCCAACATTACAAAACAACAAGCAGCCATTTCTGCAACAGCGACAGCAATAATGCCTAGAGGACGTCCACGTAGAACTCGAAACTTTAACTTTCAAAGGCCTCGCAATGAGGACCAGCCCGAAAATTTAATTGAAGGTATGCAGTAAAATTCTTATGAAAATGATGAATTACAATAAAGTGATTTTCTTAAAATGATCCTGTTTCCATTCAAGAAATACCATCTTCATCGGCTCGACCAATTCCGCCCCGTAATCAAACGTCTCATAATTCAACAGAAGGTATGCAAATAAATTTATGAGAATGCCGTTGAAACAATAGATTGAATTTCATTAATCTGGTTCTGTGTCTATTCAAGAAATTCAAACTTCCTCGACTCGTCCAATCCGTACCGCAAAAGTGAGATGTATTGAAATGAACGCTCAAATTATACAATCAGAGCATTTGGAAGAACTACGGCAGCGTGCATCACGACGTGTGGCCAGTGAAAATGAGGCGCAACGTGAACGACGGTTGGAGGACCTACGACAGCACGCGTCCCAACGAATGCTTAATGAAAATGATGAGGAACGTGAACGACTGTTAGAAGAACAAAGACGTCGTATCATCAGACATCGAAGAGCTTTAGAAGGAAACTGCTTACCAACCTATAAAGGGGCTGTTAATGTAAATGTGCAGTATCAAAATTTGGGACCTTTCCATGTGTCATGTTGTCATTGCAGGGCTTTGCATTTTCCAGAGGAACGCGTATTTGTGATGCAAATTCCAGCCTCTTCCGCAGATGCAGGTGCTGTCACAATCCGTTTGCTGTAGAGTCCCATATGTAGCAACGTTAGCTGAACCGCCGTTCTGGACATATTTGTTCATTTGGACAGTAAGTTGCTCCACTGTCGCATGTCAATTCGCCCAAGTGCCGCCGTTTCTCTTTCATCTATGGCTCGTGGAGCACCACAATTTCTACGCTGCTCATTTGCTATACTTCCGTTTTGGCATGTGAGGTACACTTTTACCACAGCAGCACGCGAACAGTTCACAAACTCCGCAGTTTCTGAAATGCTGCCACCCTCGGTCCAAAAGCCAATAATCGCAGTTTCTGCATTGCAACAATTGAAATGCTTTTCAAATGCCTACAACACGCTGAATGTACTCACCCATTTATTTAGTGCCTTCTGCGATTGGTTATTTAGGTGGTGGTCACTTTAATGGAACTCGACTGTTTACATACTCCAAGTTACAATTCAAGGGGAAGTCAGTAATTTACAAATGGATATAGAAATGAAACAAATACGAGTACCGATTTGAAAACTACTTTTATTTCTCCGCATAATCTTCCTATACATTGAGGCATTTGTCTCATCGTTTCACAAACCCCTCAAAACCAGTAAAAAAAAAAAAAAAAAATGGGCTGCTGCCTAAACCAGGCCATGATTTCCCTTTGTACAGCGCTTTGATTAAGAGGACCGAACACTTTTATTGTACACAGAAAGTGTTCACCCAAAATATGTTTAAGAGGATTTTTCACTTGAACTTTGGGCATCTCAGTTGTTTTATTGACAATAAAAGGATGTTCAGTCTTCTGGGACTACGAGGGCATATAGCCCTGACTTTGCTCCTCACGATTTCCATTTGTTCGGTCCTCTTAACCAATGTTTCGGCCGACGATGAAGCTGTACAAAGGAATCTGTGAAACGATGGGACAAGTGCCTCAATGAGATTATATGGAGAAATAAAAGTAGTTTTCAAATCGGTACTTGTATTTGCTTCAATTCTATATCCATTTGTAACTTACTTATGGACTTCCCCTCATAGTTAACAATTGAATGAACTCGACATCTATTAAGACAGCAAATTTTGTATACCAGATTTAGAATATTTAAATTAAAAAATGCTTCTTAATTGCCCTATCAAATTTCCAAATCATTGTTTCATAGAACTTTATACACTGGGTGAGCATATTATTATGACCACCCTGTCAGTATCTCGTTGGGCCACCTTTTGCCTTTAATACTGCGTGATTCTTCATGGCATTGATTCCACGACATGTTGGAAGGTGGTGGGTGGAATCTGACACCATGCCTGATGGATAACACTGTCTAGTTGTGCTAGATTGGACGGTGGTGGATCCAGCCGTCTGATGGTTCGTTCGACTTCGTCCCACAAATGCTCAATTTGAGTGAGATCTGGGGATTGTGGGGACCACCGAAGTAAGGTAAAGTCCCCCTCATGTTCCTGGAACCACTCCTGCACAATACGAGCTCTTGTGGCATGGCGCATTGTCTTGCTGAAGTAACCATCTCCATTAGGGTACGCCCTCAACATGACAGGGTGGACTTGATCGGCGACGATACGGAGGTCTGCTGTGCCATCCAAACGCTGTTCGACACGTATTAACGGACCCGTCGCATGCAAGGAAAACATTCCCCAAACCATAACACTGCCCGCACCGGTCTGAAAGGTTGTACTCATGCATGCGGGGTCCATGCTTTCATGCTGTTTCCGCCAGATTCTCACGCGGCCGTCTACATGATATAACTGAAATCGTGACTCGTCAGACCACATGATTTGTTTCCACTGCTCGAGAGTCCGGTCCTTGTGCTCCTGAGCGAATTGGAGTCGTTTCCGCTTGTTGGCTGCAGACAGCAAAGGTGTGCGGACAGGTCTTCGGCTTCCGTATCCCATGCGATGCAGTGTGCGGCGGACAGTCCATTCAGAGACAGTTTTGGAGGACCCCTGATTAAGGTCAGCAGTGATTTGATGCACAGTTGCCCCAGTCGTGACAGTCTCAGTTCTGTCAGATCATCAACCATCCGCGGGCGGCCACAATGCGAACATTCAGACCCCGTCTTCTGGCTAACCGTCCAGTCTTTAAGTACTTTAACAACGGCTGCTCTCGAGCAGCCCACAATTGCTGCTGTTTCGCTGATACTCGCTCCATAGCTCCGAGCACCTACAATCATCCCACGTTCGAAGGCTGTTAAATAGCGTAGTTTACTCATAGTTGAAGAATGGAACACATCTACTGTTGTCGACGACACTCAGTTTCCCTTATATATTGGTCTGGCCCGCTAGCAACATTGTGGCGACATCCGTGCATAAACATGTCAGGTGGTCATAATAATATGCTCACTCAGTGTACAATCAGAAATCCCTGGAAACATCTTTGAAACAAGAAACGAGAAGAACAACAATAAAAAAAGCACTACTCCACAATTAAATTATTATTATTGTAGAACAGTGGTTAATGTTCTTTTCATCTACTGTATTCAAGTGTCCACAATTTCTGGGTTTTATTTTAATTTATTTAAATCTTTGAAACCATGAATACATATCAATCACATGTTTTTTTTTATTATTTCACATTAAACAATTGAAGATTTGTTTATTACATTTTGAATCTTTTTTTTCTTTTGCAATCATAAAAATATATCACTTTTCAAAGAACATTAGATGTGTGACATTTTGAAGTCTAAAAAATTGTTCCTGCAAATGATTTGAACAGTCAAAAGTAAATCAATGTTTAAATTTAATATCATTTGTTCTTGAGTTAAATTTAATATTCTCAAACAATTTAAATTCTTGAGTTAAAGTTAACTAATTTACTTAGAACTAAATAAACACTTAATAAAAATTGCATTTTTTTTTTTACTTTATTATTATTACAACTTTCATATTTATTTTTTCCATGCTTTAAATAGCAGTAAATTGGTCTCAAAATCTGCCGGGGTTATTTATTTAATGTATAAATTCTTACCAAAGTTTCAAAAATCAGATAGTATATTAACATAATCTCTTCCCTGATATAAAATGATCCCAGGTAATGAATTTAATTGCAATTTGTTTCGTCTCTCAAGTTTTTATTCTTTTTTTAACCATATTTGTCAACTTGTCTTCGATAAAGCAATAACATTATCTGATCGTTGTATGCAGTTTAAAAAAACATCAGAATAACCATGCCAACAGCTTATTTCCATCCACTAGATGTTGAAGTCGTTCAAACCATCAGCAAAATTTACAAATAAAAAGTAACAGGCTTCCAGCAGTCTCATGGCCTGAGTAGACGTGGGCACATTATCGCTATTTGAGTTTTGCAATCAAGATTACATGTCAGTACAGTATTTTTAAACTTGCTATCGATATGAAAGCAAATTGTTCACAGCCTGGATAAGAAACATTATATATTAGCTATCAAAGCAAAGCTGTAACATTATCCCTCCCTCCCACTTTCATTACATTTTATATTATTTTTATTAAGATGGAACTAGTTTATATCAGAGAAGGTAATTTGAAATTACTTTATAAGTTTTAAAAAAATTATTTTTTTTACTTCTTATTTTTCTTACACAGCAAGAAATATCGCCCACCACTTGTGAACGTGATCTATGATGACGAACGCCACATACCCCCTCATTTAAAGTCTTTACAGGCCAGAAGACGTTTCATACCAACCCCTTTTCGATAATGTTCAATTTCACTCGGCAAAGAAATAAAAGTAATGGAAATCTGAAGTTGCACGGAAATAATTATTATACAAAAATTTTAACATTTCACAAACAAAAGTGGAATATATTAGAAAACTTTTAGCAACCTTCATTCCTTCATTTTCGTATAAACTTTAAAAAAATAGCTGCAAACAAACATTTTAGTTTTGAACAATTAACGTGTGACCAAACATATATACAGGGCTTAAAATGACAAAAATGTTGATGCCGTTACTCTACTGATAATGAAGGTTGTATTGATGAAAAACATTACTTCATAAAACGAACAAATTTCATCCTCAAATGAAATTAAATCTTAATGTAAAGAAAAAAAAAATTTCTATTGTCATTTACACATTTGTTCTTTGTTGCTTCATTTGATTCTATGATTTGTTTCAGTGAAATAAAAATGCATATGACTTCTAAATAAAATATTAAATGCTTTATAAATTATTCATGAAAAGAAATATTCTCAGGGCTTTATTATATTCAACTCCCTGAGCTATGGATCACTAAATAAGATTAAAACAAGTTTCCTTCAATTTCCTTGAACAAATAAAATCGGACAAACATTAATTTCAAGTGCATGTTGTCTTATACAGAGAGATCTATCTTACAGGAGGAACTTAAAATTTAGAGGAAGAACCGACATAACTTTAGAGGTGATGAACCATTTAAATAAAAACCAAAGTAAAAGAACAGACAAACTGCATTTCTTAAAATAAGATGTAACAAAAATATGAATTTTTGTGAAACTATGAAAGAGAATGAAAAGCTGTGGAAAGCTTAATGGTAGAAAAGCAAACGTATGAAGATATTGCAATATCATTTTATTTTTTCTTGGGTCTGCCCCGTTTCTTGGTAGGCATTAGACTAGGAGAACTCAGTAAAGGATCTGGAGTAGTCAAGTCTGATTCAGCATTAAAATCTGGTATTATAGCTTCAACATTGTCAAACAAGATGGTATTATCTACAGAATTAGCTGGATCTGGTCCAAATAGGTCATCGTCTGTTAATTCCAATAAACTTGGATTATACTGGATAAGTTCAGTCCCTGAAAAACAAAAGTAACAAGTAAATCAGTATGCATGAAAAATACGTAATTACAAGGGTCACTCCAAAAGTAATGCACATTTTTTTTTTTCTTTTTACCATGTTTGTAAATATGAAACCGGAATTTGCCTAAAAATGGCCCTAGCTGTCAATATACACTGACGGAAAAAATATCCCGACACCACGAAGGACTTGTGTTAGATGAATGAAATTTGGACAGTATATTCAGCTATGGTATTTATTCAATTGATTCAAGTTTCAAGGTTACAACATATAGGGGACGCCATCAGTGCCACCCTGTACATGCAAATGAGACATTCCAATGACAGATATAAAGGAGATCAGATGCGCATCTGTCTCACTTCAGACACTTGTGGACGTGTGATAGAGTACGTACAGTAAAACATGCCTCGAAGGCGACTGCGACGTGAATATGGACAGCTAACCCAATTCGAACGACGACGTGTAGTGGGCCTTCGAGAGGGTGGACTTTCGTTTCGTGCCACTGTGTACAACTGTTGGCAGCAATGGTCCACTGGAGACAGGGTTCGCCGGCGCATCTGTAGGATGGCGTGGCAAATCGGACAGCATCTGCAGCGGACATTTGGGCTGCTGTGGCACCCAACGTCACTCCACGCACAATTCAGAACAGTCTCCTGGCCAGGAACCTCCATTCCAGGCACCCTGTGGCATGTTTGCCTCTTACCCCTCAACACCGTCTGGCACGTCTTCAGTGGTGTCAAGCCAGAGCGACTTGGAGGGCAGAATGGAGGTCTGTGGTCTTCACGGGTGAAAGTAGTTTCTGTCTGGGTCAGAGTGATGGTCGCACAAGGGTCAGGAGGATGAGTGGGGAATTCCTGTTACCAAGCTGTATCCGTCGTCGGCATACTGGCCCCCACCCCTGGCGCTATGGTATGGGGAGGGATTTCCTATGACAGCAGGACCCCCCTGGTGGTTATCCCAGTCACCATGATGGCAAATGTTTACATTCGGATGGTTGTTGAACCAATTGTGCTGTCATTCATGGCTGGTATGCCAGGGGGGGCTGTTCCAACAGGATAACGATGCAACCCAACGTGCCCTTAAGGGTGTCCACATCCTACCATGGCCAGCACGATCACCAGATCTGTCGCCCATCGAGAAGGTCTGGGACATGGTCGGACGCAGTGTCAGGGCTCTTCCACAACCAGCAACAAATGTCGCTGATCTGACCATCCAGGTACAACAGGCATGGAATGCCATACCACAAAATGACATTCGGCATCTCTACGAACGTATGCATGCACGTGTGCAGGCCTGCATAGACCAGCGCGGCGACTACGGCGTGTACTAAATTCCGTGCTTTTCACCATGTACAGGGTGGCACCCCCTATAAGTTGTAACCTTGAAACTTGAATCAATTGAATAAATACCATAGATGAATATACTGTCCAAATTTCATTCATCTAGCACAAGTCCTTCGTGGTGTTGGGATTTGTTTTTCCGCCAGTGTAGTTACCGTCAAACTGCATCGTTGGCGCCATTTTCTTACTCTGACATCTGAAAAAAGATTCTCAACTCGCAACAATACAAGTTTGAAATAGCGTTGAACATGTCAAATTTTATGCCTGGAAACAACGATTTGTGGACAGCATTGATTTTCTGTTACCATTTGAAGAAAACTGCTACAGAATCGCATTGAATGCTTGTCGAAGCTTACGGTGACCATGCAGTACGGTAAATCGCAGTGCTTTGAGTGGTTTAAAAAATTCAAAAGTGTCGATTTTGACGTGAGAAACGAAGAACGTGGAAGACACAAGGAGATCTATTACGACCTGCTGAAACATGGCGAAACCTGAGCACTACCGACAACAAATGATCAATTTGAATCGAGCTTTGCGTGAAAAATGACTAGAATATCAAAATAGGCAGCACAAAGTGATTTTGCTTCATGATAATGCACCATCGCACCCAGCAAAATTGGTCAAGGAAATGATTGAGGCATTTAGTTGGGAAATACTTTCGCATGCGGCTTACTCACTAGACTTGGCTCTGTCCGATTACCTACTACTTATTTGCATCGATTACTACTTACTTGCTGAGCAGCGCTTCACCTCTTACCAAAATGCCTCAAAAAAGCAACAGTTTTTTGGTGTGGCATCCACAAATTGTCAGACAGGTGGAAAAAATGTATAGCCAGCGATGGGCAATACTTCGAATAAAATATTTTTTTATCATTTTCATACAATAAACGTGCATTTTCTATATAAAAATTCCGGTTTCATATTTACATACCTGGTAAATTTATTTTTTATTCTACACCCTTACAGCTTATGGAACAATGTGATTTTTCCACATAATCCCAGTCTCTTTCAATTGCCTTATGCAACCTTGGAACGAGGGCGTGTATAAATTCACGGTAAAAGTCTCGACCAGTACATTTGAGCCATTTTTTAGCAACGTGCATGAGGGAGTCTGCGTTCGATAGCATCTCCATACACATTTTTCAAACTTTTGTGAATGTTTCCCAACTGTCTCGTTCTCATAACAAAGGAACTCAATCAAAGCACGTTGCCTCTGACGAATGTCCAGTACAGCAGAAATCTTGAAGGAGTGCTACCATGGTGCAGGTCACGGGAACGACTTAAACTACATTTGAATATAAGTGGGATTTGTGTATCTATGACCTCCATAAAATGCAAAGGTGTATTATAAAAAATTAAAATAAAAATATTGTGCATTATTTTTGGAGTGACCCTCGTGATACAAAATAAATAAATAAATAAATTGCAATTTATTAATTACATAAACTACCATAAAGAACGTAACATATCAAGGTGGCCACAGAGGCCATCTATAAACAGACATGTCATTTACCTAAATTCAGATGGCACTGCAACATAAGTTTACATTGGATTTCGCTAGATGTTCAAAACATAACGTTAAGGATGGCAAGTTCCATTAGTAAAGCTTCTGGTTGGCTGGGCCCAATCAGTTAGCCTTGTGCGATAAGTGTAATTTTGGCAAAAAACCTCTTATAAAACTTACAGTTGTTCGCTGACAAATTCAGAGATGGTTTTCACTCATCGATTTCCTCGTTGCAAAAGAAAAGACAAAGCTTCTGAGCTGCTCTCAAGACTTAGGGTTGCCAATTTTATTTACATACTGTGATGTCAATACTGTTTTGTTTAGGTGTTACTACTTTCCGCCAATTAGGCATGGCATCAAATGTTTCGATTGGTTTCAGACAGATGGCACTATAATCAAAATATTACACTTTTTGCATGGGAAAAATCTTAAATGACATGCCTCTTTATTGAGTTTCTGGTGGCCATCTTTTGAAAAATATTTCAGAGGACATAACATTTTTTAATCGAACAAGTTTGTACATATTTTCTTAAAAAATTAAATTGCATAACTGTATAAAAACATTCAGGAGAAGGGAATTCTCGCCCTCTATTAATATACACTATTCCACGGAAAAAATAGGAATAATTCTTCACATAAAACAAAATTTAATACATGAAAAGTAAAGTGTGTCCAAAAATGAGTGGACATTTGAATTTGCCGCCATATTTTTCGTGGTACGAGGGTGGGCCGAAAAGTAATGCCTTCATGGCTGTAACTTTTTTATTTTTTAACCGATTTTCAAAATTCTTTTTGTATCTGATACTACATTTCTCCTCTATGTAATGCACTATTCTCTTTTCGACATAGTCCCCATCCCTTTCCACGCATTGTACCAACGCGTGACTAGTCGGGTGAACCCGTCGGAGAGGAATTCCGGGGTTGTTGTTGACACCAAGACCGAACGGCAGGTTTCACCTCGTCGTCAGAACGCAACTCATGCCCCTTAAGGTGCTCTTTCCTCTTTGGGAAGTGGTGAAAGTCGGAAGGTGCAAAGTCTTTCATTTTTGAACTGCAGTTTTTCATCTTTGAACTGTAGGCGCTGCAACCCCCTCTGATGCATGGCGATCGTGTGCGGACGGGAGTTATCGTGCTATAGAAGAGGATCCAAAGCTGCCATTCAATCCTCGTGTCTACGACAACCCCGGAATTCCTCTCCGACGGGTTCACCCAACAAGTCACGCGTTGGTACAATGCGTGGAAAGGGATGGGGACTATGTCGAAAAGTGAATAGTGCATTACATAGAGGAGAAATGTGAGTATCAGATACAAAAAGAATTTTGGAAATTGGTTAAAAAAATAAAGTTACAGCCATGGAGGCATTACTTTTCAGCCCACCCTCGTAGAGATATTTATATGCTGTCATTATTAAACATTCATATTAAATTATGTAAACCTACACAATCTAACAACGCGTAGAAATTGTAAAAATTCACTTCAAAAATGGTGAAAATTTTACGAAAACTGTCAGGTCATTTTGGGACACCCTTTATTATTCAAAAAACAGATTTTTTTTTTTAAACAGTAAGCCCATCATTATATGTAATATATTTGTTTATCCACATGATATTCAGCCTAGTTCAGAGATCTTTGGAGAGGTTCACAAACAAAATGTGCAACCCGGACACAATGCAACTGACATAAAATGTTACCTAGACAAAATGCAACAAAATGTATATGTTTAGAAGTACAGTGTTTATTAGAATGAATGAAATTGTTAAATATTCTTTTTGTCATATATTTGTTAAACATAGTAAAACCTTCCACAGCTTTATTAAATGCATTTATTTAATTAATAATAATTATTTTAATAAATGCTGAAATGTTATATACCCAAAAGCATCTTATACATTTGTATTGCACAAGCGCTATGAAACTACAAGGGAGAACCGAAAAGTAACGCACAACAATTTTTTGTAGCAACATTTTAGTAATAAGTAAAAACGAAACAATGCACAAGAAAGCTGCAGATTTTCACCTATGGTATTTTTCAACATATGCACCAACTCTCTTGACACATTTCTCCCATCATTACAGCAGATTCAATACACCTCATGGATAAAACTCCATTTTCTGGTTGTATAGCCAGCTGCATATAATTGATTTTACCTCTTCATCCGAGCCAGAACATTGGCCTCCTAGGAATTTCTTCATTGGTCTGAAGAGGCGATAGTCGGATGGTGCGAGGTCTGAACTGTAAGGTGGATGTTTGAGTATCTCCGAGCCAAATTCCTCAAGTTTTTCACGAACAGAAGCTGCGACACTAGGTGACACCTGTTCAAGCTATTGATGTCTGTAGTGAAAGATTCAAGCTATCAAGTTGCCAACTTGGAACATCTGGACCAAAATAGTATTCCATAAAAAAATTGTTATGAATTACTTTTCGATCCTTGCTCGTAAAAACACTATCAAACCATAGTCGGGCATTGCATGTAAAATAGGGTATGATAGTATTTTTAGTTTCATAGCCTTGTGCCAGGTTTAAGTGTATAAAATGCTTTATGGATATAGAGTATAACATTTCAGCATTTATTAAAGTTGCAGAAGGTTTTACTATGTTTAACAAATATATGACAAAAAGAATATTTAACAATTTCATTCATTCTAATAAGCACTGTACTTCAAAACTTGTTGCATTCTGGGATCACTAGGGCTAATGCTTATCACATTCCGTCAGTGAGAGTAAATTGTAAATGCCAATTTCTACTGTAACATCCTCATGAAACCTCAATGTCATTTGACAGAAGTGTCCAAAACTCTTCATAAAGATGTGTTGTTATTGGATAATAACCCACGTCCTCATATTGCCATCAAGCAACTGAGATGCTGCAAAAGTTCAGATGGAAAGTTTTCAAGCATCCTTTGTATAGCCCTTACCTTCCTCCAAACAACTTCCATTTGTTCGGCTCCAAGCTGTACAAAGGGAATTCACTGCTTGGTTCGGAATTTTATGCTGCTGGTTTTGAGGGGCTTATGAAATGAAGGGACAAGCGCCTCATTGTACAGGGAGATTACGTGGAGAAATAAAAGTAGTCTTCAAGGCAGTACTCTTTATTTGTTTCATTTCTATATCCTTTTGAAACTTACTGACTTCCCCTTGTAATATTGCTGCCCTCTCAAAGTGAACTGCAGATGACTAGTTGTTGTACATCCATATGAAAATAATGACACCATGAAAATGATTTGTATAGTGAAAGGAAAATGACTGCCAAGTTGCCCCCAGACTCACAATCTGTAATCATCACTGTTGAGACCGAAGTAAGTAAGAGATTGTACAAGAGTGCAGTGTTCTCCCCAGAAAATTTTATCAAGTGGGTGGAAAGATAAATTAACCGGGCGGACAACCATTAACACTATGAGGTGTTGTGCAGCTTTTCGTGTATTCAGCCGGGCAGTGTGCCCCTTCAAAAGAGCCTGGGAAGAACCCTGGAGTGGTTCTTGATATACTGCATCTGCAGTTTGTACAGGTTTGACTCTGCTGGTTAAGCAGCTGCCTTTATAGTGTTCTTACTTTGGCTGCTATAATCTTTTTATAATATAGGTCATGGCTATGCACAGTCATAACAAATAGTTCTTTCTTTTCCAAATCTGTATAAGACCAGCCTTGCAAGAAAGTGCATTTCCCTGAGAACATTCCCAATCAGTTTGTGTACTCTTAGCAGAATTCATTTTTCTATCTCTTCATTGCTGAGATTCCCTTCAAATTTCTGTTATAATCCACTTCGTTTCTTCTTCGCCCCCCTCTTTATTGCAAATTTTTACTTGCTTTATTATGCATGCAATTCTCCCTGGCCAATTGGCTGCTTTCTTGCAGGGAGAAACTATCAGGTCGTTGCATATCAAATGTCAGATTGCAGAGGTCATCTTTAATAGCCCTCTAGAAAGGACACTTTCACACGTGCTATTCGAAATAACCCCCATTGCAATCCAAACATTGTTGCCAACGATTTGGCAGCTTCTCGAGCCCTCTCCGACAGAATCTATGGTCACGGAACTCAATAAACTCCCGGAATGCCTTTTCGACGTCTGCTTGGGTTAGGAACGTTTTCCTCTGGAAAAAATTGTCCAGGCTCTGGAAACGATGGCAGTCGGTAGAGGAGAAGTCCAGAGAGTATGGGGTGTGTGGAAGCACCTCGTAGCCCAGAGCCTGTAGCGCCTGCACGGTCGTTTGTGCAATGTGTGGACGCACGTTGTCATGCAGCAGAAGGATGCCTTAGCGATCCACAAGTGCAGGTTGTTGCTGACACTTTTTTGTGCATACGATGCAGTTTACGACAGTAGGTCGCAAGTGGTGATCGTCTCTCCCTGCTGCAGGAAGCTCTAATGCACTACACCACGGATATTCCAGCAAACTGTAACTGTGAGCTTCCTGGGGTTCAACGGGGGTTTAGGGAACTGTCACGGGGGTTCATCAGCATCCAGCCACTGTGCTGACAGTTTCCTATTGTCGTATAGAAGCCACTTCTCGTCACAGGTGACAATGCAATCAAGAATCCCCGCTTCTTCATGGCGCAAAAGCAATTCCGTACACACCTCCAACCGATGCTCTTTGGTTTTCCGTAAGTTCAAGTGGGATCCATTTGTCCTCCTTTTTCACTTGCCGATGATCCTAAGATGTTTACCGACAGTAGACTGATTCAGCACAATCCCCGAAAAGTTTTTGACGGGTCCTCTTCCACAGATCGCTTCAGATCAGCGTCATTCAACATGTTGGGCGGTTTGCCGCGTGGCTCATTTGCCAGGTCCATCACTCCCGCCCGGAATTTTCGGAACCAACGTTGGACAGTACGTTCGTTTATGGTGCCTACACCAAATACCTTATTAATGTTTCGAGAGGTGCTGGATGCTGTGTGATTCAACCTGAACTCGTAATGCATTATCACACATAATTCGCATGAAGCCATGACTATCTTCACTTGGGTTCAAACGCTATTAAACATCATTGTAGACATGCAAATTTCAGGCAGCTGATCGCTGATAGGTTTATCTCTGGGAACGTACCACTTTGTTATGGGTACTTGCTACTAAACGTGGAAACCGTGCTGAAGTGCGAAACCCATCTCGAAATCCAACATTTGATATGCAATGACCTTATACTACGATGCCTGGGAGGCTGCCGAAGATGGCTTGTGTCAACAAATCCCACATGTTTGAGCTCTTTGTATAAAAATAACCTTCTGTATATGGTTTAGAACCCCATTTGTTGTTCTTGATCATCTCTATTGTGATTGAAGATGACCTGTTTAAGATATGAATTTTCTGCCTATGCGTTTCATTAAAGTTTTCCATTATTGCTATATCTAGACCCATCTCTCCTTCATTTTAAGCAATATTAGATCCAAACATGGATATTTTACATAGTGTATATTTTGTGTTTATATTTGCTTCCAAATCGTCAACGGCAATAGTGAGCAACTTAATCCAACATATACTGACAGCAGTAGGGAAACAAAGTACGCTTTTTTTTTTTCTATAATACATCACAGAGTCCTTAAAAAAAAAAAATTGTTGCGTCTACGTTTTATAAACCTCTTCTTGTATAACGTTTCATGATTATTTTAGAGGCACTCAAAAACACTTCTGTATTAACATTCAAAAAAAGAACTTTTCATCATTGCAAAAGAGTGACAAAACTGAGTGTTCAGTGGCCTTTAGCCAAAGACAGCCAGTGAAAGCCATGTGCATTTACTTTGTCAGGTGCAAGCTTATCTTGATCAGACTTTAAGTATATATTTATCTGAAACAACAAAATAGCACAATAAGGAAATTGCCCCACAAAAAAGAATTATGATAAAATTTCTCTACCTATAATCATTTCTCCATTACTTGGCACTTGGCCAACTAAAGGTCTTTGCACTTGTATAGGACTATACTTTATAAATTTTAAAAAAATGGTGCAACATTAAATTAATGTTAACTACTATAGATTATATCCAGAAAAATTAAAATCTTTATTGTTATTTTAGTGTTTAAACATGAGTAACAATAACACTACTTACCAATAATTTCATTTTTGTCCTCGCCAGCATTCTACAAGATTAAAAAAAAAAAAAAAAAATGCAACGAAATCATCATTTTACTCTAAACAACGTACTCCAAATAACAAAACCTAATATTCCGATGTTTTGAAGAAAATTAAAACTACAAAAGTGAATACCTGCTGTGAGAGGCTGGAACCTGGTAACGAGTCATCAGGATTGAAAAGCTACAATTTCAAAATAAAAATATTAAAAAAACCCCAGTAACTTTAGAAAGCTTCAGCAAAAAATGCATTCAAAATATTAACATTGTTGAAAGAATATAAAATTAAAATATTAAATCAAATTTAATTTGTAGAGATCCAATTACGATTTAAAAAAAATAATGAACATAAAATAAATTGGGCGTAATGAAGATAATTTGAATATTTAAAAAGCAAATTGAAAATAAACTTAAAAAACAAAATAAAATTTCAAACATGACAACAGACTTTGCATTTGAAAATTCAGTGATATTTCACCATGTTATTTTGCGACATACTTGTTTGCTTTTATGTTATTCAGATATCTGAATTTCAAAAAATCAACTCAAAACAAGAATTTATGATAGTAACGTCCACATACATGATATGGTTAGATAAAATAAGACTAGTATTAAAATGATGACAACAAATCTGGAATTTTCATTAAAAAAAAAATAGTGAAATCAGAATTGGAGAGAATTCTGAATTTGCTTATCGGGTAGTAGCAAATAGGTAAACAAAACGCACTCAAAAATATTGAGCCTGAAAAAACAATTCAAATGGGCTCAGCATTTCCAAGATATGAACTGCTAAGTAGTTATGAAATGAAACAACAATTGTACAGTACAACATTATAGGTTGAAAACCAACTAGTTTTGGCAGTTAATCCTCCATCAGGGTACAAAGAAAATAGGCTAGCAATTCTTACATATTTTTATTGTGTATCACTTATTGTATCGAGATACACAACATTCTTGATTAACGTTTATTTAATTAATGTTGAATCGTTTCTGTAACTTCAGTATAAATAACGTTTACCTTTTTTGATTAACGCTCATTAAGCTCTCAAAATACAGTCATATGCCATTTGGATATCCTACGAGTCCATTCGAAATCAGTTGTGCACATGGTTGCCATAGTGAATTTCATAGGTTCCCATTAAATTTTGCAGATTTTATACCAAAATTATGCATAGCCATTCAAAAATTTGCTAAGCTCTCATTAATACAATTGAATTCAGCAGAGGGTTTTTTAGCTTGATTTTACAAGTAAAAATTTTTTCTCGAGTTGGCAACATTTGTGCAGTGTAATAAATTTCATTCTTGCAACAGTCTTCCACAGTTTAAACCAGGGCCGTCCAAATCGTGCACGTCGCCCGCGTGCAACATAAAAAGCTCGCGGGCAAAGTCGAGAAGATAGTCCAAAATTCAGGAGGGGAGTGAGTATGGTTTTTTCCTATGCAGTGTTGCCAGACTTTAGGGGCCGATTCCGTTAAATGAGGCATTATTTCTTTTGTTACTAATACTTGCTTGTTTTTTGTCTAGCATAACATGGCACACATTCCGAAAAAGCATAAAAATCACTGAATCAGTATTTAAACCGGATTGGGAGAATCCATTTTTTTTTCATTGTTCACAGTTCGGATTCTAAATGCTTAATATGCAATCGTATCCTATCGGGAAAAAGAAAATACAATTCTACCTGACATCGAGAAAATTATCACATTAAA